>JAHLJT010002406.1:179995430-180028590 GCA_031308135.1 Acheta domesticus
GTCCAGAGAAGATTAAATATAATTTTGTATAAATGATGGATGTGCCACGTAATACTGTCAGAAGCTTTTGGGTTGAAACCTGGCAAAAAAAAATCTAGTTGAGCCGTTCCGGGGATTGTTTTTTTATTTTTATTTTTTTTAGATTAACCCTACGACATTTTCAACGTTTTATGGAAAATTGCTGAAATTGTTTGCTTTAAGAAAGTGGATTATATAGCTACGATTTTAATGAAGGCCTCTGACATTTAGAAGATTAAAAAAAAAAGCACACCGACGGCCGATTTCACCATCCTTCAATAGTAGCCTTCACGGCGACAAACCACTGACGGCTCGTTAAACGCCGTATTTACGTTTCACCAAGGTCGTTTCGCCTGATGATCCTCAAAACATTTGTCAAATTTACCCTGCCATCAACGCCTTTGACGACTTGTTAAACTGCAGTTGTTGGAGGTTGGGGTTGAATTGTAACGCGTGCATTGTATTTAATTAACCTAGTTATTTTACTCTTGTGCACTTTAAAAGTGATATGTGAATTTTTATTCTTAACTTTCATGTATTTAAAAAGCATGTGCCCACAACGAGCAATTACTTCAATCAATAGTTTTTTATTAATTAGACTCAATTTCTAACTGGATACAGAATGCGAAGGCGGTGTTTCTGAAGATTTAGAAGAGATGCAATCGTGTCTGAAATACCCACAAACACAAATAAGCCTGTACCGCCCATGCAGCCGTTAATAAGCTTACAAACTTTTATGCGACAGGACATTTCCTCCTGTGGCCGGCCAATTATAATGGAAGTTTGTCATCCATAGGGGGACGAGATTGAAACAATTTTTTGCTTAAAAACGTGTTCGGAGGTACAATTCCTGTTCGCAAACGTGATATCCGCGCTCAGCGACACCAAAAACGTTCAGGAACCAAATATCAAAACACCAAAACGCTCCCTTATTTTCTACAATATGGCTGGACTACTGGCTTGTCGCACTATACCGTTCGCCTCGTCCTTTATCGCCATAATTGGTATTTTTTGAACAAATTATTACCATAAAATTATTTAATTACTTATAATTTCCAACAATTTTATTGACATCTCTTGAATCGCGCCTACGACCATATATGGCAGGCAGCCTTCGGAACCATTCGCGTAAGTAGGGTTGCATTCACGCAAGCTCCTGCAGGAATTCAACATGTCGGCATCGGTCGTGATTTGTATAGTTATTCAATTTACAGTTATTTCCCTCCAGAAGCTCACAGAGTACATGCCATTTTTGGCGCAGGCCTTAGCAAAATTCGCAAGAGCGCTGAAGAGCACCCCTTCTTGGAGTTTACACATGGTCATTCCCGTAGTAGGAACACACCTGAAGTTTGCTTACCAAAATCTCTCAGGACACTGCCGTGTCTCGTCGCCCGAAAGAATATTCTCATTGATGAGGAAAGCACAACGCGACAAATAAGAATCGGCACAAGACCGGTAGCCAATTAATTGTTCAGAATACAGTGCAAGTTTTTACCAACAACTATGTAAGGTTGATCAAACTGAAATTAACTCATGAACATATCCTATCGTACATGATTTTCACCTCTGAATCTGGCACAAGGATTACACGGAAGCAAAAAACCTAAAAATCGTAGCCAATGGCACACGAAAAAAGCATATACCTATCATATCGGCTGGCGAATTCGAATTAATTTTGAAATTTTGAAGTAGTGATCGAAGTTCCCAGAATCAACCAAAAAACACCAGTGATATTTTGGAGGATCGAAGGGGGTGCAAATGGAATCAAAGGAAAGATGAAAGATGTCAGAACGATGAATGGAGCAAGGACGGATGTGTGTAAGTGATGCAGAAGGGCGGGGAGGGAGGTGAGGGGAAGTAAAGTAAGAAACGTCTATCCATCCTGATATTGTAGACATTAATATATATCCTCATTAGGGGAGACGAAGTTTGTTGGAAGGGAATGCTGGTGAATGCAGTTCCAATGTAAAGCTACCGGAACGAGGTCATGTTTGCACTAAATATGTTCAACTATATTATTATCCGGCGTTGCTCGATTACCGTTGGCAGAAATCATTTACTGCAGGGTCCAGCCTGCCCCGCCCGCTCCCATCTCTCCATCCCGCCTAGTTGCACAGAGGGTTGGTGTTGCCTCCAGAACAAAATTGTTTGATTCGTATTTCCGGGCGTCAACTACTTAGATCATTTTTCCCGTAAGTGTAGTGTTGTTTTTTCTCGGGAGGTGGCGATGATCTTTTTCTCGTTGGATGGCGAGATCTGGCGCCGACCTACCGTCGACAAACGGGGTTTCCCCCAACCAGGTATCTCCCACCAGCGGGGCACCGCCACAGCCGGGACAAGCTGTAAGCTCCCGACCGGTCTCCCGGCATGTGTAGTAGTGTAGTGCATGTTAGTGTATGTGTGCGTGTAAGAGAAGAGGATAGGACAAGGAAGAGGAAGGAAAGATCGCGCGCGGTCCGTGGCCCTTTCGCTAGGGTAGCCTGGTGTTGATCGGAGAAACCACAGAAAACTACCGATCAGAGCAGCCGGCCGCTAGAATTGTCTTCCAGACAGCGACTGAAATCGACCTAGCTGACAAGCTAGTGTCGAAAATCATGCCGCCGTCGGGACTCGAACCTAGGACCTCCAGGTCAGAGGGACTGCAGTGACATCAGGTTGATGCACTGAGCCATCTCTCCCGTTACCAAAACAAAACACTTGGAGAGTTTAGAAAGTAGCAGAAAGCTTTTGAGATCGTGAATCCCCCCAAAATTTTTTTTCTACGCTGCCTCAGAAACGCTGGTCCAAAATTCAGGAGTAATCACGACGGTGGTTCGCCAGATTCATGGAACATACACGCACAATATCCATAGTGAGATATTATTCTCTACGAAGTAGGATGGTTTTTCAACAAGTGGCCACGAAAAAATGGTCGATTAAATTGCATATATTTCATCGGCGAATGAGATAACGACAAGGCGAAGGCATGAAAGAGCACCTCCTGCAACTGTGCAGAGCGGTAAGCGGAGAGTGCAACGCTTCGTGAATAATAAGCTTCTTCACTCCCGCCTCCCCCACCCACGTGGTCAACGCGCCAAAGAGCACGGACGGAAAGAAAGCACGAGACTCAGCGAGCGCGCGAAGGCTGAACGGAAAAAATGGCCACGCCGAGCACTCGCTTAAGGGACAGAGCGGGCAACACGTATGGACACTGTCCAGCGAAAGAGAGGAAAAAATTGCACACGGATTAGCAGGAGGATGGAGAGGAGGGCAGAGGGAGAGGGCCCGCAACAGGTGCGAGCGGCCAGCCGAAAAGACGAAGGGGAAGAGGGTGGGGTGGAGAGAGAGAGCAGAGCGTTAAGCAGGCGGGAGGGGCGGGGGGCGAGGGAAGGGCCGTTACCGGCGGTGGGCGCTGAGGTTAGAAGCCGAGAGCGGACGGGGCACCGTGAAAACAGAGCGAGTGCCAGCAGGGAAGTGAGGTAGGTTAGGGCGAGAGCGTAGAGGGCAGAGAGCGAGGGCGGTAGGATGAGCGCGGGGCCTCGAGGCGAGGGCGGGCGGAAGAGATGCGTCGCGAGAGGGCGTTCATTATGGACGCGCGAGCGGCAAATCCCCTCGTTAACTGCGCGGCGCGGGGCTCAAAGCGCCAGCCACTGGATACGGTTAAGGCGCAGCAGCCCGCCCGCCCGCCCACACCCTCGCGGCGAGCGCTTCCATTAAACAAGAATTTAACCCAACTCGTTTACCGGCGAAGCCCCCGCCCCTCCCCACCTCTCCCCGCCCCACCTCGCCACGCTGCGCCCCTTCCCCGCCTCGCCAAGCCCCCACCTCTCCCCGCCTCGCCAAGCCCCACCTCTCCCCGCCTCGCCAAGCCCCACCTCTCCCAGCCTCGCCAAGCCCCACCTCTCCCCGCCTCGCCCTGCCCGCCTTGCCCCGCTCCTCCCCGCCCCGCCTCTTCCCACCTCGCCCTGCCCAGCCTCCCCCCGTCTCGCCTCGCCCCGCCCCCCGCCCCCGCCACGCTCTGCGGTTCCACGTCGCGGCGCGCCGCTCACTCCCGTCTGCGCTCCCCGCAAGTCCCACACGCTGACTTTTTGACAGACCAGCGCGACACACGCCAATCCACAGCGCGATATATTCCAAACATTGTATATCTGTGACTTTTAAAACTCCTTCATTCACTTTGCTCCACGCAAAAGATTTAATAAATATCACGTTTCTATCACTTACATGTTCATCATTTAACGCATAATAAAACTTTGCTTGATTCAATTACTATCCAAGCACATAAAGGGCGTACCTACAGGATTCCTTATTTTGTGTAATTAATTTGCCTCCACGGGTTTCCATTTTGAAGAACAAAGCCCAAATTGTGGTACAAGAAAAATGACTTCCGTTTAGTTGCCGGGTGGTTTCTAGAGGAGCGATAAAGTTGCCAATACAATGACTGGTAAATGTATAATAGAATAGAATATTTATTTCGCTACTTAGGATACATGAAATAATTCCGGTGGTAGCGTTTTCTAATGAATTAATCTACATAAAACAAACATTAAACAACTACATAAATACAAATGCACAAAATGAACATCAAACAACATTACTGAATAAAATTTTATAAAATTAATGTATTAACCCTATGCTAAAGCTAACCTTAATATAAAGTAACAAAAATAATACCAAAAAAATTAATTTTAATGTTAATACATTCTTTAAAAAAATACAATTTTAAAAAAATTACAATTTATACATACAAAGTACAATAGATTTATCCGAAAGCACCTTACCATTTCTGAGTGAGCCCCTGCCCATCTGCCACCTCGAACTCCAAGTGAGTGACAGCGGAGCCTGCTATTCTGCAGGATTTAACAAGGACTTTTATCGATTGCTCGTCAATCACTCGATGAAGCTCTATGGAATTTGTCCCCAACTGAGGCGGCGGTGTACGCTGCTAACTCAATATTCCCAGGTTACACCAACAGGAGGGTTGGACAAATCTGAATTTACAGTTATGTATATGATTTTAGTTACATTAATCATATATGAAGTTATTAGATAAAATTATATAATAATTGGTATTGTATGTAACTCTTCTACGCTACACAACGCAAAAACTCTATTTTCGTGGTTTCGAAACCAAATCTTCAGTATCGGCATATGCAAGTCATATAATCACGAAAAATGGACTTAGTTTCTGTGGAAGCTATGGTAGTAGTATGTTCTTACGCCACAAATAATGTTGGTAGGCAGCTTCTGTCGAAGGAATATGACTCACGAGGATGAAAGGAATCTTCCCACCATACAGGTCACGTGCTTGCCTTTAACGACATCGCAGCATTTCACTATTCTTGGTGCAAACAGTCCGTAATGGCACTGCTAATCCTACACACATCCCCACCGCAACACCCTTAAGTTGCCGTCGCATTTCAACTTAAACAAGGTAAAGAAGATTAACGTCACAATGTGGTCCTGAACTTCATGAAAACGCATCTACGAGCTGCTCCGACGGCACATGTAAAGAAGGAGGGGGAGGGGGGTTGGGTTGCAGCAAACAAATATCACGTGGATGAAAGTAGGAGCGTCCATGACACAGCTCCGCCACGGCCAGGCGAGGAAACGTTATTTTGTGATGTAGTCTTAAGGACTGAGACAATGGCGGATCCAGGGGGAGGTCCCAAAAGGTCTAGAATTTTTCGTTGTTACCCTTTATTTGGCAAAACTGATTTAAATGTTTATTTATATCAGAATTACGTAATTATTTAAACAATATTATTGTATAGTACCATGTACACGCTACAAAAACATATAGAATATAATAACATGTTTATTATTAACAAAAATCTTTGATGCCCCCCCCCAAATGATCAGCTGGATCCGCCCTGGCCTGAGGGGAGGGGTTCCCCCATCAAAAAGCAATCTTTAGTCGGCTATGTGGATTAGAACAGCAGAGGGCTGGGCGCCCCCACGCGCGTAAGTTCTCTCTAGTACACTTTTCATCAACGGTCCCAAAGCATTGGAAAGAAAGTGAACTTCTCACTTTTTTTTTTAATTTCAGAGGTTTAAAATGAAATTCGGACGGATGACATTTCCTTTCAACTTTGCTCCATTCCAGTAAAAGAATAAAGACAAATTTTGAGCTCTATTTGCAAACTTTTTGAGAATGACTCTTGTTTACAAATTATTTTTCAAAATGTTCAGGATCTTTCTCAAAATTATGTGAAATTTCAGTTGTCAGTACCTTTCACTACTAATAGTTTGGATTGAAAATGGTGATAAACGTGTCTAATTTTAAGTTATTGTATTAGTTGTTACTGTATTGCAAGTTACGTCAAAATTAAATTCTTCTTTTAATATGTGAAATAAAGTAAAAGTAAATTCTGGTATAATAATTAACATCATACAAGTTTTGTTTGCTGTTAAATTTTTTTTCAGGTAAGTCTGTGATCTTATTCTAGGTCTAAATATATCACAGGCGTGAAAGAAGGGAGCCATGGAATTGGAATGAATGAATAACTAATAATTTTCGTAGAGAATAGGAAAATTAGCTTGACATTCAGATGAGTAAATATTAATTTTCCTTTTTGGAACAAGTTAGATAAAATATTTTAAACCTCTTGTAAGTTATCTCGTGCCGTAATGAGATCTTTATGTGCATTAAATATTGGTTTATCAATGAAAATAAGGTCATTCCCGAATTTAAGAGGACAGGAATCTCAGAACGAAAAAAATAAATTAAATATGGGAGATAATGGGCAACCTTAAGGAACGCTTGCCAGTATGCAATAATTTGATGTCCATATTAATTTGCACTTTAAATTTACAATTAAAAAGAAAACTTAATCCTCGGAGAAAAACGGGGAATCCAAACTTACGCATTTAAGCAGAAGCCCATCCCGCCATATTTTAAAGAGGACTTTTGCTATTTCTAAATGTAATGTCACAATTTGCTTAAATTTTTTAAATATATCAGTGTCCTGCTAATTGATGAATTGTAGAATGATTATTATAGAAACCAATTGCTCGTTGTTATAATTTTAAGCAACCGTTAGTGAGGCGACCAAAGCACGTGATGTTGGGGTTTAACAATTAATTTCCCGAAAAGAGCGCCAATACGTTTAAAATTTAATCTAAATAAACTATTTTACAGAGGAAATATATACACAATCAAAGACCCCCCTCTCTCTCCTCCCTCGCTCTCTCTCCCTCTCTCCCTCCCCTCTCCCTCTCTCTTCCTCCCTCCCTCCCTCTCTCTCTTCCTCCCTCCCCTCTCCCTCTCTCTCTTCCTCCCTCCCTCTCCCTCTACCACACACACACGTATACACACACCAAAAAATACGCTTAATAAAGTTTACGGAGAGGATTAGCGTTTCGACGAAGGAATGTTTTTCAAAGGGTTCCGCGGCCAAAGATTGGAAACCGTTACCGTGGACAATATCGATATCTACCCTCTAACGCAGGGCACAGACCTCGATTCAGGTATGCCTCCAGGTACGGTGGAGGAGTCCAAACGTCCGCCCAGATGCCCGAGTCCCTCCGCAATACCCGCGTCGTTAGTGAGGAGGGTATGTACCCGATTCACGGAAAATGAGGTGCGTTTCGCCCCGCCCACCAGCGCGAGGAGTATGTACCATCCGAACGACCAGCCTCCGAGGTGATAGTCCCTAGTTCAGACGATGGGACAGCGACCCAGGTTCTATTGTCAAAAGAAAGTGTTGAGGAGGACTGCCTCGCACTAAATTCATATTGCCAACTGAAGACGTGCATCGTGCCAGGGTGGAGAACAGTACCAAAATGCCAAACAAATTGGGACCCTTAACCCGGGACCTCGTAAAATCTTCTGGGCCAAAATCGGAACCAGGTACCGATATGTGGGAACTTATTGGAGCCCGACACACAAATTAGATTCCAGGCGATATCTACGACCTTAGTGTCAAAATGAGACAGTGACAAGACGAGGGACACCTCAGAGCACTCGGATTGCTCCCCGTGAGTTTGGACTTGTGACAGTGACCATTGATAAGAGGTTAAATGGAAAACAACTCTATCCCGACTCAGAAACAATCTTCGTCCACTTCATCTCCATCACAGCCGGTAGCCTGTGTGGGTGGGTCCTACCCAATTTCCTAGAAGCGAAAGACCTAGGAGCAGGTTGTTAATGTTACGATAACACTTCACTTACAAAATCAGGGTGGTGCGAAACGCTATTGCGTCGTATTCTCCGCGACCGTATTTGCGTTTTCTTTTAAGCGAGCACGGCCGCCGTTCCCGCCCAGTCCTTCCCCTCTCGCTACATATCTTCACCTCCTGTCGTTGTGACGTTATGGGCCTACCGTCCACCACCCACCCTTTCGCACGCCATTTTTCACCTCCTCTCTTTTACATCGCGATGTCGCCAGAGATATCGATTAGGTTGCAGAATTAGAATACCCAGTCTTTTCCTACGTCACACCGGGACCACAGCCCCCGAAGCTCAGACTCGGGTGACTCTGACGTCACAGGAGCATCAACACGCTCTCGGGCAACTTTGACGTCACAGTGGCAGTGACGTACCTTGACAGCTTACCGTTGCACTGTATATTTTTAAGTGAAGATCCTGCATAACACCTATTCCTAGATGTGATAGTCAAGCTCGATCACATCCTAGCGTTAACCTATACTTCGGTGTTTCTTCCTTGGTGCACGGGAGTGTGTCACTAAAATGGAATATCTCACGGTATTTCGCGTCGTTCTCGGTTGTGCCGCTAGAAGTCGCATGATCGCGACTATCGAGCAGTGCTGGCGGTCATGCGACTCGTGGCAGCATAACGGAGAACGACGCGAAATACCGAGAGATTTTCCATTTTATTGACACACCCCCGTGCGCCAAGAAAGAAAAACGAAATACATGCCAAGTTCGATGCGTGCGTGCACTCTGAAGAACATACATCGCAAAGGTAGAGGATTAAATTCGGAGCCTTCAGAACTCCTGGTACGAGAAAGTGGAGTGTAATGAAGCTACGGCACACAAACGAATTAAATCTCAAGTGCCATTCAAACACTACAGATTGATAGCAGAAGCCTTTAAAGTATGATTTGTCGCGGCATTTAATTATGACTCTCTCTCTCGTTCGCTCCTGCTCTCTCTCTCGCTCCCGCTCTCTCGGTCCCTCTCTCTCTCGCCCCCCTCTCTCTCGCTCCCTCTCCCTCTCTCCGATAAAATGTAGGGAGGGTGCCACGATGAACCACGGTTTCCGTGATCTTTCGATACCTCTTCTTCGATTGTCAGAGGTTGAATTTACTTCATTGTAATTCTGGTAGATTCTATTCGGGGAAGTCCAGAAATTTTATCTTTCCCTTCCCAATTACTGATTTTGTTTCACACACGACAAAGCTTCCATTTTCAGATACGTTTAGATCATCTACTATGTCACAAATTGCGTCACAGCAAAGAATTAACATATACATGCCTGCCTGCAAATTCATTATTTCACCAAGCTGCCGAAAACAGGGGCACAACTTTTAACTTTTAATCTTAAAACTACGTACGTTGTTCGTATATTAAAATAAAGTGAGAAATAAGACGAAAGCACGTTGAAGGATCTGCGCAGGCCGCGCAGTGCAATCTGCCGAGTGCAGCGCGCGCTCGCCCGTTCCGTTTCCAGGACTCCCAATAAAGCAATTCCGCTAAGTGGGCGGAGGCCCGCCACACGGAGCCCCACGCGCGGGCACCCTCGCGCATGCACACGCCCTACCACTTGCCACACTTATTCACTGTTTCTATTTATTCTATTTATTCGGTAAAAAAAAAACACTAAAATCTGTATATGGACGTATGGTGAAAAACATTATCTGCGCACATTTTCATGAGGACCAGAATTAAAAAAAAATGTTTTCGGGCACGTTAACGGCTACAGTCATGACCCGTAAGTCTAGTGCATGCAATTCCTCGGGATAGATTGTTCATGATTCCAGGTGCGTCAACTAGAGGTTGTTAGTCCCGTAAGTGTAGTGCGTGATTTCGTCGGGAGGAGGCGGTACTCTTTCCCCCCGCTGGATGGCGAGATCCGGCGCCCACTACCGTCGAGTCGCGGGGTTTACCCTCAACCAGGCATCTCGCATCAGCTGGGCACCGCCCCAGCCGGGACAAGCTGTAAGCTCCCGACCGGTCTCCCGGCATGTGTGGTACTGTCATGGCATATTAGTGTGTGTGTGTGTGTGTGTGTCTGAGTGTGTGTAAGAGGAGGGGACATGACAAGGAAGAGGAAGGAAAGATCGCGCGCGGTCCGTGGCCCGTTTGTTAAGGTACTGCTCCGGCATTCGCCTGGCGTTGATCGGAGAAACCACGGAAAACTACCAATCAGAGCAGCCGGCCGCTAGAATTCTCCTCCAAACAGCAACTGAATTCGACCTAAATGGTGTCGAAAATCCTGCAGCCGTCGGGAGTGGAACCTAGGACCTCTCGGTCAGAGGGACTGCAGTGACATCACGTTGATGCCCTGAGCCATCTCTCCCGGTCAATTCCTCGGGAGGTGGCGGTGTTCCTCACCCGCTGGAAACAGAAGACTTGCGTGGACTTCCCCCCTCGCCAGCGGCGCACCGCCCCAGCCGGATCAAGGTCTCAGCTCCCGACTGGCCTCCCGCCGCATGGTACCGTCATGCACGCAAGTGTGTGTGGCAGGGTACTGCTCCGGCATGCGCTTCTTACTGATGGGAGAAAACACGGGAAACTACCGATCACAGACAGCAGCTGAATTCAACCTAGCTGTTAAGCTAGTGTACAAAATTCCGCTAGAGCCGGAACTCGAAATCCTAAGGCCTTCTAGCCAACGTCGCGGCACTGACGCCAACGAGCTATCTCAGACTCTCCACACTTGAAATATACGTGCTTCTAGTTTCGGTACCTTTCGTACGTCTCTGAAAAATCGATTATCGCATTTTCCATGCCAGAACGGCAGAACCTGTATTTATTAGCAAATATCTACAATATATTTCTTCATCCGCGCGCAGAGATTACCGCAATGAACGGACGCCGAGAATACATGATATTGCAAGTAGCGACAAGCCAATATTGCACACAGCAACATGCTGATTTCGCAGTAACACAAAAGATGTTATGTACGCCTTGAGACGTACCTGCGCAAACTCGCGTAAAGATAGTTCACGAAAGGTTAATTTCCACCATTTCAATGAAGGCGGTTTGAAAACAATTGCGCAATGGGTTGTGGCAACCGACAGTTGGTTGTTTCGCACCAAGCGACTAGTGAAACTATCGTCTTTCCTTCTGACGACGGCTGTAGCGGAGAAGGGCGGTCCCAAATAATGAAGAACGTACGACAGGCTGAAGCCGCTTATCACAGCGGGGGAGAGACTTTTGAAGTCCGAAAATAACATCCGGCAGATTGTCTCAATCAAGAAGACTAGAGAACACGGGGTTTAGCCTCCAAGTCCAAGATTCACGAAAACCGTTCCCAGTTCGGATGACGCTAGTCGTGATGCACAGCGGAAGTAACCGATAATTTTTAGAATAAATAGATAAAAATATCAAAGCAGCACTAAAACACACACACACAAATCTTGTGGCGCAAATTAAGTTATCAATTTTAACCACAAATTCGTGGAATGTCTCTGGTTTCAAAAGACGTGGAGATCTGAGGTGACGGCAATCGAGTACGTCTTTCATGCACTGTTTTACTGTTTGCCATTAACATTTCTCTCATATACAGCCATAGTGAACTAAGAGCCACTTCAGAAAATTTTGAATTTACCGCGCCAAAGAAGAAACAACATATACGTCCATTTGCTTGTAATGATGGATAATCTTTCACCAACTGTATCTACCAACACATTTCGTTGTGTCTGATATACAAGGTCCGTCCCAAAAATAATGCGTCGTATTTTTTTTACGCCACTATAAATCGCAAAACGGTCAGACTACTTTAGATAGAGTAAGGGAACGTTTAGCTTTTCCACGGTTCCTAGTTCAATTGCTTCCTTGCCTTGAGTACGTTGCCCTTAGAACGTGTAACCTTGTGAGCTCCTGTGTGGTGTCATTCTTAAGAAGGAGAAATCTTTGGATCAAGTTTTGCGTGAAGCTGAACAAGACGCCGCTGGACGCTTTGGAGATGTACAATCCTAATTGTTTGGACTATCTTATCACCGGGAATGAGGCATGGATCTTCGATAAGGACCCAGAAACAAAGAGGGAGAGCGCGGAGCGGCAATACCTGGGTATTTCGCGCTCCAAGAAGGCTCCAGGAGCAAATCACGCCTGAAAGTCACGCTCATTGCCTTTTTTGACACAAAAGGGGTAGTGCACAGTGAGTTCGTCCCTCCTGGACACACCGTAAACGCCCAGTTCCACAAGCAGGAGTTCCAGAGAAAGAACGACAGTGCCACTTGCGACCGAAAGGAGATCAGCTCTTCGTGGAAGCATCACCGCAACAGTGCGCTGGCCCCAAACCGCCTTCGTTATCGCGGACTACCTGACCCTCATTGGTGTGTGATCACTTCCACAGCTGCCCTGTAGCCCCGACTTTGTTCTGGCGGACTTCTTTTTGTTCCGCCGACCGAAAAGAGTCAAGAAAGAAACGCATTTCAGGACTTTAAACAATATCGAAGCAAGTAGGACGGGGGCTCCAAAGGACTTCTAAGTAGAGGACTTTCTAGGAGCGTACAAGGCAAGGAAACCACGCTGGAAAAAACGAATCAACGCACAGGCATCATAATTTGAAGAATGTCAAGTTGCTGTACCTATCTGATTAAAAATGTATTTTTAAAAATGCAACGCATTGCTTTTGGGACATACCTTGTACACGTTTCACGATTACTAAATTATAACAATCCAAAGTTTATTGTTCTTTCCTGAAAAAAAAAATATGTCACTTAGTTCAGTGCGGTTGGACCCGCTTCACTCACCGGTGGCCTTCTCCGTGTTCTTGATGATGTTGTGGTGGTCGGACTCCGGCACTGCCTGCGTGCTCAGCGCCCGGAAGGACGAGCACAGCCCTGCGGACGCAAAAAGCAAAGTCACTCGGTTGCTCTTGATGGCCAAATGCAAAGGATTTCAAAACTCCAATTGTATACACCGATTTCTTCAACTCTGCCTTTAGCAGGAATCGGCTGTTGATGGTTTCATCCAATTGGGAGCTTATTTGTCGCTAGTGACGTCACTATGGTGGCGTTCAATCTCCCGATTGGCTGAAACCGTCAACAGCTGATTCTTGCCAGAGGCAGAGTTTGATTAAATCACGGTGTAGAGTCGCTACAACAGCACTTTCTCTCTCGTTTTAAGTATAACGGTTACGTAATAATGTAATATTGCAACTAGTATCCTACTCTAATTCTTAAGGCATATATTGAGACATTATATCCGGCGAAAGACTGGCAGGAGTTTCAAATTTATTTTAAGACATAATATGAATCAAAATCGAACTTTTACCTATTAAAGTGTACTTCAAATTCTTTATGCTGCAAATAGTATGCTGCTATAAAAGACAAAAAATAGATGTTCAGTAAAATAAATCTAAAAATTCAGAATTTCCAAACGTTTAACATTTGTTTGACCTACTCTTCTTTCGACTACGTAACTGAAGATAAGAGATTTTTCTCTCATTGAAATGTTATATAAATTAAATCTTCAAATAATTTTGTGTAATATTTTCAAAATATGGGCATTTTCGTGTAATTTCGAGTGAAATTGTGAGAATTTTAAAACACGTTAACATGAATTTCTCCAAAAGAGCCCCATTTATTCTCGAAGTTCGCTAAGTAATACAGCGAAGATCCAATTTTCATTAAAACCTATGGAATGTCGAAAACCGCAAACGTTCAAATTCCTATGTTCTACATCTTCGATATTGAAGCTAGGGTCTCCTTTCTTAATGGAATCTATTTCTCAACACTAAACTTTAAAAAAATTCATTTATATTTTTTTAAATAGTAGTTTCTCGTAATTTGGAGTTATTTCTTAGAATGGCCGCTACTTTAAGAACTCATTAAAACATTTAAATGAACTATGCTTCTGCCACGCGATTCAGAAGCGTCGAGGAATGTCTCTTACCTCGTGATCTTTATCACTCAAGCTGAAATCATGGGTTGGACAAATATTTGTTTCCTTGAATGTTTACAATACAGCACAATGCCCTGAATTCAAAGGAAGAAAACCATTTTCATTTAAACTTTCCAAATAAATTAAAGATGAGTATTATTTCGAACCTCTCGTGCTTTGCTTCAAGAGTTTTTTAATGGGTGAAGTGTGAGCCCCTACTTCCTGAATCGTTTGGTGAAAAGTTCATAGAAATATCTTGAACCGATCACAAAATATTCGAGGTAGACTTTTTTGTTGACTAACACTGTATGAATATATTACGTAATCTTCACCGATAATACGAGAAAGTACGTGCTGTTGTAACACTAATTACGAGTTGTTACGTAGGCACTAGTTTATTGTAAAAAAACATTAAAAAGAATTCATTTTTAAAGCATTTTACATGGCAAAAAAACACTTGCCCATCCTTATTCTCTAATCAGGAGGATCAAGAAATTTTAGAATTTACTCTCCTCATGAGTCCGCTTTTCCTTGCAAATAGCAATGCACTGTCCTCTACATAAATAAAAAAAAGCATGAGAATATTTCTTAGGTTATATTGATCTACTAATATTACTTCCTCACACAGATACAAGTGTAGTTCCATTAACAGCATGCATCAGTTGAACTGAATATATTTTAGTCAATAAAAAATTCCATTAGGAGCAAAGGCCACCATTGTCCTTGGATGCATTGAGTAGAACACAACCTTGAAAACGAAGCATGTCTTCAAAGAACACGAGAAGCGACCCCTTCCAACTCTGGGATCAGCCTGTCGACTATGTACATCGGATACCAAGCGATTGGTACTCTACTATATTGAGAATATCAATAATCTTTGCCAAGAGCATAAAAATGAGAACCGGTATATAGTAAGAAAGAAAATTTCATCGAAAGAACATATTTCATGACAAGAATAATTAACGCACCTTTCTCTTGAGTACCAAAACATGCGTGCAACGCTATCACGCATCAACTGTCACCCATCTCGAACGCATGGCGACATCGCATAGAACGACGGAGGAGAAGTTGAAACTGGGTGCGCCGACGTAACCGCTGGTTATCCGGAGTCACACAATTGAATTACAAATAATAAATCTTGAAGTGGTAAAATTAAATTACCAAACAATTTCATTGAACTAGGTTAGGAACGACCGGACAACAGCGATTATATCCAATTGCGATATATGGTCTGTTTTTTTAATGTGATTTTTGTTTTCTCAATTACAAATAATAGTTATCTCATTACAAGGCAATTACTGATATCTATGTTAGTGATTGGCCAATAATTATGGAATTGTCTAAGGAGAAAACAATGATAAACCGAATTCTTTTAAAATCTTTACCACAGAGCGTGTAGAGATGGGCTTTATTGACAGATACAGACTGTCTCTCCCGGATGTAACATCGCAATGGAGAAAGACACCTGATCCGAGCGATAATGATATTTACTGCGAAGGGATACCTCCGTTCCGTACACAAAATCTCCTAATCTCCGGCAAACTATTTTTAGTTTTCTTGGAAACAGTGACGAAGAATACTAATTTACCATTGAAGAACTGATAAAAGTGATTGAAGGTACTTTTCTTCCACATCCAAAAGTAGTTAACGCACGTGTATTTTATGATGTATGTTTTAAGGATTTACAGATACCGCGCGAGCAAATGCATCCCTGCTGATTCTGTGAGTATTAGAGGGTTAATTAGTTTACAATAGTTGTTTTCAAGCATGATAACGTGGAACTAGTGTGCCGCCGCGAGATAGGTTGGCCGGAAAGGGCTATTCTCCCGCATTGGCCAGAGGCCCAAAAAGTAATCATTTTCCAGCGCGCTCCAGCGCCTAAACAGTTTTTCACACATTTAAAATTAAAATACGCATTTTGTAGGAAATTTTATCTACTTCAATTTTCTAGAGAACAATAGTTTCGATAGAACGCCTAGTTTTGAAGATATAAGCGAAAAATTATAAAAGGGCAACATTTTGAGGGTGGTTTTTTCTTTCTTTTTTTTTTTTTTAATTTTCTCTGTGAAGCCGACCTTTTCTAAAATAGCAAATATCAAATTCGAATTCAGCACCCTCAAAAACAGCACCATCTGACTGGACTAATTGAAGATCAAGAAACCCGACGTCACTCGTTCTTTCCACACTACAGCATATGCTCAGTGCTCATATGCACTAGTCGCGACATATGTACAGGGCTGTCGGAGGTTAACCCAGTCAGACAGCGTCGTCAGCATGCAATTCGGAATTGAAAAGGAAATATAGACTTTTAAAAAAAAAATAAAATCCTTCTGAAAATTGTGTAATAAATATTTTTTGAGAAATAAATTTTAAGGAAACCGGTAGAATAAAGAAGTTTTTGCAAAATATGTAAAATATAAGAAAAATACGTAATAAAGTACAAAACATGAAAAATATGTAACAAAAACCTTTGGATCTCTTGTTAAGATTGCCAAATGCGACAATTTTGAGAATTGAACATTGAAAGACAAAAAAGATGTAATTACATATATATCCCGACTCTAATGATAATGAAATAAAATGATTTCACTTCCAAATTTTCACTGCGCTGGTATATTTTGCAATAATGAAAGATACTCCATAGACTCTTGTATTCACAACGACATGCTCGCAGACTCAGTGGGGTAGATAGGACAGGAGGGGCGACGCGCCCCGGGTGACACCATTCTAGGGGTGACACCAATTACATTATTTTATAGTAGTAATTATATAATTTAAATCATTTACTTAAACATTTTATATATTTATAGTTAGTTTTCTCAGTTTTAGTAGTTTGAAAATTTTATTGTTGGAATTATATATTTTTTTATATTTTAGTTAAAAATTATTTATATTAATTTAATTAGTATACATTTAAATCATAAGCATAAATTATGATTTAATAGCAATTATATTACAATTATTGTCAATTACATAGAGTTTTTTAAATATATTATAAATAACTATCATGTGCAAATATGTTTGTATTTTTAACGAAATAATGTATAATCAATGCAGCAATTGATATTTTTATACTTAATTTATGGGGGGGACACCATTAGCTTCGCCCCAGGTGACACCAACTGAAGCTACGCCACTGCGCAGACTCCCTCCCGCCGGGAAGACGATTGCACACTCCTTAAGAGAAAGAAAGGGAATTCCTTCGAGGAGGGCCAACTTTACACAAAGGACTCATCAAATGTACGTTTTGAATCAACAAACCTAACATCAAATGAAAATAAATTCCCCAGTTGTCATCAATAACGCATTCAATACAGTCAATACTTGACTGAAGTCGTGTTCTTTCACTAACACGCGGAATTCATAAAATGAAGTTGCAGCTAAGTTTGAGACAAAGGCAGAAAATTGGCATTCCACTCAGCCACCGTGCCGCGCTCTGCAGCCAGATCCTTGCGCTGAAGCCGGTGCGAAAACCAGGCCCACCTTCAAGCATAGGGGGAAAGAGTAAACGCAGAACAGTAATCCCTCAACATTCGCGATAGATAGGTTCCCAAACGGATCGCGAATATCAAATCAGAGAATACTGGGTTTATCTTTTAATGAAGAAAGGTGGGTTACGTTCCTGGATATCGAAAAGCTGTTTAAAAAAGAAAGAAAAAAAGAATCTGACGAACAATTGCAGTAGAATGAGTGGGCGCCACTACAAACCCAATTCACAATTAACATCCCAAAGAGAAGAAATGAAACAATAATTGAAACATTTCAACATTGAAAGTGATTGGATATAGGATTTCGTTATTTTTTTGTTCCATCGCCCTCCTCGTTGTTCTAATATCAAAATATGGAAGAGTTCTATTTCTCTTTTAAATTTCGAAGTTATTTCCATGTTCGGATCACATTCGAACGCCCTTTCCACCAGAGCTTGAAGTTTTAGAACGACATTAACCATTTTGAAGTTGCTCCAGAATCCACATTCGCTCTCGATCATTACGTTCGAGGTTTTCTTAGATGATAATTTCCCGAGGTCGTATTTCAGTGAGATCATTATAATGAGTAGGGAGCGGATTTTTATGCCCTAAAATATCTTGAAATATGCCTCTTAAAATATGCATTAATGATCTACAAATTCTGAAATATGCGCTTTAATATGCAATTACAATTAACAATATTTCATTTTCTGAAAAACCTTCCTTGATAAAATTCAGAAGAACCATGCTTGGAATGAAAAAAAAAAGTTGTGCAAAAATAATATAGCCTATCTTACTTCTCGGAATAAATAACTGAAGTAAATATGCACCTTAGTGAAGTACTTACATCGTAGATCTTCTTTCACTTTTTCAGCTTGGTTCAAAAAATATGATATCAAGAAATATCCTACAGTTGCACAAGTATTATATCTATAGAAAAGAAAAAAATGTGACAAGCTTTTCTAATCAATGAATGCTCACAAATATATTCTAAGAAAACATGAAACATTTATTCTATTATAGCAAAATATGCTCCCATAATTACACGAATATGCCCCAACAGAAAAAATCGATCAAATATGCACTATCAAATTAGTGTACAAAGCATCCAATTCTAACAAAATGTCATGAAATCACTCTTAGCTATGCCCTGAAGCAATGGAGAAAATTTTGTAAAATCATAGAAATCCGCTTCCTAATAATGAGGGTTGCACAGACCCTGAATGGCTTTTCTGTTCACGTGGCCAAAACCCTTACCTCCAATTTAACGCGAGTTGAATTATTTTACAATTTTGTTTTCTATTAATGTGAATTGACATTCCAACTTTGACACTTTTGCAGAACGTGATACTTCGATGGTGTCTGCGTGTGATACTCCGGTGTCTGCAGAGTTCGGTTCCCAGATGACGCTGATAAAGGAAATGAAATGTGCTCGCTTTAAAAGAAAATGTAGTTCGGCCAAACGACACACTCGCGAATGTTGAAGACCCGAATGTCAAAACCAGTAGCATGCTCTAATCGCGAATGTTCGGAACTCGCGAATTCGCGGATGTCGAGGGATTACTGTACAAAGAATGAGATTCATCAAAATCAGTGCTTTGCAATTTTTTTTCATCACCTGCAATGAGATTTGCATTTCAACCTTTAAAACCTAATTCTTTTAAAAGCTCCAACCACCAAACTAAATTTTTAAGAATTTACAAGAGTTCATTTTAATAACAACACATACATTAAAATAACTATACAATGGAAATAATAGCATTCTAAAGATGTTTCCATTACATAATTTAAATGTGTAAGTACAAAATAACCTAGCCAATTTCATTAGAATTAATTAATTAATTCAATTTATTTATTGCTAAAGCACACTTACAATGAAGGGAGAGTACAACCTCATTTTTCAGGATTCTGTGACATCATTCAACACTTACATCATTAATTTTGTCATTTACAATAGATTTTCCTATGAAGTGGTGATGGCTAGAAATCTGAATGAAAGAATTTGTCCCTGTCAACAAACTTTTTTATTGTCAGAAAAAGTTTTAGCCTACGATATCAATTCTTTATTCTGAACTATTGACATACATCCTATAATTTTGTACTTGTTTCATAAGAATGCTTTCTATATACATTTTTTTTTGCTTTAAAACATTTTCAAGTAAATATGGAATTGTGAATAACGGCATATTGCAACCATAGAAAGGGAAGACTGTATCCAACATTTTTGCGGAAAATTATGTTCTCACATGCCTGACCTCTTGATTTTCAGACCTACAATGTATTAAATCAGGTTTTAAATTAAACTTTTAGAAAGCCTTCTATGAAGAAAAAGACAAATCATTATGGCACATCCCCAAAGTTTCAAATGCTCTCCCGTAAAATTCAAAGTCACATAGAACCTTGCCCAACCGAGGCCACAATATACTGCAGAGTGAGCAGTCCCCGTATGGTCTATTCCTCATAATAATACCTCATCCCCTTACAACAATGCCAAGAGCTTATAGCCATCTTGAAGGTAAAAATAATCAGTCACAATTTTTTTTATGCTAAATTGTCACAATTCTTTGTGCCAGTATGTCTTAAAGAGGTTACATATTTTTTGTTGAAAATCTAACATATCAAATACATTGCCTCAATATGGAATATGCCAATATACATTTACTTTCAATACTCTCTCACAACAATACACTTACTTTCAATATTCACTTCACTTTTACTCCAAATTTGTAATCATGTACTTCATATTTATAATTCTCACATTCGTATTAATTTGCGGTACTACAAAGCTGCTAACTGGTTCTGAAATTTCATGGGATTTACAATCCAGTATTAGCACACACTCTGCTTATGTCGATACTGGATTCAAAAATGAAGTTTCCATTTTCAACGGACAGTGGATGAGAGATACGGATGAGACAAGATGCAATTGTTGATGGGAAAGCTACAGTTCATTCATATAATAAGTTGTTGTTGTTGTTGTTGTTGGTTCCACCCCACCCCAACCCCCATTATTGGATAAGATATTTTACATGTTCCCTATTTTCATTATTTAATTAGTGAATCAGAAATAGAAATAGTGAACAGTTCACTCAAATAGTGAACATCTGGCAACCCTACTTATTAGTGTTTGCCAAGGATGCAATTAATACATTTTAGGTGCCTTATCTATGAATTTGATTGAACTGTGCAAACCAAATGGGATGGTTAGGATTCATTTACTGTTGCATCAGCAAAGATGGTCTTTGCTTCACTCATCATTTCTTCACTTTGCCTTTCTCCCTTCCCCAGAGGACAAGTGTTTGAACATTTCCCTGTGGATAAAATTGCCAAAAATTCTCACATTGATGGGGAGATCAAAAGAAAGTGCATCGAAGTAGCAATTAGCACAGAAAATGATGTTTTTACAATCATTTAAAGTTATAAATTGATGAGGATTGAATTTCCCAAAGTAATATTGAATAAAAGATGTAACAGATGCATTTTTGTTTGGATGTCTTATGTTTGTTTTTAAAATAAAGTCAAGAAATGTAACTGCTTTTTTCATGAGAGTAAATTGTTAAAAGTATTATTCACCAAAATGGAAATTCAATCTACATCTCTTGTTTTACGCCCATTTGCATTGATTGCCAAGTCACCAAGACTACTGAAGCCTCAACCCCAATGATGAGCCAGTAACCTCCTTCATTTTCTTAATAAACATAATGAGAAGGTGACACACAAGTATATTTTAACATACCTTTTACTAAGTTTAATTAATTTGGTCTCTCAATTCCAATTTAAGTAGGGTTACCAGATATTCACTATTTTAGTGAATCGTTCAATATTTCTATTTCTGATTCACTAATTAAAAATGAAAATAATGAACATGTAAAACGATTTTATCGAATGACAAAAACACTTACTGTATGAGCGAACAAGTGTTAGTAGAGCTTTTGGTGTTTATTATGGCAAGTTTTTAATCTCGATTAGAACTTACATTACTCTGATGCCAAACCTGGCTATTGCACAGGTCCATGCAGTTGTCATCTTAGTTATTCGTATTACATATTCCAGTGCACAGCCCTGCAAATGTAAGCTAAATGTGTGTTTCATAAATGCCTTTCGTGCATGTACTACTTAAATGAATTGCTGATGAGTGACAGCCCTAATGCACACAGAGAATATTATTTGAAGATTTGAAGTAATGTGCAATTGATTTATTCCATTTTATGCAAAAGCAAAGCTCAACTTCACACTTCGCTGTGTTTTCAATGATAAAGAAAATGTATCATTATTATTCAAAGACAGCTTCTCCCTCCCTCCTGGCTCACGATTTTCTGAAAACATTGCTGGCAACCCTAAATTTAAGACAAAAATAAAATCAAAATACTGTGGTATTCAATTCAATGCTTCATTAATCCTTCTTAATCATGAAATAGCAGGTGTTACTAGCTATTACACAATTTCATCAAACTTTATATAGTATTATTTGAAAATAACTGACAGAAGTATCAATGCTAAACACATACTATTACATTTCATACAACCGACTGCTTTCATAATTCTGTTGAAACCTTCTCGCAATACCTTCACTGGTAGGAAGGTAGTGAGTAGTATGAAGAATAGCACATATACGTATCATAATTCTACTTCCGAACAAAGGATCTATGAAAAAAACTAGGCTGAAACGATGGGTATTGCCATTTTCCAATCATCCAAATATAACTGTCAAGTTTAATATTATTATTTCACGTTTAATGCTAAATTAAAAATGTAGCATTAAAAGTTTAATTCTAAAAATAAATTATTCCATAATTGCAACAATAAAAGTATTAAAAAATGTATTGTCAAAAGGAGCTTTCTGCATACTACTATAATCAAAACACTTTCTGAAATATAATATTAATTCAGTAAATGATGTTTTTTTTTTAATTTACTGTCACGCCAACTTCAATGTGATTTATCTAAATGTGAATTCCAAAACATTCCCTGACAAATATGTATCCATAATTCAAATTAAAGAGTAGTCTGATAATGCCGTAAAGATGTGGAATATCATTTTTCCTGTTTTTCTAATCTGGTGGACAGCAAAATAAAACAATACAATTTCAGGAAGAAACTAAAAACTTTTTATAATCCTTGTATAAACATAATGCAAGGAAAGGTGGTTTAATCTAACAGGCTCTCATCTTCTTTTTGCTTCTCAAAGGCCACTGAAGATTTATCTATTATCAACATTGCGAGAAAGTGACACTTACAAAGAATGTTTACATTCACACCTGTATTGTAAACAATCACCAGTACTAATCAAGATTCCAAATATATCTTGTGAATGATGAAGTTATATTTATAAAAATATAATATATCATGAGCTATCAACAGGTTCTATCAAGAAAAAAGTATCAAGGAAAACATTGTATTGGCAGCAGAGTACCTAACCTCAAACTACAATGAGAATTTTCCAACATTTGTTAGGATTACTATATATCTTATTGATTTGTTTTATAAATGACATGCACTTTTAATGGTATTTTAAATCATAAATACAATGAATCAAAGAGGAAAACAGTAACATTTAAACTGATTTTCCCACATGCTTGCTTATACAGCAAAGTTCTTCATAATAAGTACATGCTCATAAAAAAGCACGTATAAAACAAAATATTTTCTGATGGAATTGTGTTATTTATATACAGTAGTACCTAACAATTCATATTTTGCAATACTACAAAAAAATGTTGCAATATATGCTCTTATTGCATTTCCTGATTGTTGAGGGAAAGTTTGTTGACATAACCCTTTTTATAGTAATTGGGGAATTTTTATACTTGATGTATATCATACACACATCTGACGGATCATGTGAAGGGTAGAGATTTCAAAAATATTCATTCAAAACAAGTGTAAGGGAAAGAGGGGAGGCGCCGGTAGTGGGACTATCTTAAAACTGCACAAAATGGATACACAAAGAAACGGGTCGCTGTACCTTTATGTTGACTTCGTAATATAAACGTGCGATGTCCCTTTGTGCGCAAAACATTAGCTTCTCTGCGTAGAAGAACATTTCCTAATTTCACAGCACGCTGAAGTCGTATGGAAGCAGCCATTTTCAACCACGTGATGATTAGTACGCGGTGCTGTTAGTAGATGTCGCCCGAGTTACTAAAGGCGGTGCGAATGCGTCATTTGTGTCTGAGGCTGACGAGGGAGCTGTTGTGTGCATTGAATGCTGCCTCTCTTCTAACCCACGCGCATCTGATATACGACATTCGTGTTTGTGTAGGTTGTGAAGAAAGCGGAGAGGACGTTCGAAAGTGAATCGAACAAGTGTACAAACAATATAAGGCGCGAGTGTTTGTGGCAAGCCGTTAAACTGTGCGAGTGGCGTGTCAACAAGTCCTTTGAACTGTGCGAGTGGAAGGTGTCGCAGAAATCGCCTAACATGGCATCGCCGCCTGGAAGAAACAACAGCTAACCATAAAACCTGTCCGCGAAGGGGGTTTGCTGACATGAAGGTTGGTGCGTACGTTTCGCGTAGCCAGCATCGCTGCAACCTGTTGTGTGTCGCTGCTGCTATTCGCCGGGCGGGCGAGGTGAGCGTGGAAGACCGTGTGTGACTGTGTCCTGAGAGCGGCAGCCACCGACCGCGTCCCGTGCGTTCGCGGGAGCGCGTGCGTTGCGATCCGTGTGTTGGTGAACTGTGTCGGTGGCGTGCGCGCGCTCACGAGACCTGACGTTGCGCGTGCGTGGCGTGGCGTGTGCGTGCGCGTGTGTATGTGTGTGATGCGCGCGTGGTGAGGCCGCGCCACCGCCACCGCCGCCGTGCGTGACTGCGAGCGCCGGGAGCATGGGCCGGCGGGGCCGTGGGCGGCAGGGCCCGAGGTGAGCGTGTCGGCCGCCGCCGCTGCGTCCGCCGTGCTGGGCTGTAGGCGCCCGCTACCGCCGCAGCCCCAGCCCCAGCCGCCGCCTCCGCCGCATCCGCAGCCGCCGCCGCTGCCCCCGCACCGCGCCGCCGCGGCCGCCGCGCTGGCCTACCCGCTGAGCGTGTGCGTGTGCGAGTCGGGCGCCGTGGAGCACGGGGGCGGCGGGCGCGGGGCCGGCTGCGTGGACGGGGGTGGGCTGGTGCCGCGGAAGCCGCCACCGCCGCCGCCGGCGCTCGCCGCCCCGGTGCCGCCCCCGGGCCCCGGGCTGCTCGCCCCCGGCGTGGCCGCCGCCGCCGCGGCCGCCGCCGCCGCCGCAGCCGCGGCCGCTGCCGCCGCCGGAGGCAACCAGCCGCCCCCGGGCGCCATGGGGGACGTGCTGCCGCCCAAGCGGCAGGCCGTCGTGGACCGCCTGCGGAGGCGCATCGAGAGCTACCGGCGGCGCCAGAGCGACTGCATCCCGCGCTTCGACCAGAGCTTCAACGGCCTGTGCGAGCAGAACATCCAGGAGACGCTGGTGCTCAAGCAGCGCTTCCTCGAGACCAAGACGAAGCGCGCCGCCAAGAAGGCGGACAAGAAGCAGGACGTGGGCGGCGGAGGGCTGCAGGGCGCTCTGCACACGGTAGGCACTCGCACCCCCCACCCCCGCCCCCACTCCCGATGCTCTCTTGCAGCGGTGACGTCACTGGCGGGCCTCACCACGGAAGGCCGGCCAGCGCAGGATCGGATTTGCCCCAAACCCTCTCCACAAACCACAACAAACAAACGGAGAACCTGGCTTATCACTGTTTTAATGATCACGGATTGATATTTAAATGTACTGTAACTTCCATAATAATACAGTATACCCTCGTTAGCACGAACTCGCTTAACACGAATTTCGCCGTAACACGAAGAAAACGTTGGTTCCGGGATGACGGTAATACGGACATTTATAATACTCGGATAGCATGAATGTTTATTACACGAACTGCTGTTATTTCGGTCCTTCGTGTTAATAAGGGTTCAGCAACAAAATCTTTTGATACCTTCTGGAGTAAGAACCCGAAAGGCCTAGACTCGAAAAAATCAACTATACGAGAAATTCTGAGACATTTTGTACCACAACTATTTTTCATTCACTGCTGTCACTATGCGTCTCTACATAACATCCAATTAAAGGGTAAAACAGGATTTGTATACCTTCTATAACGAGCAGTGAAATCACCACCACTCCGAGTAATTATCTCCCAAAGTCGTCAGGAGCTGGTTACAGTTACAGCACAGATAAAAATTCAACAATTCTATCGGTAATCTTCCCCCAGAAAAATACATAAAATTGTCAGTAACTTCACAACAGTCGATTCAGGCATTCTAACTGTAGCGGGATTCGCAAAACGGTCAAATGCGCCTGGTTTTTCTAAGCAGGTCTATTTATAGCTGTTGTATTTTTAAAGCGTTGAGAACACCACCCAGTATATTAATGTTTTAGTGAAAATTTTAAAGTTTCACTTACTCGGAAAAGAAGTTTTACGAACTCACTGAACATCCAATAATCCAAACGATCTATTTTACTTCTTTTATCAATCACGGATGACACAGTCGTAGCTTTGTCACTACATGATGTCGTTTCCACCGAATAGAAACACAATGTAAATTTCACTAGTTATACGTACAAACACTGTTCATAGAGGAAGTCAAAAAGATTTTGACTTCCTCAGATTCAAACGTTTGGTGTTGTTTTAATATTTATTCTAAGAGAAAGGGATGAATCTGCTGTGGAAGATGGAGAGATCAAGGGAATGTCACCCTCACGACAATATATTCTCAATTAGCTATTGTAATTCTGAGATGTTAATAGTTAAAATATACTGAATATTTTTTTCCTGAACATGCAACAGTAAAGTAGTGCAACCTCGTCCAAAAAATATAATAAAGAATTCCCCAGTATGCTATTTGAACTCGCAGAAGGATGAAACTATAACCATACTATTAGGATCAAAGTCTGCACCAGAGTTCGCAATCATTGCATTCACTTCTAGAATAGATTTAGGAGATGGCTTTCATGTATGCTAATAGGGATTAATAAATGATGATTATAATGCACTCATGATATTGAAAAGCTATTTCAATGTAAATTTCCTAATATGGATGAAATAGAGATTAAGGATCTTACAAGTTACTGTGATATTTTATTTATTATAACAATATAACATAATTATCGCAGATATCGATTGTATGTCCTGAATGAAGCAATTTAGAAGCAGGTTTTAGCGATACAGATCTTTCATGACCTAGGAACATGTGCCGTAAAATCACGTTGGCTTAGCCGCTAAGCCTTGGCGCACGCACAATTCATTTGCTGGTTGTCAGTTTAATCATCTGGAGGGGTGGATTTTATCCTTTTTGCCTGGCAAGTGCCGGTGGTTCATATCAAATGGAAAAGTTTTTGTCATTACGCGACGAAATGGGCAAATCGGGCATTTTTTACTGGTTGAGGCCCCTGTGCATCTGAAATCAAGGCGCCCTTTTATCAAATTCTTGTATGTGAGAAAAATCGAGATGCGCCTTTAGTTTGCGCCTATAATGGACGTATTCTTGCTGGGGTACACCACATTCGGTTGAATGTACCGTAATAGGCAAACTATTCTTCATCACGCATTAAAATTGAAGTGTTCTCACAAAATTGTACTCCTGTTCCCAAACATAACATTCACACTTAAGTGCAACTTGGCACAGTCGGTAAAGACGGTTTAAAAACGTGTACAGAAGTATACAGAGAAAACAATACCGTATACAAAGCTTTGACAGTATACTAAAATATTTTCGAGATTTGCCCATATTTTTGATCAATTCAATTTGAAGTTACATTCAAATTCTATTTATTTACTTTTTATTTCACTCACATTACATCTTATGTTGGGACGCGCCTTATATTCGGAAAGAAATAGCCGGAATACTTACAAGAACAGTAAGCGTGAGTTGTGTTGTTTATGTTCTCATTTCACACAATTTAGGAAGATCATTCGCTTTCAAAATCGATTGAAACTGTTTGTATTCATTTGCAACATTGTAACAGTGAGTTGTGTTTCTTATGTTCTCGTTTCACAAAATTTAGGAAGATCATTCGCTTTCAAAATCGGTTAAAACTGCTTGCATTCATAACCCGTAGGTTACGTACATTCTGAAAGTATCTATACCAATAAAATCTGTGCTTTCTACCTGTTCTGTGGTCGTGGTGTGAGCCAATGTTACTGCCGGGTATTACATGACACCCACATGCAAGTCCTAATGAAAATCTGAGAAATTGTCTATCTATTCTAAGAACGCAGGAAGCGATTTGTCGGGGAATAGTCCCTCTATAGAGTTTGATGTCCCCTGCTGGAACAGTGTTGACTTGTCCCTGCCAGGGACACAAATATCGTAATCCACTTACGGTTGTGCCATTTATGGTTTTCGCGCCTAAAATATTCAGATCCAGGAAAATGGAAAGTACAGTTTTCCCGATAGTATTCTTAGGATTCATTCAGACTTTGGTGCTCAAATGACGTCTCGAGCCTTCCTTTTACTCGTCTATTCGTTCTTTCTGGAGTTGAGAACGACTCTTTCAGGAGAAAATTGCCACTTCGCACTCTGGAATCGGTTGGCATCATCAGGCAAGAATGTTTTGGCGAAATGTATTGCAAAGTAATGAAAGTGTGTACGTTCATTGTTGAAATGTAAATACTTCTTATTGTCTCATTTGAGTAGGTGAACATACGTAAGATGCCAACAAGTCTTTATTTTTAACTCCGAATAATGTTGACAGGTTTATAGGACGGTAACTCAAAAGTTCCAATGTTTTCGCTATTCGTGAGAATTCTGTGTGTAAATAATGTCATAATGCAGTATTTACAAATTAAAAATAAAATGTTTTGACACGCAGCTGACACCCGAATAAGCTGATGCAGATATTTTTATGTTGTTGTTTTTTTTTTCAAGTACGAGATGAACTCTCTAAATAATTTTCATTTGATTTATTTGTGATCATAACATCACTTCTAATGCCAATGAGGCAAAGACTATTATAAAACTCAAATTAGTCGGTAAACCCATATTTCAAACCCAGGTTTCGTAGAAAAGCTGTTAACCTGGGAAATGTAAACTTTTCAGAAACTTACCTGGAACAATCGCCGAAGAATGTACTGCAAAATAAATTCAATTCAATGGGACTTATAAGTACAAGTAGAAGACAACGAATTCTATTACGTAAACTAAGATGTGGACTCTTGTGTGGTTAACTAATCAAAACGCGTATCTTTTAGATTTCACGCCTATTCGAGCAGTTTTTGTTTGTTGAAACCCTCGAAAGCACGTTGTTAGTGCTGCTTTGTTTAATCGGTTCATCAGAACACTAGAAAAGAGAAATCTGGGCAGCGTCCTCATAAATGCCTTTATTTTAAAATTGATTTTTTTTTAATTAAAAATATCGTAGACTCACCGATGATAGGAGAGAAAACCTTAACAAAAAGATAACGGTTTGAAAACGATTTGATCTGATTAAACCCTGCCGACCGTCGTGCTTGCCTGAAAGACAGTGGCTCACCCAATAGGGGTGAGGGTCTAAAGTGCTTCAGCCTCCTCAGAGGTCACAGACACAGTTTTAACTCATTTTCTATCAAAACGAAAGGCTGTGAAATCTCTATTTTGAGTACCCCATTGATAACTAGGGAGCGGATTTCTATGATTTTGCATATTTTTGACTGTTGCTTCAGGGTATAGCTCAGTAAAATTTCTTGACATTTGGTTAGAATTGGATGCTATGTAGGTTAATATGTTAGTGCATATTTGGCCGATTTTTCCTGTTTGTGCATATTCGCATAATTATAGGCTCATATTTTGCATATTTCGTTAAAATGGAGACTTATGTTTCAAACGTTTCTTTTCATGGAATCTATTTATTAGTGAGCGCTCATTGATTACAAAGAGCCTGTCAAATTGCAATTCTTTTTCTTTTCTATACGCGATAAAATACTTCTGCAAATGTAGGATATTTCTTGATATATTTTTTAAACTGGGCAGAAATATGCAACAACTCAAATAATGTACTTCGCTAAGGAGAATTTTTACTTTAATCATTTCTCACGCGAAGTAAGATAGATTATATTATGTTTGCACAAAAATTTATATCTGTCATTCCAAGCATGCTTTTCCTGAAGTTTATAAAGGACGGTGTATATTGGAAATAAAATATTGTTAATTTTAATTGCATATTAAAGTGGATATTTAAGAACTTTTAGGTCATAAATGCATATTTTTAAAAGTATATGTAAAGATTTTTAGGGCATAAAAATCCTCTCCCTATTGATAACTACACCCCAACAAGTAAACATGAATTTTAAATTCAGCATTAATGAAAATGTCTTTGTTAAAAAAATATCACGTCGGTTGCTCACCTCGTGATGCGACATCGCGAACAAAGAATCGATGCTCAAAATTAAAACATCGATGTTAAAAAGCTTCGATCCAAAACCATCGATGTTTTTTAAGCATCACTGTTTTTAAAAGTGGATTAGTAACTATTGAACTTCACGCGACGGGGATTTAATTTTGAAGTAGACCGGTTTATTAATTTTTAATTGAGATTTAACTGACAAAACAAAGTCAAAAAAACATCAGGACAATTAACGAAACTTAGATTATCTGATTCGATAATTAAAAAATAATATAGGCTTATTTATTGACAAAAACTTGTATTTAATATTGTTAAAACATGGAACACAAAACATCGATGTTCAAGAACATCCACTTGAAAAAAATTGATGTTAAATCCATCGATGATTTTATAAGAACATCGATGTTTTGAAAACATTGACATGGATTTCGCATCTCTGCCAATGGGACAATGTCGCATCCCTGGGCGTGGTCTGGTTTATTAATTTTTAATTGAGATCTGACAAAACAAAGTCCAAAAAAACATCAGGACCATTAACGAAACTTAGATTATCTGATTTGATAATTAAAAAAAATATAGGCTTCTTTATTGACGAAAACTTGTATTTAATATTGTTAAAACATCAAAGACAAAACATCCACGTCAAATACGTCGATGATTTTTATAAGAACATCGATGTTTTGAAAACATTGACAAGGATGTCGCGTCCCAATTGCCGTCCCCATAGAGAAACAGTTGCCGCGCGCGCGCGCGGGCGCATCCGAGTGGGAAAGAGGTTGCGCGCCCTCGCGTGCTGTCGGAATCCGCCGGTGGCCCCGTGTGCAGGCGCGTCGCGTCGCCCCGTCTCGGCGCGGGAGAGCAGGTGTGCGGGCGCCCGCGACCCCGGGAAGACGGCGAGAGCGCAGTGGGGCCGAATCGAGCCCGGCCGCCAAAACAGCCTCAAAGAGGTCGTCCGTAAATTACGCAACGCTAAAGAAGGGGGGGGGTTGTGGCTGCGTTACATAGGGGTAGGGGGTAGCTTATTGTTACGTAATATTGATATTTTTTTTCAACATTTGCTTAAATTATTTTTTAATCATGTACTACAACATTTAAATATTGAGTAATTAATTTAAAAAACAAAAATAACTTAATGTTAGAAGATGTAACTTGTCAAAAATGGAGATATTTTTCCATCCATTTTTTTACTGAATCCGTAAGATTGCGGAGAAAATATTCAAAATTGGTATGTTGTTTATTCTAAAACGCATTTAAATTGTGGTAGTGGGCTCTTGGCCATGACATGGCTTGTGATCAAAAATTTTCTCGTCTTTGCGTCCTTCCTTACTCACAACTGCCCCCAGTTGTTGTATTTCATAAGGGATGGGGTGTAGTCGCAAAGCGTTACGTAATTATTCAGGAGAAGAGGGTCCAAGCGCGTGTTTGAGTGCGTTAAAGGGCGGGGAGGGGTATTCAAAATACACCAGATTTGCGTTACGTAATTTATGCACGCCCCCAAAACTGAATCGACTATATAGTACTACACGCGCACTTGTTCTTGATACTCCACAGCGCGGGGTGCGGAGAAGAGGCGGGTCTGTCTACGTCACGGCACTGTAGTGCTTTCAACGTCATCGACAGAAAACTCAGCGTAAAAGCGCGTCTTGGACTAGACAGCAATGAGAACGCATCCTTTCATCACGTGGAACAAGTGGTTTCCCGAAACGTTGTGGAAAAAAAGTAAGAAATGATGTTCAATAAATAATGGTTATCTTATAACCAAAAATGTACTACCAACAATAAAATAAGGACGTTATAAAAATATATGTAATGTAAAATATAATGGTAGTAAATGAACTTTTAATTGAGATAGAACCACTGGTATTCCGAAGGAATTGGGAATGTTGTCTGTTCGGAATCGGAAATGTTCGGATTATCCGAAAAAATGTGCTGTTCGTTGTACAAATTCATCTATAGGATTCCCAGACAATGCAACGCAACGTGCGATATGAGAAAATGGCAACGTAGCGTAGCAATCGCATCAGCAGATTCAGGTCCTTACGACGAAAGAAGATTACTGATTTTGAAAGCTTCTCTAAGTGAAAATGCTGCTACGTAATCAAGTGAAATATATACTGTAGTTACCAGTGCAATAAACGTTTCATTTCGACGACTTTGTTTCAATACTTGGTTGTTCAGTTTTAGAGTAATCATAAAATCCTTTCTTTACTCTACAAATAAGAATTTTATTTATTTTGTTTATTTTTCTTCGATCCCGAATTTTGTTCGGATTATCCGAAATTTCGGATTTGCGTTCTACTGTTTACCAAACTGGTAATGTACTCGTACATAATAGTAAAGTTTCTTTAGTTTTACAGAAGTAATTAATACATTTGGTAAGACTTCATGCTCTTTTCATATTCCTGTGCTGTAATTCTTTAGCGTCTGCTTCTTCTTTCGTCTTATTGTAACTTGTTCCTGACGGGATTATTGGCAACTAGGCATTGTATACCAAGTTCTTGACTTCCGTAGACAATAAAGAATCTACTCGATAACTCGGGACAATTTGCAGGCATTTGCCTTTGCCTTTACCTTTGCCTTCAACTGAAAATCGGAGAAAATACTGTTTGCAATGCTTTATGCAATCTGAATCCCAGCGTCGAGCAATTACGAACGCTTTTGTGTATGGCATTAAGATGGTCGTTATAATATCTCGTACATTAATATCGTACAGTCATTGGTTGTTCACATAAAATATACCTTCGCTTCGCAAAGCTTCCTCCATTTTGCCTATTTGTTCTATTGTAAGATTGGAGGAATTTCGTTCTTCGTGAGAAGTATGTAGTAATGACAAAATGTTTACATAATATTAGTGGTTTGAGCATTTAGTTTTAAATTGGGATAAAATCTGAAAATTATTTTCACAGAAAGATTAGACTGAATAGAATTTGATCGAGTTGTGTTATTTTATCTGTTCAGCTGAGTTATTACAGTCGTTTTCGTAGATCTACTATCACCAGTTTCAGTAATTGAAATTGGTTAGTTCTTTGCTGACGTATTAGCGACTGTGTGATGGACAGCCGGTCTATCGCCAGTTACATTAATGAATGGAAACAGTAGTATTACTAAGGGCAGTAAAATCTTTTTGAGGTGTTTCATTGCAATCTCATGTCACTCATACCCTACCGTGCAATGTCTTTCACCGTACCAATAGCAATCGTCTAATTTTTCGTATTTGCTCATTGCGGTTGTGGCACGAAGAGGGAACTGCAGAGGATGGGAAGTGACATTCTTAAATTACTCCTCTATAGAGCGAAGAAGATTAGAATTTCCCTCGGAGGCGTCCTTAGTTTTGAGGTTTGATGCACGACGAAAATTTGGGCAG
>JAHLJT010002406.1:180028690-180237968 GCA_031308135.1 Acheta domesticus
AACTGACGTCATGCAGCCTGCAGGGTCAACTGAGGCCTGTGACTGGAAGGTCGTAGGGTTAGGATTTTCAACCGTAGTGACATAGCTAGATCGAATCCTGATGCTGTCTGGAAGAGAATTCTCGTGGCAGGGCTTTGTTTGGTGTTCTGTTTCTGCGATAATCACCAGGCGAATGCCGGAGCAGTACCGTAACAAACCGCGCACGATCATTCCTTCCTCTTCCTTGTTTTATCCTCACCCCTTACTTAAAGATCTCACCATCTAGAGGGGAAAACATCGCCACTTTCCTCCCTAAAAAACACGCACTTCACGGGACTAATGATTGTAACAATTCACGCGTCCGGAACACGGTAATAATAAATCACTCGTATTGAAAGTAAATGTTACCACAAGAAAAATTCTATGAGAAGGAAATTATTCTTAAGTAGTATTGCGTAACAATTGTGACTAAAACTTGATTGGTCGGTGATTTCGAAATAAAGTATTGCCAGTGGGTAGGTAAACGGAACTATGAGATCTTAGCATTTGTTTGTTAATCGCATTTGGCAAATTGTCAAAGTGATATTACTTAGAATTTTGACACTGTAATGTCTTAGCAAAAAGGAGAATGTTTCAACGATTGAGAAAAGAAGAAGTTGCCTCTACGTACATTTCCCGTGTAAATAAATATCGCGAAAAGGTCATTTGTTCGTCTTTTTTCGAGCCATTTATTACAAGTCGTTCTCTGTAAATATGAAATTTAAGATGCGCGTCTTGTGTGAAACATTTTAGACGTAGTCGTGTGTAGTGCTTCGGCGACTCGTGGCTGTTTGCTGCATCCAACATCTCTCTCAGGTACTGCACTGACATCTCGAAATTGACCTGTGGTCACCTCTGAAATCTCCCATCAGACATCGTACCACGCCATGTTGCGGATGTAGAAAAATCGAACAAAGAATAGATATTTGAACTAGGATCTCCCAGTCTCCGAAGCCCCAGTGGCGGACGTACATCATCATGACCGTAATCGGTTCAATGTTGTTTATGATGCCCGCCGTTACAAATTAATAGAAATATCGACTTTTTAAAATGTTTTGACATTTAATGTTCAAAATGAAAAGTAGCATTGGAGAGCCGACATGGTGACACAGGGGCTTGGAGCTTATGTGCCTGAATTCGCGTGTTCTCCAAGATCGTAGGTTCGAATCTCACGTAGGACATGGATGCTGTTGTTTTCAGTGGAATTGTTGTTTTCAGTGTCCGAAGTATCACCCCTGAATGTAAATCTATCTCCTAATTCCCATCCCTACGTTGGAAATTAGATGCATCAAGTGCGACGCCTGCAGTCAAGGCCATCTTACGGCAACCGGATCCCTACTGATAATCCCCGTTCAGTGCACAGCCAGGCTTAAGAGCGTGCACTGTAAGTACTCCCGGCTCAAACCCTAGTTCGCGACTTAGTCTGTTAATTCGCACATTGGCCAGCCGGTTTTGATAAAGCTCCCTGAATGACAGTGAGCAGATATTTTCGATCAATGCGAAGTATTCGTGGAGCGCTGTCTAAAATGAGGAAAGTGTTCAAATGTAAGGCGTCATGTGTGTTCGCGAGAAGCATTATGCACAAAAGTGCTTGGAAATTACGGGTTGCACAGGTAAGTGGTTTTTTTATGTTAATGTTGAAAGGTGAAACCGGAACCTCATGTCTGCAATTCAGAAATGCAAAGCGCAGTGTCAGATGAATTATGTAGTGAAGTTAGATTAGCTGCTATAATGTAAAAATAAATTTACGACTAACAGTGGAATTCGAAAACATCTGTCATAGCCGTAGAAACTTCTCAGTAGCAATATCATTCCGTTTATCGCATTCTATGTGCTATTCCTCGGCACCACATCCTACATTTCATACTCTAGTCACTTCGTGTTGGCTATCGTCAACTTCACTCGCCTGGAGTCCGAGGTATGCTTCCCAGTTATCCACTTATTTTGAACGATGTGAACGTTATCCGGCTAAATCGCGAAAGAGCCAGATTCGGAGATTACACGAAAAGCATATTCTTGACGGAGACGGCGCGCGAGCCACATCAGCTTCTCATAGTTCGGGAGATGGACGCTCAATAGCTCAAGTCGTTGAATTAGGATGCTCCAGCCGGAGTGTGGACGCTACAGAAAGCACCAAGTGTAAATGGACGATATTAGGGACGATATATGTGAATGCAGACGTCTCATGAGTGGTGTCCCTCAGGGACTTTCAACGCCTACTTAAAGTGGTGGCTTCGCTTACAATTCTATCCTTACAGTTTTGTTCAGTTTTATACTGTCTTCTCTGGTAGTTTTTTTTTTTTGTTTCTAAAGAGTAGGTCCCTTCAAATTATAGACAGCAGACAGTCTTCAATTATTTTATTCCATAATAATTTAATTTAATCTTAAACGTATTTTTCAAGTCTTCAACGTCTTGAAGATTTTAAAAAGTAGGTGTAAGATTAAATTAAATTATTATGGAATAAAATAATTGAAGATTGTCTGCTGTCTTTAATTTTAAAGGGACCTTTTCTTAAGAAGAAGAAAAAATGTCCTTGCAGGAAGCAAGAGGAACTGCTGCCAATGTTCTTGAGATGGCTCGCCGAACGCAATGTGTGACGAAGACCACGATGCTTTATTGTTTTTCAGTAGTGAGCGTGCTACTGGTTGGAAAACCATTTCATGTGCTTTTGTTTAGCAGCATTTCTGCTGCTGCAGGCCGCTAGTTAACAATTGAATCCCATGAATGTCGTATTTCCAACAAGGGCGCGAAATCGTGCCCATTTGGCAAACGTTCGGCAGAGGCGCACCGGGCGCCACGAGCACCCGATAATCTTGCAGTGTGCGTTTCGCGCGCTGCTCCAGTGGAGAGAGGAAGGCCCCGCCATGGCCGAGCGCCTGGCGGTCCACGAGCCGAGGAGGCGTTACGCAAGAGTTGCGCAAGCGGCTAGCACCCCACGAGGGACATTCGCACATTCAGACACTTCCGAGTCGCAGATTAGAATTGCGTTGGGTAATAGACACATTTCCTTTTTAGTGCACACTGCAAGTCATTTTACTTTGCAAAACCTCAGATAACAGAGTTTTTTTTTAAAATTTTGTTTATATTGTTACAAAGAAAACCCTGTTTTCCACCTCGAATACTGCAAGAAATGTTGTGGTAGCCAAAAAAATTCGAAATTTTGGGGCGTTTTTTATTTTTTGCTCAATCTTAAAGGTCATAAAATTCTCTGCAAATTTGCTTCATAAAGTATTTTTCTCAAGCAAATAGTAAAAGGGCTAAGAGATTTGAAAATTCCCCTTTTTTTTATTCGTAAGTTGCTCCAAAATGCAAGTGATCTCTGTAATATTTTTGGTTTCCTAATGTTATAAATAAAAGGAAATTAAAAACTAATGTTTGTAAATTTTACTGAGATTAAATTCACGTTTGAATGTTCTGGTGAGAGTGGCAATAAGCCTGTGTGTTCTGCAATCTAACAGATTTACTTACATAAAAATTCGTTTCAATAGAATAAAATGACGTTAGTTTTTTTCGAACTCCTGACAATCTCTCTAAATGCTATTCCCGGTCTGTCCCGTGGGACCAACGACGGGGGGTGAAATTCTTCAAACATGTTTTATATACGTTTATTTGTTGCGCCGTGACAATTCAGTTGGATGAAAATAGTTCTTGCGAAGGATGGGCGAATGATGGAATCTCCAACCTTGGAATATTCTCGAGCGCGTGTTAGCATCACAGTTTGCCGGCTATCGTGTCGCACGTGTTCTGTTCCGGAAAACGAGACTCGTGTGTTGGATTATGCAATAAATATATGAGCGGTTTAATTAACGAGTCTCTGTTAATTAACTCTGTTTGCGGAACGTAAAAAATAAAATTAGATTATATGTTAAAGTACAGTTGTGCGTTTTCCATATTTCATGTGCAGTTGTCGAATTAACGTCACCACAGGTAACTTAGTGTTTATTCCAAGTTTTAAAGGGGGTAACTTTCTTTGCCTATTCGTTGTAAGTAGTGTTGAAAGTTAACTTATCGTTGAACGAAGGTCGGGTTTAATAACATACGTAGGCCTCTTTTAATTTAATTTTACGTAGACATGTTTTTAAATTCTATAATCGATTCAGTCGTTCAATTATCTTTATAACATATGTTTATAAAATAAGTTTTTGATGATCTTTACATTTGGGCATTTGATTGAAGTACGTCGTATAATCTGTATCATTTGTTTATAAATGTTCCTGGCTATTTTATTAAAAAATGCATAAAATTTCTTTCAGAAATTTAGGTGATGTAATGCAACTTTTATTAATGCTCCGATATTACATTATGTACTCCTGAATCAAATTGTTGCATCTCTATTTAAAACCAAGACATTTTTTTGTATTGCACTAAAAATGTGTTCGTCCTATTGCAAGGCCGCAAGAAACAGACAATACGGTCGGACAAAGACAAGTCATCCATTTTGTAGGAATGTAATACTGAGTATGCCAAATAATTTCATATTTTATTATTTTGTAGTTTTAATTACGAAAGTATCACGCATGTTCACAATTTTCCAAAACAATATTTTATACTATTAGTTATTATTAGTATTATTATTGAAATTACCTTCCAGACTGGACGGCCGTGGTTTGTCGGACATTCTGCACCCAAACATTTCGTCTGCTACTGCAGCAAACACCCTCAGTGGCTACTGGGTACACGTAATGTCCTTTCAGAGAGCTCAGAGAGAGAGAGAGAGAGAGAGAGAGAGAGAGAGAGAGGAGCGAGGGACAGGGGAAAATTGTAAAAGGTTGATAATTGCAAAAGTTTGAATAAATTGGCGTCTTCCTACTACAAAATTGAAGATTTTTCTTTCATGTAACATTTTTTGTCTGAATTAAGTTCTTTCATTAAGGTCGTGTACATTTTTTTTGAAAATTTTAGTAGTTTCTGCGCAACATTGCTTGTAATGTGTGCAGTATTTAAAAAAAACAACAAAAACAAGAATTTCTCAAGTACGGCTCCAAATTTTTTCTTTAAATGTTTGGTAGAAATAGTGCTAAATGTTAAGATGACATAAACATCATGTTCCATTCAGTTTTCCCCCCCAAAATTACAAAAACGTAATGAAGTGTCTCGAAAACTCCGCTGAAAAACCCAGTCGAAAGTTTGCTGGTAATAAGTTTGATACTGTAGGTTCAGTACAGAAGATAATTGTGTTTGTTATTCTTACATTGGACGTCTGGTTCAGTTTCCATAGAAATAAAAGTATTCCTCTCTAAAGTCTCTCTTGTATTTCTGCTGCTATTATTTGTAATCATTTTGAAAAGTTCGTACTTGTAATTAACATCGTATTATCAAAGTCAGAGTTAAAGTCTGTCTCATGATGATACGTGTATATTTTTATGGAGGGTTTAATTTGTTTGTTGCAATTCAGTTTACTTCGCCCTTAATTTGCCCGTTCTTGCCCTTGTTCTTTGCATGGCGGATATCGGCCGTGAAAAGAGAAAATCTCTATGCGGAACAAAACACCCAATTCCCACGTTTTTGTTACTCCGGAAAAACCTTACACGCTTCTCCCATTAAAGTAACGGGGTATTCGCGCAGCATTGAAAAGTACGCGGGTAGCACTGAAATGGTTAGTGTACAGTTTGTTCAGCAGCGCGAGCGGGGAATCAGGTGGCTAGCACATGGCATATGCAGTGTGACATGGGGCCTGGCGGTAATCAATAGCCTCTCTGCTCTTCTCCCTCCGCTCCGGCGCTCGCGGCGGGACGGGACACCGCCATGCGCACTCACGCCTTCCACCCCACTCGCCTTCCCGCCCCCTTTTACCCCCAGCAACACCTCGCCCTTTACCCCCAGCAACTCGTCCATTTGCATACATACTCTCTTGCCCCTCGTTTTCCTTTTATCCCCAGCGACACATTTACTCGCACTCCTCATCCTTTTACCCTCAGCAGTTCATCCATTGTCATACATACCCACCCATCCCCGCTCCCTTTTATCCCCAGCAACACATTAACTCGCCCTCTCCATCCTTTTCCCCCAGCAACGCATCCATTGGCATACATACCCACTCGTCCCCGCTCACTTTTATCCCCAGCAACACATTAACTCGCCCTCCTCATCCTTTTACCCCCAGCAGTTCATCCATTGGCATACATACCCACTCGTCCCCGCTCCCTTTTATCCCCAGCAACACATTAACTCGCCCTCCCCATCCTTTTACCCCTAGCAGTTCATCCATTGGCACACATAACCACGCTCCCCCACTCCCTTTTATCCCCAGCAACACATTAACTCGCCTTCCCCATCCTTTTACCCCTAGCAGTTCATCCATTGGCACACATAACCACGCGCCCCCGCTCCCTTTTATCCCTAGCAACACATTAACTCGCCCTCCCCATCCTTTTACCCCCAGCAGTTCATCCATTGGCATACATACCCACTCGCCCCTGCCCCCTTTTATCCCCAGCAACACATTAACTCGCCTTCCCCATCCTTTTACCCCCAGCAGCGCATCCATTGGAACCCACTGACTCTCTCAGAGCCTTTTACTCTCAGGAACGCATCCACTGCCACGCTCACCTACTCGCTCTCCCGTCCTCGTTACTTCCAGCATTGGCCTCGCTTCCGCACTCGCGCTCTTGTCTGCCCTTACTCTCAGCCACTCGCCCACAGAAGGGCCCACCCGGGCACCCTCCGCCCACTTTTTCCCGCCAGCGACTAACCTGTGGCACTCCCAGCTACTCGCATGCTACGCCTACTCGCCCGCCGAGTTACTACTTCTCCTCCCCCCGCCGCTCACTGGTGCTCTCTTTCGGCCAGTGTTTTCGCTGTTTTTAACAGTCAGTTCCTTGCTTGCGACGTTGGTATTGTGCAGATTTACTCAATAAACGTCTATTTGATTGAATCTTCCCTTTAAAATTAAAAGTCCCTGTGTTTAGTTATTCTCTGGAATAAATATCAAAGAAATTACAAATAGAATTCTATATTCCAGCATAGAATTAACTTAAATTATACAATGAATTGTGTTGTGTTTCATATTTTGGCGGTTGAACCCCACAGGAATAATAAATTAATACTAGAAACCTAATATAAAAACTCAAAATGCCATGAATACAATTATTGAATCCATTCATAACAAAATTTTGTCTTTCATCTTTCCCCGTTCTTCGTTTGCCTCTACCCCTTCTTCATCTTGGCAACAGCTCCAATTACCGTTGACGCGACCTCTGATTCGGCAGGACCACACACCACCAGCGAGTTAATTCAACCATGAAGCGTTTCTGTATCCGTACATGATTTTTTCTACACATAGTTATGGATTTTATGTTTCAAATACATGGCGAGCTTTCATTTTCAATTGGGTATAGTTTAATTTTTTGTAATATTTACTTTTGTTTTTCTTCATTTCAATTAACTAATATTGTAAATATATTTTTTCAATTGTAACATATGCTGCGGGAGACGAACGGTCTTCGAAACGTTGTGATGAATGTACTCTTAGAGTTTAATAAATTAAATGAACATCCTTTGAGTAAAACTATGTGGCGTGAGAGAGTACTGACACTATTAATTACAGTTGTCCTAAATTAAATAGAGACTGGAAAATTGTACACCATAAAGAAAAAAAAACAAGTAATCAAAATTTGTATCATATAAATTGAAGAAATATAAAGTGATTGTAAGCGATTTCTAGACGAAGTATACGAGTAATATACATGTGACAATCACGAGAGGTTTGGTGAAAAGAACCAAAATATTAAAAAATGGAGTGTATGTGTATATATATATATATATATATATATATATATATATAGTGACCGTACTTACCTTTATCGGTCTCTCGGGATGCACATATCATAAAATTTTGATTCATTAGGATACAGGAAGTCTTTTAGGGGAAGTCTTTTAGTCTTTGTTCCTATTGTTTTACATTTCTTATTCCCGTTCATGATACTTCCATCTCTCTGAAACTACATGCCTTCCGCTCTCATCACAGACACTGTTGCTTTTCTTTATTACTCCGATGAGCATCCTGAACCGGCATATCCCATATCCGACCCCCATCCATTCTTATTCATAACTATCGTTACTTATCTGAGCCTTCCACTATTGCTGCCTTCCGTGCGATGCGACGCCACGTGCCGTCACCCGAAGCCGCTGCCGCGAGGTGGCCTTGGCGCCACCGTCGCTCTGCGTCTGCACACGTGTCGCTAACGGTCCGTCCTCGCACACCGGCGTGGTATCGCCACCAACTTCTCTTCCCACACGTCGGAATTCCAGTTTCGGCTCGCAGGCCTCCACAAATCGGTCCCGCACCCGCACAGCTACACCGACTTGTCACAATTGCAGTATCGCCCACGTGTCTATTCAATGTTGCAGTTCTCTAGCCAAATTTCTTGATTATGTCTTTTCGAACACACTTATGACAATCCTTAATCACTTTCATCACTGAGTTTGTCACACTTCTCCTTCCTTTGACCCCAAATTGCCTCGATTACTCCCGATTTCTTCCCGTAACATCATCACATCACTCCTCTGTCGCCATCTCCCCTCGTTACCTGTCCGCCATTCCTCTCCCGACTGACTTCCGCTCGATGTGTCGCCACGAATCCCTCGTTCCGGGCGCTCGTTCACGGCTCCGGTTTGATTTACCCCACGACGATTCATTGACCGCGCGCCACTTTCGAATGTTGTGATTTGCCTAATGCTGGTGTTTTGACCATACGGTCAAAATATATATATATATATATATATATATTGAAACGCACCGCGCCTCTAAATAGAAACGCGATACATTTCAACTTAAACAACCAGAGAACATACAAACGGCGCGAGCATAACTAGGCAGCATGGCAACACGGAGGGGAAGGGGGGCGTCACGTGGAGCTCGAGACACGAGGGGAGGTCAGCGAGAAGTCGGTTGAGAAGGGGAGACGAGCGGAAGCCACGCTAGCGGACGGAGGTGGTGCGCGAGCGGTGCGAGTTATTTGGGGAAAAGTACCCCTAAGTGCTGAATAACTTAATAGACTTGCATAGTATTACATTTTGGACCGTTAAAGAAGTGTGATGCAGACCGAACAGCATTGGGAAGTCAACGGATAGAGTGTATGGTAAACCGAAGAGTGTGAAACCCGCCTGTAGCGTGAGCACATGCATCGCGAACGTAGGTTTTGGGGAAAGATAGAAAGTGTAGTGCACAAGACAGTGACTGAACCAGTGATCATTTGTGAGACCGATCAAGCAGTGTCTGACGGGTTTTCAGTGTATAGGAACTTTCCATAATGAAACTGTATGATGACGCGTGAGGAGAACAAGACACGTGGGTATAGGTTACCGATATTTCACCGGTGATTCAGAGAGTAATATAGTGTAAAGTGTTTAGCATAATCAGTTACAACCCAAATCTGGAGTTCAGACTGTCAGGACAAGCATAAGTTAATTAGATGCACTAGTGTAGAATATACGCGTGGAGCAGCGTGAGGGGCGAACACTTGCCTACTCATCTCCGGCTGGGGGCCGAACGGCTCCGGGACCACGCGACGGGAGCCGAAGCCGCCGCCACCATCGGCGCCGGGCCCCAACGAAGCGACGTGACCCAGGTGGTAACAGGTATGATGCTAGCATTGAAGGTATTAAGTTTTGGTACCAAAACATAGCAATCATTGCATAGGGGATCAGTGTTCGAAAGTGTAATAGTGATATTAGATGAATAAACATCAAACTGTCGTTGTATAATAAACTGTATGTATTTATTGTACCCCGAACATCCCAGGGTCCACATTCGCGAAAAAGATCCCGAGCCCTGCCTGAAACAAACAAATTTATTGTACCGTGCCACTTCACGGGTAAGTCACGATTGACCCCGAGCAGTCGGTACGTCACAAAATATATATATATATATATATATATATATATATATATATATATATATATATAATAAAGAGAGGCAGTGGACGCGCTCCGCAAATGTGTCTGCCGCGTTGCTCTCTGCATTTCTCTTGGTTCCTCCTCCCCGTCCCGCCCCACCCCGCGTCTCCCCGCCCCGCCGCGTACACCGCACCGTAGAGTCCCTAGATACAGAGAGTAGCGCAACCACCGCCATTTAATGTCCTCTCACCCGATAACCCCGCCAGGCAGCTATTAGGAGCTGAAGGGAAATTTTAACAATTTGTGACATTATGGAGATGTTTAAGAATATTAATATTGGTTTGGGATATATTCCCGATTCTTAACGTTCAGAATACCATACAGTTCTAATTCTTCTGTCAACTCTATATAAAATGACGGGATCGTTGCAAGAATGGAATACGCTACTCTCAGTATCTAGGGACTCTACGGAACCGCACCGCGGCCGCGAGAGCCAAGATCGCCCGCCTCCCGCTCCCAGCGAAATCGTGATGGGCCGTGGCCTGTTGCGCGCGCTCGCGCTCTCTGCGAGTGACCGCCGCCCCGCCCCCTCCCCCCGCCCCGCCCCTCCCTCGCCCCTCCCCACCCCGCCCCTCTGGGCTCCTGAGGTCTCTCCTCAATTCTTCAGCCTCGATGCCGTTCCCGAATGCAAAGGTAGCGAGCGCTGCTTTGCAGTCCGCTGCGGCGACCAAGGCACTGTTCCTGCCGGGTTACTTTCGCACAACCATTTATGATTGTTATATCGCTAATGTTGAAACGATCCTTTGGTAACGACGATGGTTTTGGAGGAGGTTGTTCTGAGCTATACGTTTCACGTTTATCACTTACTGTTCTTGAAGAGCGAACCTCTGAGAAACTGTCGAAAAACGTCTTTACTTCATTTCGATTATCACTGAAAATTTACTTCAAAAACACTATCATTAAACTAACGTGTCGATACTTTCTTCAGTTCTTCCTAACGCTGACTGTTCTCACTACAATTAGACGTACTCTCAATCTAGAAGCTACTGTTTATAAACATCGCGCCAGCTGATGTATCCCGTTCAGTGCTCGGAGGCCACGATTGCACTGGCCTCAGCAAGCAGCTGTGAGTTGTTTCGCAGTGTTTCCGTCCTCGCGATATTTTTGGAAACGGGCTCTGCGCGCATATTTTGCATTCTTCCACAATATTATTTCATTGATTAAGAGTAACCTTACAGCAGAAACAAAAACGTATGACATTCGATCGTTTGATATTGTGAACGCTGCGAAATGACTGGGAGAGTAGTTCGGGATGTGAAGAACGAATATTCTGGAAACGTTCGCTCGATGTCTGGAAAGACACAATGTATCCCTCTTATTAGAAGATTGATATGAAGGAATAAGCATCCATTGAATAAATCATTCACCTTTTTACCTGTTTCTCACGTGAAAGCAATCTCCTTTTGTTAATTTTTCTGTAATAAGTTTCGCTCATTATTAGCTCATTAACAGCGGAGTGGCGACTCTAGTACCAACTTTTGAGAGCTTAACCTGTTCTCATGGAACGTTAATACACGCTCACTGTAACTTGTTCCATGTGCGAGAACACAACTGCTATGAAGTTACTGTTTCGGCGTTTGAATTTGACAATAACGCTATTATAAGTTAAAACGGAAATCTCCAAGCCGTTTTCTTTAATATTGCGTTTTGCGGCGAGGACCAAGAACGAGTTGCCACCTGGTGGAGGGATGCTGAACTAACAAGTAGATGCCTTCAAATTCAAACCACTCAGAGAAAAGAAGTGTATTCTCTCTCTTCCTTGTAATCAGCGCGCGGATTTGGGAGAGAATTTTTTATAGGTCCGATGCAGTACGTTTAAAATGCAAGTTCTGAGCTAGTAATTAAGACCAAAGATTGTTATTAATAACTGATCTCCCGGCACGGCGCCACATTTGAATCATTTATTGGTGCCTATGTGCCAACAGATCTAAAAGTTAGATAAATAATAGGCGTGCGAATGATTACATTTTTTTTCGGCTTAGCCAAAGGTTAGTGTGCATGTGTGTATTTGCAGTTCGCACGCATTTCGCGTTTTACTGCTTTATGTAAGTGGCAGGTGTAGGTTCATGCCAGACCTTGGTCAGTCGCCAAATCGGCTTTTGTATTTAGACGTGTTAGTGACTGCGTTTGTGTTATGGTGTGTGTTGCACTATGCCCTCAAAATATCCGAGGGAAGTGTTTGTCTTCTTTGTCCTCTAGGGAGGAGACGTCGAGCTAATTGTTTAAGCGTCGCCGGTGCTTCGCTGGTTTGAAAGACTTGATAGGCTTCATTTAAAGATAGCTTTCTCAAGCATTGATTGAAAGACTGGATTTCAAGTTCCTTCCTGAGAACTTTCAACCGTTTCCGAAACGGAGGTCGTGCAATGAGTCTCAGAACTCTTCTGAACTAGCTCAAGTGTATCCTTGTACGTCTGTGCTGTAGTCCACCACGTCGCAGCGGCGTAGGTGGCTACAGGCCAGCAACACGTTTTGTAGAGTGCCAGGCGAAGTTCCAAGAGGAGTGTAGATTCCGTCAAAAGAGGTTGTAAGAGTCGAACTCTTTGCTGAAGTTTTCATCGAATTCGCCTGACACGTAAATGCCAGCTCATCCTTCGATCAAAAGTGACGCCTAGGAAAGAAGCCTTAGGGCCGTATTCATAGTCGTCACTTATGGAATAAGAAAATACTTAAGCTATAAGGGGCCGTATTCATAGTCGTCACTTATAGAATAAGAAAATACTTAAGCTATAAGAAGTTACTTTTGATAAGGAAATGCTTATGCACACTTGGTATTCATAGACGATACTTAAACATAAGTATGACGCTAGCAGCGTCTCGTGTGGCAACAGCGCATTGGGTGGTTCACAGCCACTTGAATCCTGCCTGAAACGTTCCATCAAACTGGCCGTGAACTATTCTTACGCATGCGTCCGTAGGCATCCGTGGGTAACCTAACCTACACAATTACTTAAATAGTGGTAGTAACTTAAACAGTGTCTTAAATAGTGAGAAATCGGTAAACCTCAATTAATTGTAGCTGATTTTTGCCACCAACGTTTACCAAAACATGTACTTTCTTCCGGGTAAAACGCTACCTTTTCTTAAAAGTTCTTGATCATTGTGCATTTCCGGAGGGTTGTACATATCACGTAAATATAGTTGCTACGAAGAGCATTGCAACTATAAACATTTTTATTATGTTCAAAATAGTAGTCCATTTCCATTTCTTTCACATTACGACTATTTTCAACCCACCAAGAGACGATTCACTTATAGCTATAAGTGGAAGCTGGACCTTCCTTATAGCTATAAGAAGTTCCTTATGCAAGCGGATAAGTTGCCACTATGAATTGAAAAACGTTATAAGGAACTCCTTAAGGTTTTCCTTATTATAAGTGACGACTATGAATACGGCCCAAGAAGTTACTTTTGATAAGGAAATGCTTATGCACATTTGGTATTCATAGACGATACTTAACATAAGTACAACGCTAGCAGCGTCTCGTGTGGCAACAGCGCATTGGGTGGTTCACAGCCACTTGAATCTTACCTGAAACGTCCCATCAAGCTGGCCGTGAACTATTGTTATGCATGCGTCCGTAGGCATCCGTGGGGTAACCTAACCTGCATAATTACTTAAATAGTGGTAGTTACTTAAACAGTGTCTTAAATAGTGGGAAATCGGTAAACCTCAATTAATTGTCGCTGATTTTTGCCACCGTTTACCAAAACATATAATTTCGTCCGGGTAAAACGCTACCTTTTCTTAAATGTTCTTGATCATTGTGCGTTTCCGGAGGGTTGTATATATCACGTAAATATAGTTGCTACGAAGGACAATGCAATTATAAACATTTTTATAATGTTCAAAATCGCAGTCCATTTCCATTTCTTTTACATTACGACTATTTTCAACCCACCAAGAGACGATTCACTTATAGCTATAAGTGGAAGCTGGACCTTCCTTATAGCTATAAGAAGTTTCTTATGCAAGCGGATAAGTTGCCACTATGAATTGAAAAACGTTATAAGGAACCCCTTAAGGTTTTCCTTATTATAAGTGACGACTATGAATACGGCCCTTAGACGCCCCCTTCAGTTTCTGAGTTTTTAGTGTAATTTGTTTTGGCGGTGTGAACAGCTTTGTGTATTTGTGTTTGCGACGAGTGTAACAGATTGCCTGAGACTTTTCCGCTGAAAAAGTCAAGTGGTTTCCTTCCGCCCTCTTCTGCATCAGGTTCATCTATTGTTGAAGTATTTTGAGTTTTTGGTCTGTTTTTTTTCCTCCTGCTAGGACGGCTTTGTCGTCAGCATAGAGAAATAGTCTTATTCGCGGTATATGTGGTATTTCACTGACATACAACGAGAACAGTAGCGGAGAGAGAACGTAGCCCTGAGGGACCCGGCTTCTATTCTCCGCTTTGAGGATTTCGCTGTTCCCACATTTACCACGAATGTGCGGTTTGTGAGGAAAGGTTCCAATTTTATAAGTTCTCGGTCTTAAAGGTAAGCGCAAACAAATGACCTCTTCTCGGTCTGGGTGAACTCCGGGGCGAGACCCGTTGCTACCTCTCCTCTAGAGCACTAAAGGTGCGTCCACAGTCCTTCCAGATGGTAAAATCCAAATCCGTTTCCGGAAGAATTCCCTCAGAATGAAGTGAGGATGCCCTAGAACAGGGCTGTACAACTTTGAAGGGCTTATGGGCCGCACATCATATTCTAGTTAAGCCGCGAGCCGCACCGTAGTTTAAAGATGTTTTACCCTAACTACTGAGATAATATTAAAACAAATATATCAGATACAACTTTTATTCTACTTAATGATTAATGTACATACGAGAACAATATATCATTAAATAAAATAAGATAAATTGTGTGTTTTTTTTTTTTGTATTTGGTTGATATAATAAAATGATTCAAAGCAGTCGTGGGCTTCACAAAAAGATCCGGCGGGCCGCACGCGGCCCGCTATTTCGAAAGCCCTGCCCAAGGGCCTTGATTGAAAAGCTTTGTGGAGGATTTGTTCACCCTCAAGATTTCGTATGTTCTTCATAGACGATTGCCCACATCGCTAGTGAAATGGAGAGGCTGGCGTGCCCACCAACTGGGGATAAGGGCTCGCCACTTTAGAGCTCCATACAAACGCTTTAACAGAGTATTGGAAACTCGTTGGTTTGGAGGCGAAAACCTCGTCGTTAAAGACAAGGAGCTGATTGACGTGTTGTGGTTCGTATTCTGAAGAAGCGCTGGAGACATTCGCCGCGCGCCGGGCGTTCAGGACTGTTGAGCCCACAACCTCCAAGTGGAGAGGTCCCGTGGAAGGAGGCGCATTTATTTATTTATCGCATGGGACTATTAACGGACAGACTGTCCCTAGGCAGTGTTCCGCACCCGTGTTTTCGACCGAGGCTTCCTTGGCAGCCTACCCCCGACGCGGGTCTGGGGTCCTTTATCGAGCAGGCACACCGCGCGGGCGGTCCCCTAAATGCACCTGGGATTTGACTCTCGCTTTCTCCCACAACACTCTCGAGCCGTTTTCCTTCCCGAACCCGCCCCGCGTTTTTGCCAACCGGATGTTAGCCCTGCCCGGATGCTAGGCTAGACGACGCTAGGGAGGTAAAGAAAGTGAGGTAACGTGTGGGATGATTTGCCGGGAGACTGCACTTAGGCAGTAGTTCGGCAGCCGTGTTTTTCGACCCTGGCTTCCGTGGCAGCCTACCCCCGACGCGGGTCTGGGGTCCTTTATCGAGCAGGCACACCGCGCGGGCGGTCCCCTAAATGCACCTGGGATTTGACTCTCGCTTTCTCCCACAACACTCTCGAGCCGTTTTCCTTCCCGAACCCGCCCCGCGTTTTTGCCAACCGGATGTTAGCCCTGCCCGGATGCTAGGCTAGGCGACGCTAGGGAGGTAAAGAAAGTGAGGTATCGTATGGGATGATTTGCCGGGAGACTGCACTTAGGCAGTAGTTCGGCAGCCGTGTTTTTCGACCCTGGCTTCCGTGGCAGCCTACCCCCGACGCGGGTCTGGGGTCCTTTATCGAGCAGGCACACCGCGCGGGCGGTCCCCTAAATGCACCTGGGATTTGACTCTCGCTTTCTCCCACAACACTCTCGAGCCGTTTTCCTTCCCGAACCCGCCCCGCGTTTTTGCCAACCGGATGTTAGCCCTGCCCGGATGCTAGGCTAGACGACGCTAGGGAGGTAAAGAAAGTGAGGTATCGTATGGGATGATTTGCCGGGAGACTGCACTTAGGCAGTAGTTCGGCAGCCGTGTTTTTCGACCCTGGCTTCCGTGGCAGCCTACCCCCGACGCGGGTCTGGGGTCCTTTATCGAGCAGGCACACCGCGCGGGCGGTCCCCTAAATGCACCTGGGATTTGACTCTCGCTTTCTCCCACAACACTCTCGAGCCGTTTTCCTTCCCGAACCCGCCCCGCGTTTTTGCCAACCGGATGTTAGCCCTGCCCGGATGCTAGGCTAGACGACGCTAGGGAGGTAAAGAAAGTGAGGTAACGTGTGGGATGATTTGCCGGGAGACTGCACTTAGGCAGTAGTTCGGCAGCCGTGTTTTTCGACCCTGGCTTCCGTGGCAGCCTACCCCCGACGCGGGTCTGGGGTCCTTTATCGAGCAGGCACACCGCGCGGGCGGTCCCCTAAATGCACCTGGGATTTGACTCTCGCTTTCTCCCACAACACTCTCGAGCCGTTTTCCTTCCCGAACCCGCCCCGCGTTTTTGCCAACCGGATGTTAGCCCTGCCCGGATGCTAGGCTAGACGACGCTAGGGAGGTAAAGAAAGTGAGGTAACGTGTGGGATGATTTGCCGGGAGACTGCACTTAGGCAGTAGTTCGGCAGCCGTGTTTTTCGACCCTGGCTTCCGTGGCAGCCTACCCCCGACGCGGGTCTGGGGTCCTTTATCGAGCAGGCACACCGCGCGGGCGGTCCCCTAAATGCACCTGGGATTTGACTCTCGCTTTCTCCCACAACACTCTCGAGCCGTTTTCCTTCCCGAACCCGCCCCGCGTTTTTGCCAACCGGATGTTAGCCCTGCCCGGATGCTAGGCTAGGCGACGCTAGGGAGGTAAAGAAAGTGAGGTATCGTATGGGATGATTTGCCGGGAGACTGCACTTAGGCAGTAGTTCGGCAGCCGTGTTTTTCGACCCTGGCTTCCGTGGCAGCCTACCCCCGACGCGGGTCTGGGGTCCTTTATCGAGCAGGCACACCGCGCGGGCGGTCCCCTAAATGCACCTGGGATTTGACTCTCGCTTTCTCCCACAACACTCTCGAGCCGTTTTCCTTCCCGAACCCGCCCCGCGTTTTTGCCAACCGGATGTTAGCCCTGCCCGGATGCTAGGCTAGACGACGCTAGGGAGGTAAAGAAAGTGAGGTAACGTGTGGGATGATTTGCCGGGAGACTGCACTTAGGCAGTAGTTCGGCAGCCGTGTTTTTCGACCCTGGCTTCCGTGGCAGCCTACCCCCGACGCGGGTCTGGGGTCCTTTATCGAGCAGGCACACCGCGCGGGCGGTCCCCTAAATGCACCTGGGATTTGACTCTCGCTTTCTCCCACAACACTCTCGAGCCGTTTTCCTTCCCGAACCCGCCCCGCGTTTTTGCCAACCGGATGTTAGCCCTGCCCGGATGCTAGGCTAGACGACGCTAGGGAGGTAAAGAAAGTGAGGTAACGTGTGGGATGATTTGCCGGGAGACTGCACTTAGGCAGTAGTTCGGCAGCCGTGTTTTTCGACCCTGGCTTCCGTGGCAGCCTACCCCCGACGCGGGTCTGGGGTCCTTTATCGAGCAGGCACACCGCGCGGGCGGTCCCCTAAATGCACCTGGGATTTGACTCTCGCTTTCTCCCACAACACTCTCGAGCCGTTTTCCTTCCCGAACCCGCCCCGCGTTTTTGCCAACCGGATGTTAGCCCTGCCCGGATGCTAGGCTAGGCGACGCTAGGGAGGTAAAGAAAGTGAGGTATCGTATGGGATGATTTGCCGGGAGACTGCACTTAGGCAGTAGTTCGGCAGCCGTGTTTTTCGACCCTGGCTTCCGTGGCAGCCTACCCCCGACGCGGGTCTGGGGTCCTTTATCGAGCAGGCACACCTCGCGGGCGGTCCCCTAAATGCTCCTGGGATTTGACTCTCGTTTTCTCCACCAGATGTCAAGCCATAGTAACGAAATGGCCCGCCAATAAGAGCCATTACGTCACCTCAGTTAACTATATCCGAACTGTCTGGTTGGGAGAAAGTAAGATCTCGTTAGGGCAGATGATGTCGAAGATATTTAATTTTTCCGGGCATCCGCCAGAGTTCTTTTTCATGCCACAAGAGCGACATGGCTACTGTGGATTTTCCGCCCTTGGAAAGTCCACGCACCGGGGCTGAGGTCGATCACCACGCCCTGGAGGTTCAGAGGCCAGTAAGCTAACCCCTCACCAACCGAGGAGCGTAAGGAGGGTTGCTGTGCTGTGATGCTGGGTGGGGAAGGGCGAATAAATATGTTGCTGGGGATAAAAGGGTGAGGAGGTGTGTGTGTGTGTGTGTGTGTGTGTGTGTGCCAATGATGGATGAGTTGCTGGGGGTAAAAGGGTGGGGGAGAGCAAGGAAGTGTGTTGCAGGGGTTAAAAGAGAGAGGGGGCGAATGGGTATGTATGCCAATGGATGAATTGCTAGGAGTAAAAGTGTGGGGAAGGGCGATGCAGTGAGTTGCTGGGGATAAGAGGGGGCGGGGTGGAGGACCTGCGCCTTGCGCGGTGTCCACCGAGATCTCAGTGTCCTGGAAGGTTTACACAGCTTCAACACCGAGAAAAATGCTCCTTGTTTACACACAAGCGCAGAAAATAAGTCAAATTTGGCGCCCAATCTCTAATAGAAACAATTAAACCCTTTTTGGTATAAATTACGAGCAAAGAGTGTATATTTCAAACGTCGCGTCTTCGAGGAAGTTTTAATGTTTCTCAAAATCCGCCAACTTCAGTGCAGAGAAAAAACAAGCGAAATCCCAAGGAATAAACGCTTCGAATCTACTTTGCCATATAGCTAACAGAGGCGGCGCAGCCCTGCTCGAGCCGAAGCGACCACTCCACCCGATTCTCCAATTGCTGCTCTTCCGAGAAAGAGCTGTTTTTCAGGCTAAGACGCTATTATCATTGTTACAAAAATCAAGCGCCGAAGCAGCTGTATTGCGGAGCGCGTCTTTCAACTCCCATATAACGTGGTGGACACCATTACGGTGGCGCGCTGTCCTCTATCACCTTCTTACAGGAGCTCAAATACGAAGTGCCCCCGACGCTACGTGGCTGCTGCGTGGGTTCGTGGGACGCAAGCAGGTGCGTAATGTTGCAAAAGATAGCGTCGATATTCACGCTTTCTTTGGCGGTTTGTTATGTGTATATATTATGAATAATTGAACATTCAGAAGACACTTTTCGTATCTCTCACAAATAAGCCAATTTTTAAGGGCGGAAGTTGGTGAGCCTAACCTGCAGCTGTCCCTGGCGCCACTACCGCCCCCTATAATAGCACTCTGAAGCGTTGTCTCCGGTTTCGATGGAGAGTTGCAAGGCCCTGTTGTGCAGTTCGTCTCGCCGCGCCGGCTGAGACTGTCTAACCGCCAGGCGCGACCTCCGTGGCACTGACCACAGTTCCCTCACTCTGGTCTCCGAAGTGCCCCACGGGCCCGTATTCTTGATATGCGTTTACTATACTGCGATTTATTCAACTCTGTCCCTGACAGGAATCAGCTGTTAAAGGTTTCATCCAATCGGGAGCTTCAACGTTAATCATAGTGACGTCACTGTAGCGACATGTAAGCTCCCGATTGGATGGCAGCGAAACAGCAGATTCCTGTCAGGGGCAGAGTTAGGAAATATCGCAGTATACGAGCAAGTCCGAACCAGGGTATATCGTGAACCTGTCATTTGCCGGAGGACGATGCGAGGCTGCGCTTATGTGTTCTGTTAGGGCTGTAAGGAAAGCCACCGGGTGTCGCCAGCCCCACAGCGTTACTGGCGGGCGCACGTGCGCTAACGCACGCTGCTACGCCACCTGAGCGAGCCAGGGACGAACGGATACCACAGGAAGGGTGACGCACGGGGAACGCGACGGCCATCACGCAACAGCCGTGCGCACGCGGCGCTCTTGCAACTGCACTCGTGCCTTGCTGACCTTGGCCACCGGGCTGCGGAATTTGAAAGTGAAATATCTAAACGATGGACGATACTACAGTTATTTCAACTAGGGTTTCGTTTGCTATTACAAATAGATTGGATTTAAACGCGAAGACTTTTAAAATGTTATATTTTAAAAATGCGTTGTATGTTAACAGCAGGGGCGGATCAAGCCGATCATTTGGGAGGGCATCGTACATTTTTGTTAAATAATAAACATATTTGTTATTATATTGTATATTATTTATGTATTGTAGATATGATGCTTTACAATTTTGTTTAAATAATTAATTTGAACATAAATAAATGTTTAAATCAATTTTGCCAAATAAAAGAAGGCAGAGGAAAACTCTAGGCCATTGCCTCCACTTGGATCCGCCATTGGTTAATAGTGTCAGTGTAATACGATGAGCAATGTTTTTACAATGAAAAGGAGGACGATGAATTAAGAAAAGTGTACAACAAATAAATTAAATATCATATTAATTCAACCAAAAATATATTAATTATGCTTACATCCCTTTTAATTATTTAATTAAACGAGCATTTTCGATTGAATAAATATTTTTTGTTATTATGTCATTTTCTAACAATAAAGTGGAAATAACGGAGCAAGAAATATTCCTGTTACTGGATTTTAGGTACGTGCTGCACCTAGCGTATCAATATTCAATGTTGATTTCTCGCTTGATTAACTAGATTAATAATAATATAATAATAATATATTTATTATCTTGCAAATGGACTGTTGTCCGGTGGCAAGTTCCAAATACAATAATGTTACACAATATTCAAAATGTAATATCAGAATAAAACAATATTATAATAATAAACAATAATACTAATACAATAATTAATAATACAAGAGTACTCCCAGGTTTTATACAATTACGAATTTTGAAAGTAAACAGCACGTTAACAGTAGATGAACACATTAGTTTTAAAATATCGACAAGAAGGACAATCGATCCAATATTCTTGGATCGTCCGCCTGCTGGCGAGTGAGCGGGCGGGCGGCGGCGGGCGCGCAGTTTGCTCGGCTGCGGCGCGGGCGCGGGCGCGGGCGCGGTTTCTCCGGCGCGCGGACGGGTGGCGGGGCGGGGCGGGGCGGGGCGGGGCTGTGGGAACCTCCGCAGAGAAAGTGCGCGCGCGACCATCGCTGGCGGCTGACCTCTGCGCCGCCCCGCCCCGCCCCGCCCCCGTCACCGCCCACGCCCACGCCCGCCGGGATGGGCGGGGCGCCCGCCGCCGCTCGCCATCGCCCTCTTTTCCGGGTGCCCGGCCGCGCCGCGCCGCCCCGCTTGCGAGCTGCCGCCGCCTGGGCGCCCGGCGGAGGCGGCGGGAAAACGCGCGCTTCATTGCCACCGCTGCGAAGTCGCTCTATGTGCAACACTGAATCTCTGATATGCCGGCGGCTAATTGGCGTGGCCTATCAGGATTATACTGTGACCGTTCGTGTAGGTCGGCCGTGGGGAAATTTCGTGGGTAATTTGGCTCTTGTTGAAATTTTGAAAAAAAACACAAAGTTGAAAGCCACAAACATTAATATAATTGAATCTCAAAAAAAAAAGAAACACAAATTACAAAATTACCTAACATGCACAGATAAACACATGAACAAAGAAAAATACAACACTGAACAGCATAAAAAAAAAACTTTTTGAGGAAAAATCAACTGCAGAAATTATGAATTTCAAAGTTGGCACAAACTAGCATCACAGCAACATCTTCTGTGACAAAAATAAATTGAAATCCAACAAATTGAATCAAAGATATCTCTGGGGAGATGAGTACACATAATAGTACATCAGAGGGTAGAGCACAGGCATTTCGGATGACAAAATGCCTCAGCACTTTCTGTTTACAAAAATTGCAATTAACCCTTCCTCAACATACACTGCATTAGCATACATAGTAGTTTCTTGCAAAACAATTCACTTCAATTACAAAGACATATGTTGTGTACAATTAAAATGAATAAACATAGTTTTGAAAACACAGAATATTCAAAAGAAATTGCCAAAAAAAAACTAAACATGTGTGTTTACACCATAAATGTGAAACATTTATTACAACCTACACCTTTGGTTGAAATTAAAAATATGTTGTATTTTTACTCAACAGGCATCCAAATTTCAATAAATATTTCAAGATATTTAAGTTCACTTAAATTCAACAGTTCATAGCAAATATACTTTTATAACCTTTTAATTGTTCATAAATAACCCAAATTGTTTCTAACTTGATTTGGATTTTACACTATCATCAAAATGTTCTTTTTGATTTAAAGACATAAACTGCACTTGTAGTGTATTAACATGACAAGATTCTATCATAAATAAGTGATGTTCTCCCCTTAGAAAGACACACTACTTCAAATATCTTTTGAAAATAGTCCACAATGATCATGGAAATACCAATGGTCGGGTATATCATACATTATGCAAGAGTGTTAATGGCCAAAAAAAATATTAAACAATCTGACAGTGAACTACAGGAACAACACTTCAACCTGCATTCTACAGTCAATTGCTTGCAAATTCTCATTACTTTTTATAGTATCACATACAAAATTGTTTTGTCTTTAACACCGACCTTATTTCGGTGGCCGTGGCGTTCGCCACCAGCGCACAACTCACAGCGAACTAATGCGGCTGCCGACGCTCTGTCTTGGGCCTAAGCACGGGTTCTCTCTGTAACCACGTCTTACTCCAAGACCAGATGCCTTCGTCGAACGCGCATCTGCGGTGTGAATTTAGCCACCACTGGGCCAAACCTCTTTCTCGCTAACTGGAGCTCGCGGCCCCACACCATCAGCTTCCAAATTCACGCTGCTACCTCACGCTGCCGCTTCTCGAAACATTCTGCGCACTTTCCAGACACCGCCGTTACAACCCCTTCTTTTCCGCGTAGGGGAGGGAACAACTGTCTTCCCCCCGCCACCCCTCCAGCGACCGCTGATAAGGCGACGGGTTACGTAATCGCGCGGCGAAGCACGCAGACAAGGTCTTTCTTATCGCCAAATAGTGACTGAGCGAGCTCAGGATCGCTACAATACATAGAGCCCGGATGGTTATGACCGAAAAATGTTAGATATACGCAAGCATTTATGACCTAAAAAAAATTGAAAATATTATCTATATGTATAAAAGTGGATGTTGGTATATACAGGAGGTCCTGGGAGGAAACGTCGAAACTTCGAAAATAAGCTCTTAACACAATTCTAAGCATATATTGTCTAATAAACTGCGTGGATATTCCGAATGGTTGAGCCGCAATTAGCACTCAAAAATTGATTTCTAGGCAAAAATTTGTATTATAGAAGCATAGAAACACTCCAGAAACATATAAGCTGTTTATTATTTACAAAGGAAATGAATATATTTTTTCAGAATGAAAAATTAAGCGAGAAATAAAAAAAGCAGTCGAATTGTGTAAATTGGGTAAACCATCTTGAACATTCTGTTACATTTTGCTGGTCCGGCGCTTCCCGATGTTACTTCACCTTTTCGGAGATGTGCAGATTATGCAATTTAGTGTCAATGAGAAGGGCAGAGGGCGACTGATACAGACAAGGACAGTGAAAGGGTGATGGGAGGGCAAAGAGGGAGATGAAGGGCAGAACAACGTCTGCCGGGTTTTCCTAGTTATATGACTAAAATTTTTTGGTTGCACTTTCGAAACCTTCAAAATCTTTCCGCCGTTTAAGTATCCATTATATTGAAAACATACTTTTAAAATCTAGCACATTCACATTTCTCACCTCTGGCGCCCCGTGAAGACAATTCCACGTGGTAAAGTTATTAAATAAATTTTGTAGAAGCGGTTGACCTTGGCATAAAACTTAAACAATTCTTCCTTTGTATCTGGTGCTTTCTACACTTCATTTTTCTCCGTGTACATAGCTTACCCTCCTAATTCACATTCACATATATTTACAGGAAAGACAGACAATTATATTCAACAAAAAATTGTAAGAACATAGAGAACAATTAGAAGATAGGAAAACCTTCTTTGAGACGACGGCAAGTATGCGAAAATTGGAATGAAAAAGATAAAAATATTTTTTTAAATACGAAAATTCATGAGAAACTATGGCCGTAATATGAAAAATTACGGGAAACGAACATAAGGTAAAGAACGTAAGATAAAGACTTTCTCGCGAGTATGGGTTTGTTCTTTATGGACATGATTGTCGAATATCTTATTGTTAAAACGTTCTCCTTCAAGTTTGGACATGCATTCGCTATGACACTGTCTTGGAGAAATTTGATGTATTTTTCCTTAATGTTCAAGTAATAATTCCTGCCGATATTTGACAGTTTGTAGGAGCAGAATATACAGCGAAGACGCTCTTAATACTTGAGGGTGCGGCGGGTTGCGTTGAGCAGCATCAGAGGCGCTTGAACCAGCTTCAACACAAAATCATCAACGCGCGTCTGTGTGCGACAGACACAGACAAATTCCCATTCTACGATGCTTATATTCTTCGCGCAAATGCAAGCAATATGTTGACAAAGTTTTATTCCAATCGGATGAACGGTACGGCAGCGCATAAAATAAGAACAAACTTCGATTTTTATGTATTAGATTCACCAAATGCGACCTTTTTGGACGTTTTATGCACAAGTGGTCAGCAACGTTGAAGCGAGGTCGCGCATTCGCTCGTTTCGAAGCCTCAGGGGGTCCGCGACCTCTTCGAGCCGCTGTGGCATTGAGAACCCTCGCATTCAAATGGCGAGCCGTTACAATACTTTCCAATTTTACTTCGGCGGTTTCTAGAGAGCAGTGGTAGTCCAAATCAACACACACAGGGTTTTTCGACTTCGAGTTTTCAAAGCAAAGCCCTTATCAGCGTAGAGAATATCATACGGTGAACGGAGTTCGTACTGTCTTCGCAAGATCAGAGGCTGCCTCACACACGTAAATCATATAGCGAATACAATTGAACATGGTAACGTGGAGGCTAAATATACATTTCAAGGATTGGGTACAAAGACTCGAATAAGAAACTGAATTTTCCTACACACACATATTTAAAACATCGAGTTTAATATTACAGTGATTGTGGAATCTAATATCTTCCATTGCCACTTAAACATTACCTCTCACACTGAGCAAGAAAAAAATTCCTTCAGGGCTCGTTGATTGCTGTGCTACGGGATGCGAAGTTTTACAGTCTTCATTCCTGCATGGTGATCGCAGCTATTTGGTGATCGCGTACTTTTGTCAGTTTTCGTCCATTGCAGCTAATTCCTTTATGAAAAGCAGGTGTTATTGTAAATTTGTGTATTTCATTTGGCGAATTTGTGAGCTGGCGATTATCGTATGTTCGTTTTTTCTCCACGATTAAACCACTGTGTCGAGGGTTGTGGTGATTTATTACTTTGTACATCATCATCATTTCGGATATGTAAACTTGATCGCTCATTTCGAAGCTGTGCAAGATCGTTTAATAGTAGGCGAGTGAACTTATTACTCTTATTAATTACACTTGTATGCGCGTGGTTATGTCAAATTTCCTTACTTTTCAGGGCACCACTTGTAAAGTTTGCACAGTTACACAATGTAGAAAACGTCACTCTACTTAACGCCGGCCACTTCTCTTGTTGTGGCCAAATTTCGACTTTGTACTTACTGATTCCGTGTAAATATATATTTGAGTATACTTTGACATGTTCATATGACGTTTTTGAAAACAAACATGTCCTATCTGAAAAATACCATTAGGAATACCAGTGTTTTTAGTGGTATCATCGTTGTCAAACAATGAAAATCTCAAAACGTCCTAACTCAAAATGTTTAGGTCCGTCTTTCTGATATCACGCCATGTCTGAACTTCGTGGAGTCTGCGACAGACCGCTGAATGAATGAATGAATGAATGTACGTATGCATGTATGTATGGATGAATGAATGAATGCAGATGAGGTTGAAATGAATGAAAATAAATGATTTCAAAATGAGACTATGTGGAAAGCGCGAGTGAGAGTTCTCTGAAGTCTGATGGTAAAAACTTATAATTAATGCATTTGAATCCGTCACAAATTTATTATTCGCAGAAAAGAATAAGTATTTGGTTGCTGTTGTTAGAGAAAATTGTATTTCCATCATCGTTAGTAATGAGTTGGGGTTAGTCGTTAACATCGTTGTGCGATAAGAACAGGATGCTAGTTGTTAGGGGAGTCAGCGAATTGTATTAGCCACAACTTTTGTGCGTATTGCGTATCAGTGAGTGGAAAACTAAACATTACGTTCTCTAAAATCAATTTCATGAATTCCACAGCTAAAGTGCCGTATTTGAAATCGTTGGTTAAAACGAGCGGGTGAGTAAAGGACCCTACAATCGTAGGGTAAATGTGACCACTGTACTCGTCCGTGGTTACGCATCCTTTCTTTAACATTAGATTGAAGACACGCATGGGCTACCGATATTTGCTGTCTTCGTGTAGAAGCGAGGAAAGGAGCCGAAACCTGCAGTGGGAGAGTAAAGTTGTGCTCATTTGCCGCGCCGTTGCTCGGCGCGTGTATAGTGCGAGTTTTAAAACTCTGCCCCTCAAGCCCGTATGGCCACGATGGGATATCAGACGGCATTTCGCATCCTTCTCAGTCCTTGATCACTAACACTGCTTGATACGATCGCGATATCTAGCGGCACGATCGAAAAAGATGCGAAATACCGTGGCGTATTCCATCGTGAAGACGGGCCTTGAGGGGCAAGAGTTATAGAAATGGCAGTACAGTGCGAGGGAGAGTGGCGAGGCGTGGCCCGCGGCTGTGCGGAGCGGCGCCGCCGCCCTGGCCTTCTGGCGGCGCGGCGGGCAGAGCGCGGAGAGAAGGGAAGGCGTGGCGGGCCCCGGCAACAGCACGCGCTCGTCGGCGCCTCCTAGACCAGGGCTGTCCAACGTGCTAGGCCGCAAGGGCCACAACTCAAACATTTACTATGGTTGCATATTTGTCGGCGATGGTGTAACGGTTAGCGTGTCGGACTGTTATACTCTAGTTCGAGCGTTCAAACCCGATCGAAGCCGTGGGTTTTTAAGGGCGCAAAAACCCTTCGTACGCCTTCCTTCAGATGGGAAGTAAAGCCGGCTGTCCCATGTTGGTAGATTTACTGCATGTAAAAGATCCTCAAGCCTAAATGAAATCTCTGAGCTAAATTCAAAATCGCCTGTTTCGTCGCCCGAGATAATACCTTCTTTCTCCGCTAGTTGGTGAAAGGAGCGTAGCGAAATTTGCGTGGTCAGACGGAAGAGCAGGCCTCATGGCCTCGTAAAATAAGATTTCAATTGAATTGAATTCAATTCAATTCAATTTTCAGTACTCGGGCGACCCGCTCGGGCGACTTCCCGTATTGTAGAAATCGGCAGTTTGCCCAGCTGCTCTGAAAAGAGGGGAGGGGTGGGGTGGGATGGAACCATGCGTAATATCAGACCGCACCGTCTATACCGCAGTGAATCAATTTGGGATGATTTTTGATTCCTGAATGTATTAGAAAATAATCGTTAAATCTAAACTTCACAGATTTTAACATTAAAGGGGGTGTTGACCCCAATAGGGCGAGTGCGCTACGGTCACTATGTTCTCGCCCGGCACGGATTCAAAGGTCTTTCATTATTGACTAATAACCTTTCATGGGCCACAGTAAATGGTAGCGCGGGCTGCCAGTTGGACATCCCTGTCCTAGACGAAGCCAAGCGCAGGTGGGGTCGCACGCGCCTCTTCACAGGCCGCGACCACGCTCCTCGCCCATTTGCTCCGTGGAGTCTCTTTGGAACAGTAGTAGTAGAAGTAGTAGTAATAAAGCGAGTAGTCTACAGCTGTCACCTTTTCTCGCTGCCTTATCTCCATTTCTTTCGATCTTCCCAAGCATCATCTTCTAAATATCTCGCCGCCGTCATTGGTCTTATGTCTTCCTCCCACTTCCTTCTTGGTCTTCCTCTATATCTTCTTTCTTCAGGATGGTATTCCCACATCTTTGGCAGTCGCCCACTGTCCAACCTTCTTAAATGCCCATTCCATAGCAAGGCCTTTGTTTCTATCAGTTCTAAGGTTGATTTTCCAGGTTTCATTATTTCTATTATTCTTTGATTTTTAATTCTTTCCTTTCTTGTAATCTGACAACACCGCCTCCAGTATTCCATTTCTGTTCCTTGAATCCTAGTTCCATCCCTGGCATTAATAGTCCATAACTCAGCTCCGTATGTGAATAGTCTTTCAACAATTGTTTTATACAATGTAATTTTTGTGTTTCATTGTATGTTTGAATTCCATGTTAATGGATGTAAAGATCTTATTACATGCCTGCCTCTATTCGTTTTGTTTAAAACATCTTTGCTATCACGACCATCACTTGTAACTCTTTGGAACAGTGGTGCTAAATAATCCGAATACTCCGAAATTATTTGGCACTGCTCTGGGTGCAAAAGCCGGCGGAGCCGTAAAACCGGATTGGGAAGAATCATTCTGACATTACCCTATCCCTGTTTTCGTTTCGGCTCTTATCTGTGCGCCCAAAGACTCGTTCATAGCTGATGAATCAGAATTGTCAGAATTGGTGAATCAGTAGAAATACATTGTCCACCGCTCCTGACCGTCAGATGTACAACTTGAGTTTCTCCCCACTTCTTAACACCATTTTCGTACTTTATTTAGCTTGTTTAGTAATAAGTATTAAAAATTATGTTTCATAGCATATTGAAACTACATAACAAATTTTTTTTCATAATTTGTTATATTCTGGTGTTAGATAATCAAGCTTGGTTTTTTAAACCTTGATCCATTTAATAAAGACTTGTTTTTATTTCGGATGTCTTCGTTCGGATTAATAAACATTCATTTTGTAATGTTATGTTTTAGATTCATGTTGTTTCTGTTTTTTTATTTTTTCACCTTCAGTGATGATGGATGATGCTGCATTGACATTAGTCATGTATTTCAATGTATATTTATAATATTTCACTGTACATGTACCTTTTATGTTCTAAATCATTTCTATTTGTTTTTTCAGGTAAGCTGAGAAATAACGAACTGTATTTTTCGCATGTTGGGGGCAAATGTGAGTAAACATGTACTTCCGTAAAATTAGTTAATCATGTTGATAGATATTCTAACTTGTAAGCACCAGTGGCGTAGCGTCAGGGGACGCTGAGATGCTGAGCATCCCCGTATATAAGAACCTTAAATACTGTATTGATAATCTTACAAGTTGGTCTGTTGAGCGAAACACGTTTTGTATTAATTTTAAATTGATTTCCTATGATTGAATTCGGCGGGCTGTTGAAGCTGGCCTCTGCTTGCTTGGAAGCTAAAATATTTCAGCGTCTGCCGCCAGATTGCGACGAGCAATGACGCATGCGCAGATGGCGAGGTCCCCCTCTCCCCTCTTCACCCCTGGCCCAGAGAAACCCGACTGCTTTACGCTAGCGTCTACTGCGGAAAGAAGCTCGTTTGTGCACGAGAGCGCAGCACACTTCAGGCGTTCAGTAAATTATCTTTCTCTCTCTCACTCGGGAGTCCCCGCTTGGTCATGGGTACAAACTGTAGAAATAGTGCCTGACTACTATTTCTTAATTAATATCCAAGAAATTGTATTATCTCTTAAATAGATTACATATTATTTAAGTCTGCAATGTATAAATTAACAAATGGTCTTATTGCCATTCGCGTATAAGAATTAAAGCTGAGCCATTGTATAATTTGCTTTCAAGACATCGGCAGCCCTGACTGCTGTGAGGATTTTGTGGGAAGTGCCTACACCGTCGACCGTCGTAAGCAATCGAGATCGTGGAAGTAGTCCCAGTGTATCTGCCTTGTGTTGCGTTCGCCTGTTAGACGAAGCAGTTGATAGTGACATTTTGTGTGTTATTGTTGAGCATCCCCAAACGTGTGAGTCACGCTACGCCACTGGTAAGCACTAAGAAAACACTCTTATTTGATTTCATTTGCTTTTTGATCTTGCATTTTATGTGCCCGTGATAATCTGCATTTATGATATTGGATGTGTCTACCTTGTCTATACTTAGGCATACTTATCAAATGTTGCTGCTTCAACTACTACTTTATGATTCCTTCTTCCATATTGGGTCAAACTTTCGAAATAAAAAAATTAGATGAGTAAAATCGATAATATTCAATTAATTTAGAGGCGCTCCCAGTATTTTGCTCTGGTGGGGGAGTGACAGCCAACTGGATGTTTTTCATAAATACTTTTTCGTGTTTGCTAAATATAAAATTAATTTTTATTTGTTGTAAATTAAATTAATTTTTATTTGTTCACTTATAATTAATCTTTATAAAGTAAACAATTGATATATTTAATAACTTTCGTTGGTACAGAAAACTAGCCAAAGCTGTAATTTTGGATATGTGTCATTGGCTTGGTGTGTGTGTGTGTGGGGGGGTAGAGCCACCCGTGGGGCAACTCATATTGTGCAGGTGATCGTGCGTAGTCTTGGCTCTCACGTCCTTGCAAGTGGCAGAAATGAGTATTGCTATTTACTGATTTCGTCTGTTTACGAATGTTTTTGGGCGTCAAGAAAAACCGTACCCCTGAGCATAAAACATATTTGGTGTACGATTTAACTTTCTCGCTACTGCTTACACAGTACAGAGAAAGTATTGTAATGCAGCGGGAAAAAACGGCAAGTTTTTTTCAGAAAAACTCGTATTGCCGGCCCTGGTAACGAAAAAGTGCATACATCTTGTCTCTATATATAGTAAATTACTTCCTCTAATACGTATAGTCAAAATGTTTTGTGGGTCCTTGATAAAGAAAAATCGATTGAAGCAAAACTCTGTCCGTCCGTCTGTGAACAACGCTAGCGGCTAAACTGTTCAACCGATTTTCACCCAAATTGGTCCCCAAATCCCCCAATCGATCTGGTGGATGTCGCGGCCCTTTGAATTTGAAACCGATCTTTAATTTGGGGGATCTTTAATTTTTCTTTAATTAATAATGAAACCCCTGGGGCATTTTCAAAATTTTCAAAACAAATTTCACAAAATTGTTTGATTAAATTTTGGCCCCGAATAGCGCAAGTTTCATTTTCGTTGAAAACCCTAATTTTTCGACAATTGAAAAAAAATCAAAATTTGTTCGGCGTCTTCCTACAATTAAAAATATGAAGAAAATTGTTTGTTTTTTATTGAAATGTTTTCATCAGAAACAGATTTTTAAATAAGATCATGTTCAATTTCTCGAAAATATTAGTTTTTTGCATAATTTTGTGTCAAACATAAGCAATTTTTAAATTCTTTGTGTTCTCAAAAACTGCTCCAAATGTTTCTTTAAATGTTTTCCTAATAAGTTGCAAACAACCGTAAAGATAGTGGTGATGATCCCATTTTGGGCGCAATGTCTGTATTTTCGAAAGTTGCAAAAGAATCGGAAATTTAAATTCGTATTTCCTGCGCTTGGTTTGACACATCAGTTCGCAAAATGCCAAGACAGTGATTTTAAAATTCTTCTAATTTATCCTGTTGTAATCGGTCGTGAGAATTATGTAGATAATATTTTTATGAAAGGAAGTAGATTGAAGGATGGTAATAAATTTAACTTAGAACTCACAAACACACTTCTTTACTTTAAGAAGTTTTGGTCGCTGATTATGGTCTTCAAAGGTTGAAATCTTACTTCTGTTTAATCAAGGCAGGGTTGTGTAAAATTATTGTCGCTTTTCTGTATTATGTGCTACAAAACTATAACAGTTAAATTTAGTCATGTGTGTTTCATTTATAAAAGTAAGAAATGACTACTGTTCCTCAATCGAAATACGTAAATGCAGATATATGTCCCAGAGGCGCTTCGTTTGAATTTGTTGAATTGGACTTTTTTAAGTTTTAGCCAAGGCGCCAGTAGGACACAAATTGCAATATTTCATTATTACGTAACTATTTCCAATAGTGCGAGAAAGCATGTGCTCCCATAGCACCGCTAGTTTTAGTTTGGGTAAAAGGAATTTTCAAGACTTTTTTTTGGCCCTTTGTGTAATCGTCATCATGGTTCATAAATTGTTGTCAGTGATTAACTATAATTACAGCACCATGGATGTTGCTGCATTCTTTATCCATGGGCTGTTGCTTTCTGCTAGCTTCAGGAGCTTCATATTTACAAATGGTGTGGAAGACGTTTTATTATTTTAGCCAATTTCTGGGGAACAGAATTATAGCGCTCGCAAATTAATATTTTGTGGGAAATTCACGTAATTAGTAGGCGGAGAGGGGCGTCGCTTGTGTACGACCATTTTGAACTCCAGATGGAATCCATTCGTTTCCTGTGGACTAAATGATTTCGTAAATAAATGCCTGGAAAACGTGGGTTTATTTCCTGTCGTTATGTCTTATGATTCCAACACCTATACCTTATGCTGTTACCCGCATGCATGAATGGATTATAAGGAACCGGAGCAACGATGGAATGCAACGCAGAGGTGTCGGGAGGACGTGGCGAAAACAACGTAGATTTAGATCGATTTATTTAAACTGCAATTCGGTATAACCAGGTGGCAGCTAATTACAAAAACATAAAAATACACAGTCTCTCAGTAACATAGAACACTAATACCAATAATAATAAAAAAATAAAAATAATAAGGCAATATAACTAGCAAACTATATACTTATTACAGTAATAATAATAATAATAATAATAATAATAATAATAATAATAATAATGGTAAAATAATAAAAATAAGGGGTAAAATAAATAAAACCCGCGTTGCCTGCCACGACTTGCACCCGGGTGGGGCGAGCTACGCGGCCTGGGAAGCGCCCGCCGCCAGGTGGATGGGCGGCCCCGCGTGGCGCCGGGGCGCGCTCCGCTTCCTCCGAATCGGGTGGCGAGGGGGAGGGGAGGGGGTAATGCCTCAAAGGGCGGCGCCGGGGCTGCTCCGGGGCTTTCCGCCCACTCGCGTCGGAGCAGCGGCTCAGGGCGGCGCAAAGGGGCGGCCGCTCAGCCATCGGAGCCAACGAGAGATGCAATTCTGCGTCTGTCATATGTACAAACGCCACACAGTTTCTCGCAAGATTACGAAGTTATAGTTACGTACGAGCCATGTAAGTTTCATTAATTTGAAACAGGAATTACGCGAAAACTACTAATTTTAATAAAACATTGTGCAGACGTTTTTTAAAGGGCTAATTTTGTACAACATACTTTGTCTAAGGCAAAATCTCTTATCGTCAATTTTTAACTTTTAATTAATTTTTTATTTTTTTTAATTTTCTAAAAATCAGGGATTTTAACGAAAGTGAGACCTGTACCATTGTTTTAAATGCCCTTCGCACTATTCAACAACAAAATTTAAGCAAATCCATGATTTTGCAATATCCAATGATTTTGCGTAAGTTTCGCATTTCGTTTATACTATAACATGCAACCGATGCAACCAACAACTGCGAGACTCTGTATTAATGTTGGGAGAGTGTCAATACTTTTTACGTTACCTAGGTCATGTTCCACTCACAACTACAAAAAAAATTCTACTTACTGTTGTCTTTATTAGTAAAAACAAAACATTGTCAGAGAACCGTTGAGGGGCCGTCCATAAATTGCGTAACGCAAATTTGGAGTATTTTGAATACCCGCTCTCCCCCCTGTAACACATCCGTGACGGACGATTGAACTCCCCCTAAATAATTGCGTAACGCATGCGACACTCCCCTTGTAAATGCAAGAAGTGAAAATAAATTACAGCTCAGTCAAATAATTGTATTCATTTTTTGGGGTTGCATATTAAAATTTATGATAATTTAAGTCGGAATTAATTGTCGATGCTGACTGAACCTGACAATAAGATTGGCAGCAAATTTTGAGTGAAGGCAAGCGACAGAATGTTTGATCACAAGCCGTACACACGCCGCCGTTTTGGATGGCTCATGAGCGAGAATCTGCTGCGCCAAATTGTATTCTGCAAAACACTGCACATCAGTTTTGAATATTTTCTTCGTAATCTTAAAGATTGAATACAAAATTGAAGAAAAAATTAAAATTTCCATTTATTGAAACAACTTCTAAACAATTTAAATTATTGGTTGTAAAACCAATGAATTAGATAATATTTTTGTTTTAATGTAAGTCAAAAAGGAATTATTTCTACAAATGTTTTAAAAAATGTAAAAACAATCAGTATTACGTAACACTAACAGAATACCCCTCTGCCCCTATGTAACGCAGTGTAACGCTGCCTCAAACCCCCTTCCCCCTCGTCTTTAAAGTTACGTACTTTATGGACGACCCCTGATCAATATGTATGTTGATCGGCTTATTTTCTTTATTAGTAAAAACGAAAACATTGTGAAAAAACCGTTGATCAAAATGGCTGTTGAGTTGCTTATTTTCTTTATTACTAAAATGGAAACATAGCGAGAAAACCGTTGATCAAAATGGCAGTCGAGTTGCTTATTTTCTTTATTAGTAAAATCGAAACATAGCGAGAAAAGCGTTGATCAAAATGGCAGTCCTGTTGCGTATTTTCTTTATTAGTAAAATCGGAACATAGCGAGCAAACCGTTGATCAAAATGGCAGTCGAGTTGCTTATTTTCTTTATTAGTAAAATCGAAACATAGCGAGAAAACCGTTGATCAAATTGGCAGTCGAGTTGCTTATTTTCTTTGTTAGTAAAAACGAAACATTGTGAGAAAACTGTTCAAATCAAAATTGCAGTCGAGTTGATTATTTTCTTTATCGGTAAAATCGAAACATAGCGAGAAACCCGGTGATCAAAATGGCAGTTGAGTTGTTTATTTTCTTTGCAATCGGTCTGACCCAGAAGCGTGGGAGCGGCCGCTGCTTTTCGCTGGACCGCGGCGCGGCCCTCGGTCCCTCGCCTGTTTGTGGTGTGTAAATGATGCGTGTTGAAAGGCCCTTTGCATAACACGCAGTACAATTTGTTACGTACTCGGGGTATTGTAATGGTCCCCTGATGATATCAAACAAGTGTTATGTTGCATTCGTTTTATAAAGTGCAACGCCGCGTTTTTTTGTTTTGTTTTGTTTTTTGGTGCGGCGACGGTCCGGTCGGCGGGGGGGGGGAATGTTTCATTAATTTTGCAGTATGCATCAAATTAAACTGTTTTTGTGCGCTCATTATTGTGATATGTGCACGCGTGTAACCGGGCCCGTCTCTGTGGAAACAAAACACTTTTTAGCTCATTTCGTTTAACGAACGTTGAATAAACACGAGGCTATTGAGTTCAAAAGTTTCGTACTGAAAAGCGGCCCCTCATGAAACGTTCGGCGTGCGCCCGACAGGATCGCTGCCCGGTGCGCGATGGGGTGTCTCGTTGCTAAGAGGCCCGTCTCTAGGAAGTGTGATGTCCTCGTGAGGTGAGGAAGAACACAGACACGGAGTTCGCTGTACTTATTTATTTACAATAATTTGTTGCAGTATTTACTCTCCTAAAGAACGCTGCACTCCACAGCACTCCGACTCCTGAGGCGAGCCGCTTCAGTCTCTCCCAAGAGAACCCCGGCTCGCCAACACTAGCGCCTTCCCTGGCCTCTTGTCTAACGCCACGCCTCGCAAGAAGCTGCTCGCGATTACATCCGCACCTCGATCCGGTCAACCTCGAATGCCAGGCAGTTTTCCTACCCGCGTGTCTTGCGAGGCATCACGTGACCGACCCACACACAAAGCGTCATTTCCTACTCGAGGTTTGGGCCGGCTGCACCTAGGCCTGCCGTCCATCTGCAGCCGATTTCTGTCGTCACACATCATCCCTTGTGCGAACGGACAGCCGCTTTCTCAGACTGGCCTCCCAGCTGAGAGACCCTCCGAGAGACCCCGGAGGTCCAGTGGCCAGCGGATGATGGTCTGCCTCTACCCACCCCCTCCCCTTTGCACATGTGCGGTCGGTCGAGCCCAGAGCTGTGACGCTGCAGAAGTAAGTCTCTGACAAGCACTACATCACCACACGTGTTGGGTGGCCAGTCGGGTGCTCAGAGCTTGTCCCGGCTAGGGCGAGCTACCCCGATGGTGAAACGCCGCAAGCCGACGTTAAAGGTCGGCTCTATCCAGCGGGGAAAGTTCACAGTCACCTCCAGCGACGAAAACACGCACTGCACTTACGGGCAGAACCATTGTATTCACTATACTGCGATTTTTCTAGGAAGAGCTCTCAAGATAACTCAAATCCCATCTTCGCGATGGAGTATGTCACGGCATTTCGCGTCTTTTCTCGGTCTTGCCGGTAGAAGTCGCATGATCGCAAGCACTGCTTCATACGGCCGCGATTGTGCGAAATCTAGCGGAACGACTGTGAATGATACGAAATGCCGTGACATATTCCATCGCGAAGATGGGATTTGAGTTATCTTGAGAGCTCTTCCTACAAAAATCGCAGTATAGGCTGACTAGACTGCAGCCGAGGGCCCGGAACTTTTGGGGGCCCACAAATTTGTTGAATTTTTTTTCTCAGTTTTTATAGGATTTTAATCGTAATAAGATTTACAAGCAAATGTTCGAAACTTTACACAATTTTTCTGTTTTAAATAAATACACATAAAGTATCTGAATATATTTATATTTTTTATTCTAACGTAGGCTGTTACACTTAAAAAGGATACTTTAAAGCAAATACGTTTCTGAACCAAGGGCCTTTCATTTGGAAGAAAATCTGAAGTATGCGTAGGACTGGTCAAAAGCGCCGAGAAAAATATAATTGTATGGCTTCGTAGCCTCTAAGAGTTGTCCACATCATTTGAACAAAGCATTGTTTGTCATATTGTTTTTAAAAACAATATATTGTTATTGTTAATTATTGTACTAAAAATCTCAAATTTAATATATTGTTATATATAATGTATATACTATATTAATATTATTATTTAATAAAATAAATATAAATAATAATATTTATTAATAAAATAAATATTCAAAGACATAATTATGTTAGAAAGTACATTAATTATCCTAGGGCCCAAGGGCCCATTACATTTTACAGCCTAGGGTCCAAAAGCATGTTACAACGGCCCTGCTTACTGGACTAATCATCACTGCAGTTGACGCGCCCGGAAACACTAACATTGAATCTTGGAAGAAAGGAATCAAACCCAGAAAAGGCGAGGGTGTGCTGAGGCAGACGATGCGGAGTGATGTTACTTTTAATGAGCGCCGCAGTCGTTTGCGAGCATAGGCGAGGGAGGGGGATTGCGCCTGTTCGTCCCGGACCGGTGATGTGCGTGGTTGTCTATCTGAGTGCGTGGTGAGTGTTGGGAGTTCAGAGCGCTGAATGGTGAGAGATGAGTCGTTGACAGTTGACAGATGATATTCCATTGAGAAGCCAACCACTAGGCCAAAACACCCACGCGTTTCGCCACGAAGCAGAAATCTTTCGAGTACAAACCGTTCGATTGCGCACCGCTTCGGACACAAGGCATGGATATTGTAAAAAAATGAAAGGGTATTTGCATTTTGACAATAGGTATATCTGTTTATAAAAATACATTTCCTTCAAAATTACACAGCCTTCAGTTGTATTAATATTACATTAAACTGCGCCGTTGAAGATCGGTACGATCTTCATAACATCTCTCAACTGTCAACGACTCACCTCTCCCAATGGAGGATGTGTTTTCAAAGTGTTGTGTTATGGAAGGGGCCGGCGCTGCATGGGGAACGGGTGACCTTGGGCGACCCCACCCCCCACCCTTCCCCCTCGCGGCCTCCACCCCTCTCTCCCGCCCCGAAATTATTTTTTAAAATGCGGTGTTTACGGCTTCCCAAAAGTTCACGAAGGCAAAGCGGATTGCTAACCTCAATGATGGGAAATTTGCCAACCGCACCTCCTACTGAGAGGGGACGGCAACGCTATCTCGTTCTATCGCGGCTCGCTCTGGGGTCCGAATGACTCACGGGCAAAGTAGTTCGAATCCCAACGGTAGTGGTAGGATTTCAATAGCTGGACAGCTGGGTCGAATTCAGTTGCTGCCTGGAGGAGAATTTTAGCGACCGGCTGCTCTGATTGGTAGTTGCCATTGGTTTCTCCAATCAACACCAGGCGAATGCCAGAGCAGTAGTCGAAACAGGCCAGCGACTGCGTGCTAGCTTTCCTTCCTCTTTATCTAATCCTCACCCCTTACTTGCACTTACATGCGTTACTCTACCACACATGCTGGGAGACCATTCGGGAGCTTAGAGCTTGTCCTGGCTGGGGCGGTGCCCCGCTGCTGGGAGATACCTAATTGGGGAAAATATCGCAAGCCGCCCTGTAGGTGGACGCCGGGTCTGGACATCCAGCGGGGAAGATCATCGCCACCTGCCTCCTTAAAACATTAAGCACTACACTTACGGGACTAATGACCTTTGGTGTTGTCGCCCAGTCAATCAGTCTAATTGTAATGGTCGATGAGAGGACATTGGCAGGTATCATTCCTCACCTTGTGAATTAAAATATCTCTAAAGATTGGAATAGTGAATCCTTAACTGTGGTGGAGGCTGCCAGCCAAAGGAATGGATGCCCTGAAGAGAGAAGCTCTCGTTCTTTAGGATATGGGGTTATGCTGTAAGGCGACACTCTGCACACGTGAAAATGGTACTCGCTGGAACTCTCAGCCAGGCAAAGGTGTATCGAATTTGGAAAGGACTTCAGCTAAGAAAAGGACTCTGGATGCAAGTATATGGAATGTGCAAGGCATTAGAAATAAACAACAAGAAGTAAATCACGAAACGATAAGAAATGATGTAAATATAACCATCTGGTCAGAAAAAAAGGAAGGGGAAGCGAAAAACTGGACTTTGTACATTTCTACCGTGGAGTAGAAAAATGTGAGAGGCCCAACGCCCGAATTTCTATAGTCGTTAATGAACGTCTGAAAAAGTCTAAGAGTTGGTAATGTATACATGAGCCCCGCAAAGTAGTGTTAGAGATTAGGGGTAAATTCAACAGTGGCATAGCAATATTCAGTGTAAATAATGACGCCTCAATGGCTGAAAAATGTTTTTGAATTGAAAATCAACGAAAATCCACACAGATTACCCAAATCACATGAAATAATGGCAGGAGACGTAAGTAGCAGAGTTGGAAGAGACATCAATAACAAATTGTTAATCAACGCGCGGAAGAAATTTGCTGCAAAAACGGCAGAAGAATTATTAACATCTGTGATGAATATGCAACGAAAATAATTAACACCTACCCGCACAAAAAAATCATAAATACACGTGGTATCAGCACAGCACCAATTTAAAATCTATAATAGATTTGTGTATCACAAAACCACCACTCTCAAAATACAGGATGTTCGAGTGAATCGAGTGTCCATTGTGGAACAGATCAATGCGTGGTAGTTGCAAATATGTATTTAATGGAAGCTACTCTCATGAAGAAAACCAACAATTTAGTTATAGTTTATTCTACGAGAGTGCAGCACATCTTTATTGAAAGAGACTAGAATTTTTATTTGATTACAATAGACGTGCCTCGGGAAGCAAAATATAGTCGTTTAAAGGATGAGAAGCCATTGGGCTAGAGGTAATTAAAATTAAAGTCAAAACAAGATTAGGTCGCAGTTGTAGAAGAAAACGTTAATAAAAATGAGAAATGTATTTAAAATGGTAAATGTGGAGATGACAGTGTAGACACATAAATCCGAAAGTAAAACAGGTTTTAAGAAAGACATGTGTGAAATGGCAGAAAAAATCCAGTCGAACATTTTGTTTGGAAGGAGGCCAAGAAGGAGAAGAGAAAGAGGAGGCGGCAAATTCGATAGATATGTGAAGAAGAAGAAGAAGAAGAAGAAGAAAGAGGTGGAAAACAAAGACAGGAATGAGAGTGTGAAGAAGAACGAGGTATTTTTATTTCTCCACCCTATTGTGCATTCACTTAACAAATCATATTTTCAGTCGCATATTCTTTTCCACTGGCGGTGCAACAGCGTCATGGCTTTTGAATAAATCGTGTGAAATGGCCAATAAAAGAATAAGTGCTGTGGAGTCCGTTTGGGGTCGGGCGGCGTGGATCTTCGCGTGGAGCCGTGCCGGGGAGGCGCCTCGTCGAGTGGGGTGTTCCGCCGCCGCCCTCGAGGCGAGGCGAGGTGACGGACGGGCGGGGGCGGGGCGGGCGCTGAAGGGCGCCCGGGGGCGGCGGGTCGCTGCCCGCGTATTGATTTCTAATGGGCGGCGGCGGCGGCGGCGGCACGCGAGCGGCGCCGGGGGCTGCCGGGGGCCGCGCCGGAAAATTGACTCCGCAAGTGCGGAGGCGGCTCTTAGCGCCATGAATATTCACGCGCGGATTTCGCGCCGCGCGGATACGTGCCGCCCGCACCTGCCGGCCTGCCTGCCTGCCAGGGAGGCGTGGCGCCAAGAATTCCCGAGCCGCCTGCCTTTCTGGGGATGGTTATCGAGTGAAATTTCGAGAATAGAACTCAGCGGCGCGCCGCTGCAGGATTCTTAAGGGGAGGGAAGAAGGCACGCAAATAATATTGCATTAAATGAAACACACAACAAATTAGATTATACTGCGATTTTCGTAACTTTGCCCCTAACAAGATTCAGCTGTTGACGGATTCATCCAATCGGGAGCTTGAACATCACCATAGTGACGTCACTCAAGCGAAATATAAGCTTCCGATCGGATGGCAGCGAAACAGCTGATTCTGCAAGGGATCTCAGGGGCAGAGTTAAGGAAATTGCAATATATATGCAGGTATATACGAGAAGGGAGAGAGACGTGTCTGTTCGATTTGCCCTCTCACCCGGGTTCCCGCCAGCCCGCAATAACGCCTTGGGTACGAACGTGCCTCTTCCTATGACCTGACTCATCGTTCATGCGCGTGTGTGCGCCATGCAAGTGCTGAGTGTCCATTTCATTCCGATAGCGACAATAGATGGTATTATAGAGGAGGATCTCCTTTCCCACAAGACGTATAGCTGCATTAAAAAAACGTTTCTTTATATCGCCGCAGGGCTATGGCAAATTCGCCATTATTACGCGAGAGGAGGAAAGCGAGAATTCCTCCCCAAAGCGATTTCGAGTTTTCGCGTCCTCTAAAAAGTGCGCGCAGTTTAAAAACTCGAACAAGAGACAATTTCCGATTACTATGAACTACAGAATATTGTATTTGGTGATCCACTTTCAAAGGAAGAACCTGTGAGACGACGTGCCTCCCTTCCCTCCCCTGAGAAACCGCCACCGAAAGTTCTTCAATGTTTGCGATGGAGAAGATCTTGGTGATGGTAGTGGCGGAACTGTGATACAGGCGAGAGTACGAGGAAGATGTGCCTCCTCTTGTTACTCCATTGATGTTTTGGTAAAGAATATGCTCTCCATACTCGTCAGAAGTACTGCGTTGCGTTTCGGCCCCCATCAGGAAGGGCTGAGAACTAAGGATATTGCCGCATGGAGACTGTCCTGATGTTGACAAACAAAGTTTGTCGTGGAAGATGAATTAAAGCACCGCTGCACATTATATGATCTAAATCTGTGATTCTGCAAGGGATCGTCTTGGCTTTCTGGAAATCAGCTAGTATTAGTCAATAAAGGATAGTTATAAGGAAGTTTTGTTTTAGTAATCGCGTTTTTTAAAATCGTAATCAAGACATCCCTACTCGCTTTGGGGTCTGTTTTTTACTCTATCCTGTCTCTCTGGAGCAGTGCATCGCAAGTACGCGGAGCCGAACTGTGACACGAAGCGCAGATGGTGCGAATATGTTGGGGCGTCATTCAGCTCTCACGATCTCCCATGGTATCATCCGTACAGTGGAAGGCATATGTAAAACACCATTGCGCTCAGCCTCTCAGGATATGGAGTTAAAGACATAAACCTTAGCCCTCGCTATTACCTGAGTTGTGAAATTCGATATTAGAGAATAGAAAAAATGCTATTTTTATTTTCTTTTGACAAACCTCCCATTATTCGAGTATTTTATTTATAATTGTACTGATATCTTGAAGAGGTGACTTAGGAATGTTGATTGTGCAAATACTTCCATAGAGCTGATTCCATCACAGAGATGACACTACAAAAAAATATTTTTTTGTCACCACAGTTTGACAACTTTGTGGTCAGGCAGTAGAATATTGACGAGACATGCTGAGATGTTGCACATCAAATGCGGTCCGTACTATCTAAAGGCAATGCAGTTTTCGAAATAAGGAACTCTGTGTGGTTGGGCGTTAGGATCGTGTGTAAACTGAATACTAGGTCCCACTTACGAATTCTTCTCTGGCCCTTGTCCAAATCCAGTAATTTTTATTCACGTCATACTTTTTGATAATCGTAATTCTATTTGACTCTTGTAATAGAGAGGTACTTTGAGTAGCGTTGAGTTGTTTTGAATGATTCACTGTGACTTCCAAGATGCCGCTTGCAGTTTTCTCTGGGCATTGTAATTTGCTTAAGTCCATATTGAATTGTGTACAAAATAAAGTCGATAGGCTTTAATGAGAAAAATGTATACCATAATTAATAGACTTGGATACTGAGACCTTTGATACCGCTTTTTATTAAATGAATTTATTAAAATTATAATAATTTTTACCGACCCTGTCTAACCTCGTTAACATTTAATAGCAAGCTTGCAATTGTAGTTCAGGGTGTGAATTTCCTATCCAAGATATTTATTTTCGAAATGCACGTGGAAATGATCACACTATATCGTTTCATGAACATTTATAATTACTCATATTCGCTAGGTTAAAATTAGGTGTGGACATTTTGCTTGCTTTCCACTTAATAACAACACCAAGTTATTTACCTCTTAATATACCTCTGCTGCTCGGCGCTACTGGGAATCGAAGTATATAAACACACAAAAAAACTCAAATAAATAATACCCTAAAATAGCATTCAGCATTAATTCTTTCGCACCTTTAAATTACACACATTCATTTGTTGCCAAACATTCCAAGCATAGACTAAGGAGGTACATATCATTTCTCTACGCTTCAAGCACGGTCATTGTTCTTATGGCTATATTCTTACTTCTTTCCATACTCTGCTAATTCTAATGGCACACAACTTCGTCTTCCTACAAACTGCGGAAAAACGTCTTCAACTTCTCTTTCGTCGACAGACTGCCCTCTTGGCCGTCAGAAAACGAACTCCAACACCGAAGTACTCTTCCCGTGTATTCTCCTCGCAGTGTAGATATAGCTCCGATGGCACAGGTCCCGGACTGGAGGGTCTGGGCTACCCCCTGTCCTCTGACCTTGGTCCAATTTGGAAGGAATTTCTGGTAATTGGTGCGGCGGTCATCAGAAACCCGCAACGTCACGTTAGGGAAAAAAGTGCGCGTATGAACTGCAATTAGAAAATGGCCGTGTGTTCGCTGTCTATTTGACAACTCTTATCTTGAACATCAACATAATACTTGTAGATCGAATTTTCTAAGCCAATAGCCAAGGCCTATCCTATTGTAAGACTCGGAAAAGACCTCACAGCAGTCGTTATTTATTAGTTTTTTTGTTATATAAGTAGCAACGAAAGTTTTTTTTACACATTTCCTAGATAAGTCGTACACTTTTGAGAGGATAATACCTGAGGTACTTACAGCAGTCAGGCAGTCTGGAAACTTTTACGGATGGTCTAGCGGTCTTCCCGTTAACTTTGAGAAACTTTCCGCAATGTGATGGAAACGACCTAGTACAAGATAGAGAAACCCGAAGAAGCTTCAAAAAAGCGTACACTTACACGAGAAGAAAACCACCATTCTTCATACACGAGTACACACTACTTGCGGAGGGTGGTATCGCGCCGTAAATCAACGCTTGTTGCAGACGGTCTCTCGATGACCGCAAGGAACTCCCGTTGCGTGATGGAAAGCGCACGTGGTCGCCCGGAGGTGGAACGTCGCGTAATGAGCAGCCCAAAGGTCGCGCCGAGCGCAGCGCGCGCCCCAGGCGGCCACGCCGCGACCCCGCGTCGCTCCGGCGCATTGCGCTTCGAGATCGGCGACGGCAGCGCACGTTTGCATCAGATCCTCGGATCAAACGGAAAGAGGACGAGAGGAGCAGAAAAACGAGTGCTGGTACTGTTGCTTTGTAAGCCCACATCCGACAAGCACTGGATAATTCCCAGATTTTTTTTTGCTCGCGTATAGGCCAACTCGGACCACGCGTACATGCTGCCTTTTTCCGGGGCTCAGAAACATTATCTCGGAGGCAGGACATGAACCATTCTTAGGGGGTATCAGCATTTTAGCCGAATCCCATTTTTATCTCGCAGGTTGTTGTTGTTGTTATTATCATTATTATTATTATTATTATTATTATTATTATTATTATTATTATTATTATTGTTATTCCTATTATTAGTATATCGGCCATTTCTGACCACGTTGTCTTCCGACGTCCAGTCATATTCTATCGTGCAGAGAAACGTGTGTAATTATGGGGATCAGCTTTTCGACTGCATGCTTTCGTAAGACAAGATTGCAGCCCTTGAAATGTGAATTATGAGATGATAGGATGATGATGAGAGGTGAAGGGACAATCACAAATACCTTATGCCTTAGGAGACTCGAACCTGCAGCCTCCTCGGTGCAGACGACGGCTGCCGCAAGCGCCTGCACCACGGGGCCGTCGTCGTCGTTGTTGTTGTTGTTATTATTATTATTATTATTATTATTATTATTTTTCCACTGCATCACGACTTCACATGTTATGAGTCGGCTGAGTACAAAATCTACTCCAGGTTGCAACCTGCTACCTAAGGAGCAGATCTAGGGACTGTCGATTTCTTGCACTTCTCAGTCTTTTGAATGACCTGAGAGTTTAGACAAGTTGTTGTTGTTGTTGTTGTTGTTATTATTATTATTATTATTATTATTATTATTATTATTATTATTATTTTTCCACACATCATGACTACAGATGTTATGAGTCGGCTGAATATAAAATCTACTCCAGGTTGCAACCAGCTACCTCAGGAGGAGATCCGGTGACTGCCAGTGCCTCTACAATACTTTGCGCAAAATGTGGGCTGTTCCAAATAAAGCAATTTCTTGCACTTCCCAGTCTTTTGGATTACCTGGGAGTTTAGACAAGTTCTTACACAAATTTTGCGGAACAAATCCCAGAGCTCCGATAACTATCGGTACGACCTGTGCTTTTACGCCCCACATTCGGCTGATCTCGATTTCCAAACTCTTATATTTAAGACGTTTCTCTGCCTCCTTGGTAACGACGTTTTGATCGCAAGGTACAGCAACATCCACAAGTAAACACGATTTGTTCTCCAAATACCGGATGACTATATCCGGTTTGTTTGTTGCTATCGTGCGATCAGTTTGAATTTGTTGGTCGTACAATATCGTACACAATCCAACAGACGTCACCGTTTTCGGTGAGTGTTCGTACCACTTGGGGCATGTGTTCGGCACTTCGAGGGCGGTACAGATCTGCCAGTGGAGGTAGCTACACACCCTGTCGTGTCTTTTCAAGTATTCGGTCTTTGCTAGGATTGGACAAGCTGAGACAATATGATCGATGGTTTCTACGTGTTCCTGACAAATGCGGCATTTATCATCTTGGGAAATTTTGAGAACCGCTTTATCATAATGTCGTGTTCTCAAGGCCTGATCTTGGGCAGCTATTACAAGTGCTTCCGATTCTGGCTTCATTCTTCCCCTTTTAAGCCACATAAATGATTGATCTTTATTGATCTGCACCTTGTCCATTCTTTTTAGATATTGTCCGTGGAGTGGTTTGTCTCTCCACGATTTCTTTAACATTTTCTGTGTCTCAAATTTCATGTTAAGTAGCATCAGAAGTTCAGTGTCTCTGTCATTCTGGTTGTCTTGCATAGTCTAGTTCGCAATGCTTCTTGCTACACTTACAATGCCTCTGTTTCCCATTCTTCGGTCAGATTTCATGACCTGCCTCATTAGAGGGTCATCTTGATGGCTGACTACATACTTTCCCATCCCGGTTATTGCATTGTGCCAGGAGGCTTCAATTTGTCTTCTTCCCACTCTCCTCAAAATGGAGTACTTCTTCGTCGGACCCCTCACCTTCAACCTATTCAGCAAAGGAGACCCTACCAGTAGCTAGGCTACCACTGACATAGCTCTCAGGCTCATGGGGGTACTCAAGCTCCACCACCAACTCCAAGGTCGTGTACTCCCTAGGTGGAGTTATTATTATTATTATTATTATTATTATTATTATTATTATTATTTGCGTACCGGCCACTTATGACCACGCTACACGTTCTGTTCCGAGACAGTCATATTTATTACAGAGAGATTAACGTGTGTCATTATGGGATTAACTTTTCGGCTGTGTCCCTTGGTATGATAATGTTGTTACGCCTAATTTACTAATGCAAAGTGTACGAAGCAAATGATTAAAAATAATGGGTTTTTTAAGGAAAAATAAAGATATTGAAATTTTAAGTTCGAGCTGTTAATGTATTTTCCTGCAGCTCTTTATTAATAAAATCAATAATTGTAGAGAAATTGTATTTAATTTTGATATCATCGGATGTAGTGAACCAAAGTCCCCAGCAGCTCACCATAACCGGAGTCGACTGTATTAATAATATTGTAATTAACCTGAACGTTTGGCAAAATCCTTTTACTTCCTCGTATATGTACGTATGTATCGAATAAAATGCGTGGTGTAGAGAAAGTTATGCAATATTACGGATAACTGATTTCGAGATTTCGACGGAAATACGCGTTTTGGGATCCCTGAAACTGAAAACGTGTTGATTTTTTCTTTTTCAAAACGTCCGTCCGTGAACTAGATTGGATAACTTCTTACCTTAAACATCGGACTCAAAGAGTAGAAATACCATACTGGCAGGAAAGGACATTACATACTTATATTTCCAATTCTTTGCCAATTGTGCATGGGGTCCCGCAAGGTTCGATCTTAGGTCCTATTCTCTTTCTGTTATATGTAAACGATATGCCCTCGTCTATTAAAAATGGAAGAACGGTTGTTTGCTGATGACACGAATGTTCTTTGCAAAAAAGAAGCAGTAAATAGTACAATTTCAGAAGTTTCAAATTGGTTTAATAATAACAACTTAATTGTTAACGAAAGAAAAACTGTTTCAATGCATTTTTGCATCTCAAATCGGAAATCGCATGTTCCATTGAAAATGAACAATATGCAATTAGCTGATGTTGAGGCAACAAAATTTTTAGGTCTGTCAATTCAATCAAACCTCAAATGGAATGTACATATAACAGAATTAAACACTAAATTAAGTTCATTATGCTATGCATTCAGAATTCTTTCAAATTCTGTCAGCCTTCATGCAGCTCGTTGCGTTTATTTTGCAAATGTGCATTCCCGCCTGAGATATGGCATAATATTCTGGGGAAGCTCATCCTGTAGTATTCAGACCTTCAGATTGCAAAAGAAAATTATTCGAATAATGAAAAAATGCCTTCCACGTGATTCCTGCAAGCCTCTTTTCATTGAGCTGGGAATCCTACCATTGCCTTGTCTATTTATTTACGAATCTGTAATATTTGTCAAAAATGACCTACTTAACGGAGGGAACATATTTTCATGCAATATTCATATTTATAATTACAACACACGCCGTAGAAATCACGTGCATCAAGTGTCAGTATCAACAGCTCAGTACAAGAAATCAACATACAATACATGTACGTTACTTTACAACGCATTGCCAGATGACATAAAACAATTAAAGTCGGTATACAAATTTAAGTTAAAAGTAAAATCTTTTCTGCTGCAAAACTGTTTCTATACAATTAGAGACTATACTGATCGTGAAAAAGAAAAATAATGTAACAAAACAAAGATATATAATGAATTAGTTTATGTTTGCATTGTATACATTTAAAAAAATATTTAATACGCCTGTAACAAGTAATGTACTTCAGCTTCCGGGTCAATGACCCCCATCTCGATCAGGTTTTTGTCCAGTTTCCCTGATCCATAGAGCAAATGCTGAGATGGCCCCTTGTTTTGCTTCTGGACGTAAATGTAGCTTCACTGTGCGCACGTTTTGTTGAGCACTCCTTTTGCTTGTAGTTCATTTACAGTTGAAATTGATTTTCTATAACTCGGGAAAAAACATTTTTCAAATATCTTTATTTTTCTAAAATAATTATTTTCTAAATTAATTTTTTCGTTTTTTTTTTTTTTTTTTAATAAAATTCTGGCCCTCAAGAAAATGTGCGCAGATAAATTTCTTTCCCCACACGTCATATACAGTTTTTACTGTTTTTTTGACTAAATAAATAAGCCTAATAAATAAGCCAAATAAGCCTAACTACACTTGCACATGAACTCTTCGTATAACTTTTCCCAAAGTATTCCCAGGTCGGCCTGGCTCGACGCACATGTTACCTTTACATATACAGTTAGCGGCGCGAGAACCGCATAGGTTTATGCTGGTCTTGCACAGCTGATAATAGTTCATCCGTAGGTTAGAAGCTATCATGTTTACTGTCTGTGCGGCGTTCATACCTCCATGGTTTCGACTGGCCTTGTCCAGCGAATGGAAAGTTCAGCTGTAAAGCGGCTGTTACATTTTACAAAGTTGCGCGGCGTGTGTACCGCAAAAGTTGCAACTGACCTTGCCCGGTAGATAGAAATTTCAGCTGTAGCACGAAATATTGCGTGGAATTTGGAGCGTGCACTGATGCTGTAGGTCACTGAACTCTGCGTTCCCAATGGCCCTTGGTCTGGCTAACGGCGCACCGTGTGCCCTTCTACATTGCTGGGTATATTTGTTAGTGTAACCAGTGCCAATTAGTGCTCACCAGCTTGTGTATGCTGCTTGCAAAGCGCGTGGGAGGATGGCTTCTTAAATGTTTTGTTGCAGATTGGTGGTGAATTGTCTTATGAGAGCGAATGAATGTAGATTGATTGTGTTCCAGGTTTCTTTTCAGTTATTGATGTAATGATTCTTGTGTTGGAGAATTAAAGGCTTATTGTAAGCTACGACGTAGTCACATAGGTTGGAGCAAACGCTTATGGTGTTGTGTCTACGCCGCCGTGTGCCGCCGCCTGCGGCAGGATGTAGCCTCTGAGTTGTTAAATAAATACTTCTATATATGTCCTTCTCCAGGAGCGTATGCTTGCACGGAATATAACAGAGCACGAGAGGACTGAGAGAGCTTAGTGCTCGTGATGTACACTGCATTACGACGTAGTCACATAGGTTGGAGCAAACGCTTATGGTGTTGTGTCTACGCCGCCGTGTGCCGCCGCCTGCGGCAGGATGTAGCCGGGTGGTACACAAGAGAGCGAACTGCACTGTTCCCTAAAACGCCTTGCTCTCAGCTCCTTGCTCGCCATTGGTGTTTAGTATCGCGCGGAGGACATTTTATCCAGTTTCCTACTGAAGCGCACGTTCTCTGTACGTCTTGACGCTTTCATTTCTTCACCTCGGGCTGTTCTTGCTGGTCTTCCCCAAGGATCCCCATTATCTCCTTTCTTATTTAATTTGAACGTCGCAGATATTTTTACTAGCAATACAGTTAATATAGCTCTCTTTGCAGATGATACTTTACTCTTTTATGGAAACGGAAACCTAAACAAAGCATGTCGTGTAATTAATCCAATGTCACCTAAAAAAGATAGAAAATTTGTCAAAATTATGGAAAATCAAAATTAACCCAAACAAATCAATCGCCAAAGTATTTACTTTAAGGTATCCTGTGTTTCCTCGCCCCTTATCTCTGGACTCTTCTAGCATTCTTTGGTCTCCCCTGAATTCATCTATTCGTTATCTCGGTGTTCTGATGGACACAAGACTAAATTGACCCAATTACATCTCGTCCAAAGCCAATAGAAGGCTAACTATTTTACGTCCGATTCGCAACCGTAACTCTTCAAAATTCATTCCACTTTAATCATCTACAAATCTATTTTTCGGCCGATATTAACTTACGCATGGCCTGTTTGGATTTCAGCTGCCCCCACCACATTAAATAAGATACAAATCTTCCAAAATAAAATTTTAAGAATAACAGTAAATGCTCCCTGGTTTGTCAGCAGTAAGACCCTTCACAATGACCTTGCAATAGAATCAATTACTTACGTTATTACAAAACTGGCACATAATGTTTTCAATAATTTAAATCATGTGCATAGAGGAATCACTTACGAAATAGGAACCAATCAGCCCCCACTCTCCCGTCTAAGAAACAGATTCCCATTTCACATTTTCTTTCAATATCTCTCCGACATTAGACAAAGTAAGAACAATTCTTGCAATTACCTGTCCCTCCCATCGTATATCCTTTTTAATCCTATCATTGCTCTCTAACAAAATTTCCTCGCAATAACCTTGGTTGAAGGTATAACACAATAAATCACTATCAGGGAGGTAACAAGAAATTACCCCCTTCACACTTCGCTGATACAAAGTTGCATGACCAATGAACTGAAGAGCCTCACGGCTGAACGTTGTACTGTGCGCTGCGCTGAGGAGCCCATGGTGCTGTCTGAAGGTGCGCAATACTACAGATATTATTTGTAGGCCATTTAAGAACACGTTTCGTTAACAAAAAAATCTATATTTTTCAATTTTCGTAGGAGGGTGACTAGATAATTTTGAACTTTTGCAATTTTCGAAAATTCAGAGACTAAGCGAGAACGAAAATGCGATCTGTGCCATTTTAAGCGTCTTTTCCTTTAGCCAACGAAAACGTTAATAAAAATATTGGGAGCCATTTTTGAAAGAATTTTGTAGAAGTGAAGGCTTTTTGTAAAATATCAACAAAAAAAATGAAAATATTTGTTTTAATATCGTAAAGCCTCGAGTTCGGCTAAGGTCCGTTCGCTGTAACTTAGCACCGCATGTAAACACACTTTGAGTGTATCCCTCCGCTCTGTAGTTCGTGATTGGCTATGCCATTCGCGCCAAGACCATATTCGAATGCGGGCACGTGTCACAGCCAGAACTGTAATAGCAAATTATTTTCACTAGTACTTCTTTAATACGCCAAAAATACCAATCAAAATGTGCAGATATTTTGCTTAAATATCACAGGACTTACATTTACATGTCTTCTTGCAAAGTAGCAGGGAAATCCCGCCTGAAGCACAAATTTCAGTAGAACATACAGTGACGTTTTTTTAAAATTTGGCAGTCCCGAATCTTCATTAACCACATCAAGAACTTTATTTGAAGTTGGAAATTCATTTCTACGAAAAAAATGTGCCCATGAATACGAATGGCAGTTTAAGAAATTCATCGCACTTGCCCTCCACCTGTTTTGCTGTACATCTCTTCTTATAATAACTCACAGAGACGGAGTTTTGTAAAGTGCAACCCGTCAAAATGGCGGGGATACGTTCCGTGTAAAAAGAAAATGAATTTTCATACACTTATCTTCTCATTACTGCTGTTTGTCTTTAATCTGACTAATTACTAAGATGGACTTACAGGATGGTGATGACAGTAAGTCGCTACCTCATTTCGAGTGGATTATACGCCCGTTACCAGTCGGCTCTGGTGGGAGGTCTGTCCAGACACCGTTGATGAGGCTCCATAGACGGCAGGTACGCTCCGGGAGTCCGGCATCAGACAGGAATCCATCCTCAGTCGCCCGCGAAATGACGAGCCGTAGTTTCGTTTGCGCAAGCCACAGGTCGTCAAACGTCGCCTTGGCCGGGTTTTTGCAGCCGAATGGTCGTACTATACACACCCTCACAAATATGTTTCGGGTGTCGATCCAGTTAGTCCATCATTCGGAATTAATTTCCATGGCAAGTGACGGCTGGTCGGATCATTTTGAATCTGCAACTCTGTCGTTGAATACTTTTGTCACTGTGATATTGCTAAGTGCATCTTATTGAGTTTTAAGTCAAGATCTTTTGTTATGTACTCATCGCCGAGGATTCTCGTCAAGTCTTTTCGTCAATGACGATTTTTCCCAAGTCAACTGTTCGTCCCCGATGTTCATTCTCAAGTGTCTTTCACCGCGCCGTGGCTCACTCGCTTTCAAATCCCCTTTCACAAAATGCTCGAGCTCTGTCACGTACATCACGCGGTGCTTCTGGTTGGCTCGTTTGACTCGTTTCTCGAATCTTCTATCACCTTATGTTTGGTTGGGTCAAGGCGACCCCATTCCTTAGCAACCCACTTTTCTCAATCTCTAATTGGTCGTTCTTTGTGTTTTCGAAGACGCATGGTGCCTACGTGACATGTCGCACAGCTGCGAGCTGTCTGCCGCCTTCATTATGTTTTATAGCTCTTAGGGATTAGCTGGGAGCTGCTACCGAGTTCCTTAATGTGACTGTTCCGGCGTCGATCCACTCACTGCCGGACACAAAGGACCCTGAGGGGTTTTCGGAGGGTTTCTGGCACCGGGCGCCACTTGAAGCGCCCAGAGACAAACTCCTTGTGTCAGTCGACAGGCGCGAGGTCCGGCGCATACGGCTGCGCGAAGCGAATTGTACATAAACGCGTCCTCCGCTGAGTTCCTAAGCTGACGTTGATGCACTGAGCCATCTACCCGGGAGAAATGGCTCAGTGCATCAACCTGATGTCACTGCACTCCCTCTGACCGGGAGGTCCTAGGACTCCACTCCCGACGGCGGCGGCAGGATTTTCGACGCTATCTTGTCAGCTAGGTCGAATTCAGTCGCTGTCTGGAGGAGAATTCTAGCGGCCGGCTGCTCTGATCGGTAGTTTTCGTGGTGTCACCCATCAACACCAGGCGAATGCCGGAGCAGTAACCTAACAAACGGGCCACGGACCGCGTGCGATCTTTCCTTTCTCTTCCTTGTGCTATCCTCTCCTCTTACACACACGCTTACACTAACATGCACTACACTACCACACATGCCGGGAGACCGGTCAGGAGCTTACAGCTTGACCCGGCTGGGGCGGTGCCTCGCTGGTGGGAGGTACCTGGTTGAGGGGAAAACCCCCGCTAGTCGGCGGTAGGTCGTCGCCAGATCTCGCCATCCAGCGGGCAAAAGGTCATCGCCATATACCGAAAAAACACACACTACATTTACGGGACTAATGAACTAAGTAGTTGACGCGCCCGGAATCACGAATCAATCTATCAATCAAACTGACGTGACCCAAGGGTCGCGCCATGTGTGAGTCAACGGACTCATTGCAATTTACAGAGTGTCCAGAAGCTCCCGTTACAAAAAGATACCCCAAATTCTGCGTTGCCTGTCATGAAGAACTGCAGATCAGTTTTTCCGAAAAAAAAATTGTCTTTGAGAAAATTGAGATTAAAAATCACTTCCAGGCGCGAAATTCAAACCGGCCGCTACGACACCAGACGGCGGCGTCTCCTGCGCGGAGCATTTCCTCGTTTCTCCGCGTAAACGTTGAAACTGTCGAGTAATATTCTCTGAGGAAAGCATCGCGTGGCTGACACTACAATACGTTCAAATGTTTGTAGGTTCAGTTCAATAAAAATCCCAAGTGTCCCATAGTTTTGTTTTTGTTATGGCGGAAGACATGTTGAGAAGACAATCTTTATTACGGAACGGCCGTGATCGAACGACACTCATGAGTTGAGCCACGTAACTAGACTAGTACACAAATACATAAATGCAAAGGCCCGTGTGCTCGGACAACGCCTGGCTCGCGCCTCCTCGTGCGGGCGGCCATCGCATGTCTCGCGCCGCCTCCACCCCCTTCCCCGCCCCCGCCCGCGCCGCGCCGCCCCTGCTCGGCTATCGAACCGCAGGGCAGGGCCTCGCCCCGCCGCGCCCCACCCCGCCTCGCCTCGCCTCGCCTCGTCCGACGCCCAGCGGGAAAGGTTACCGGCGCGGCGCCGAGCGGCGGCGTGGCGCTTGCGGCGGAGCGGAGCAGAGCAGAGCGCGCGGTGAAAGTGTTGCAGGTCGGAGGGGGGAGAGGGGCGGCGCATGTAGGTCGCCTCCGCGCACTCACGGCCGCTACGCCGCCGACGCGCAGCCGGCGAAATGGGCCACGGAAATCGCCCTTGGGGCACCCCGCTCGCCGCGTCTGCGTTCACAACGGCGTTCGCACGCTCGCGACCAGCGGGTTTGTTTGAAACGGGGCGAATGGGAGACTGCACTGATGCCTGGTGAAGTGTTGTTTGAAAAGGGGCGAATAGGAGATTGCACTGAAGGCTGATGAAGTGTTGATGTTTGAAAAGGGGCGAATAGGAGATTGCACTGATGGCTGATGAAGTGTTGATGTTTGAAAAGGGGTGAATAGGGGATTGCAGTGTCGCGTGGTGATATGTTGATGTTTGAAAAGGGGCGAATAGGGGATTACGCTGACGTGTGGTGATATTTTGAAATTTGAAAAGGGGCGAATAGGGGATTGCGCTGACGCCTGGTGATATGTTGATGTTTGAAAAGGGGCGAATTGGAGATTGCAGTGATGCCAGGTGAAGTGAATGAATGTTGCCTGTCGTTGCGTATGAAATGTCCCCGATGCAACAACGCACTCATTTCCTCTTTGCGCCGTTTTCACAAACTGGCGGTGTCCAGCATACACATCTGTTAGTTGTGAACTAATATGTTTCGATTTTTATTTTTATATCTTTGAATATACTTTGAGTGTTTTGATACTCAATTTGGAAGTATATATATAAATATATATATAAATAAATATATATATGTATATATATATGTGTGTGTGTATATGTGTGTGTGTATATATGTATGTATGTATGTATGTATGTATATACAGGGTGTCCGGGTAGGAAACGTCGAAACTTCCAAAATAAGCTCTTAAGACAATTCTAAGCACATTTTGTCTAATGAACTACGTGGATATTCCGAATGGTGGGGCCGCAATGAGCACTCAAAAGTTGGTTTGAAAACTTGATTTATAGGCAAAAATTTGCATTATAGAAGCGTAGAAACATTTCAGAAACTTATAAATTGTTTATTATTTTCAAAAGAAATGAATATATTTGTTCAGGAAGAAAAATTGAGCCAAAAATAAAAAAGCACCCAGTTTACACAATTTAGGAATTTCTGAGATTCCTGATTTCAGGAAAATCAGGAATTTTGATGCTAAAGGTCTCACAGAAACATTCCCCACAGCGTATTCTGCGTATTCTACAGTATCAGGCACTTTTAGACATTTTATTACATTTTTGTTGCTTAGGCGCTTCTCGATATGTCGTTTCATTGCCATTTAATTTCCAAACTTTGCAAAGAGTAGGGTTGTAAGTGCATGATCCTCTATTTTCATAAGTAATATCACGAGAAGTGCTGTGCTAGCCGGTAAATTCACGACTCGCGTAGCGAGGAGTGAATTTACCGGCTAGCACAGCACTTCGAGTGATATTTACTGTGACTATTTCACGAATAAACACATTACATGATTTTAAAGGATAATTTAGATCACAGGAATTGCGAAAAAGAGAAATATTACCCAAAATTACAACCGAAAAAAGAAAACCTTTCATTCAGCTCCGACTTATCACTGCCTCCTGGAATAACTTATAATCACGTAACATTTGAATAACAGTTTAATGCAGAAAATGATTTCAAATATGTTTCAATTTTATGGTAATAAAACTTTCGAAAAACAATTATAACAAGGCTACTTAAAAGAACCTTTATTACAAGCACAATCATTAAAGTTGTAGGAAGTTGTTTTCCAAGTCTTGCCCTTCCATGGAAGTATTTGAAATGGAAGATGTACAAGATGAATTAGCAGCGGAATTCGTCGATTTCGAATGGATTGAACACATGTGTGCACTCATTAAAGTATTTTCCTGAATAATTTTTGATGTAACGTTCCGCATTGTTTTGATAGCGTATTCTTTGTACTCTTCACCATCTAATCTTCGTATATTAATTACATAAAAGATGTGTAAATTCCTCGTTTGTAGTTTATGCTGTCCATTTGTATTTTCTTTCTTCACTAAATTCTTGAAATTGCTTCCACACGCTTTCTCTGTTTCTTTTGCTGTTTTTCGGCACTAAATTTTTAATAATATATTCTATTTCAGAGTTTTAAACATAACCAAAACGACACATTTTAAAATTATATTGCTGCACACAAGCTATTTTGGAGGTGAAACAATTGCTATCGTTATCTTAAAAAGGTAAACAAAGGTTTTACAGCGATAAAAAAGGTAAACAAGCTGATGGCGATAAACATCTGGGATTGGTTTAATTTGAATATATCCTTGCTTACCATTGGCTACTTACAACACGGACAGACATGAGTGAAATAGTCGCATAAATATTTTTAAGTAGTTTTCTCAAGGGTAAAAATCTTTTCTAATATTTTTGTAATATTATTTCTTGTATTTTTGTAATATCAAGGAAAGCAAGGAGCAAAAATTCCTAGGAAGATTGTATAATTACTTCAAATATTTTTAAGGGTGTGTTTTGAATTGTTACAAGAACACCTTTTTGTAATACTGAATAAAGAATTTGTTGAAAATTATTCCAAATATTTCCATTGCCTTTACTTTCTCTTTACTGCTTATGTAGTGAGAAAGTATTGTAATGCTGCGAGAAAAAACAGTGAATTTTCGGCATAAAAACTCATATTGTCAGGCCCTGGTGGCGAAAAAAGGTGAATAAATCTCGTTCCTATTTAGAGTAAATTACTTCCTCTAAGACGTGGTGTAGCCAGAATCCATGTTTTGTGGGTCTTTGATTGCGAAAAGTCGATTGACGGCGAAACGTCTGTCAGTCCGGTCGTCTGTGAACAACGCTACCGCTTAATCCGTTCAACAGATTTTCTTCAAAATTGATATTCCTGATCGATTTAAATGAACTGGAGGTCTTCTGAGTTTGAAATGAACATTTTGATTTTGGAGAGTTATTTTACACGCAGCCTCAACATTTTCAACTTTTTCTGAAAAGTGGCTCCAAATTCTTTTATTAAACCTTGTCTTCGGTTAGCGTAAAGGACACTTAAGACAAAGGTGCAGATATCATTTTCCTTGAAATGTAGGATTTTTCGACAATTGCAAAAGTTCAAATTTTTTCGGCGTCTTCCTACAACTAGATTTCTGAAGATAGTAATATTTTTGTGAATTAAATCTGTTCTGAAAAGTCATGTCTTAAAATAAGATCAAGTATATTTTTTTTAAATATTAGCAGTCTTCGTGTAATTTTGCTTGAAAAATAGGCAGTTTTTAATTTTTTAAACAATTTTTTTCCAAAAATCGGCTGAAATTTTTTTGTTTTAATTTTGTCCTCGTATGTATCAAAGGGCGGTAAAAAAGAGGGTGGTAGTCTCATTTCCTGTGAACTGCGTATTTTCGATACGTGCAAAATTTTAACATTTCAAATTACAAATTTGAAGGAAGAGATTTTTGCCTTAAACTAAATTCTAAGAAATCAGGTCTTTAAGAAGATCATATTTCGAAAAAGGTTTGTGCAATTCGTGTGTGAAATTTATGCATTTTATAAAAAAAACTTTTTTTTTCAAAAACCGCTCCAAATTGTTTCTTCAAATTTTTCTTTTTAAATGGATACAACAAAGAACCTTTAAAAGAATGGCACAGGTCACATTGTCGTTGAATTTTCTGAAGTTTCGAAAGTTACAAATTTATAAATAGTGGGAAAAAGTTTGTGGTGTATTTGCATCAGTGCAATCTCCTACAACACCACTATATGTTCTTAGAAATGTTGGAAGAATTGGAATTAATGTGATCTTTAAGTCGTCCAACAACTCACTTGATTCCGTTGGTGTTTTTTTTAATACTTTTTTATGTCTAAGTACCTGGACAGATGTGAACATTCCGCGCTCTGTAAACCATAGTTTAAGAAGCGAAAATAGCTTTATATTCTATCTGAACTTCGAACAGCTAACCCTTAATTGGATGGTCGGAATGAGCAGTAACACGAAATCTCTGTGAAGTTAATTTGAAGAAATCAAGACAGGAACAGTCTTCCATGATCAAGTGACCATTTGGTTTTCTCTGAAATCTCGACGCTTGGTGTTATTAGAAAGTTTACTAACAGACGATACCGGGCGTAGAATGCTGTGACGCACAGTTCAGGGGCTGAAGTTTTTGGAATCATGATCCACTAAGAAGCCATTTCACTTTGAAAACGATGATGTACGAAGTGCGGAATAATCGCACGGTTCCAGCTGACAGATTAATTTCAGAAAACGTACATTTGGTTAACAAAAATTTCGGATATTTTAAGTTTTCTCAATCTAGTTTGAACTTTGGAGTGATCGGGTTATTTAAAAAAGAGCAGAGCAGAGCTCCTGTGGGATTATTTGAGCCGTGCCGGTCTCGTTTTTGAGACTCTTCACGATTGTTTGTTATTTTGGGTTGTAGAAGGGCGCATGTCCTTCTACTCTACGACGCGTGGATGTTGTTGGAAAACACCTCAATTGCGAAGATGTGGCGTAATCGAAGTAAACAGATAACCACTCCTGTTTAGACACATGTGGATAAGAGGCGTTTTCACATATAAAAGACCCAAAGTCGTGTTCTCAATCCAAAGCAGAGATCAACTGATTTCAGAAACTATTGTAGATTTGTCCTTTTAGAAATTACCGATTTAATTTTTTTATTACCTCTGCTTTATTTGCAATTTGATCTACTCGATCATTCTGCAAATACAATTGTACATACAATTATTGAGCTGCAAAGAAACCAGCCAATTCTGGTTCTTTCTAAATATTATTTTTAAACATTTGTCCAATTAGAAATAAATACATCATATAAAAATACATCATATAAAATATATCATATAAAATAAATACAAAAAAGTTACAAACAATAGTACAAATAATGGCAAAATGAAAATGGTCTAATCCGCAGTAACACTTAATACAAAATGTATTATTTATATCTGTGGTCCAGATCAAGAGGATGTACTCTTTTACTTTCCCGTATACGTACGTATACACGGAGTGATATAGTAGTATAGGGAAAGTTATGTAATGCTGCGCGAAAAAAATGGCCAATTTTCGTCGGAAAAAATTAATTGCCGGGCCGTGAAAACGAATAAGTAGATAAAACCAGTTGCTAAATTAAGACAAAAAAATTCTCTATCTCGTGGTGTGGTCAAAATCCATGATTTGTTGCTTCTTTATACTTAAAAATCGATTGACGGCATTCCGTCCGTCTGTCCGTCTGTGGTCAACGCTAGCGCCTAAACCGTTCGGTCGATTTTCTTCAAAATTGATATTCCCCAGTCGATCTGACTCTAGTCGAAGCTTTGTGATATTGAAAAAGATTCTTTAAAATTTGGGGGTATTTTATATGAAGCCCTCCGGGGATTTTCAACATTTTCTCAAAAACGGCTCCAAATTTTTTCTTTAAATTTCTTGTATGAATAGAGGAAAATACACTTTTTAACATGGCATAGGTCCGATTTTCACGTACAGCTCTGAATTTTCGAAAATTGTGAAAGTTTGAATTTTTTTCGGCGTCTTTCTCCAACTACAAAATTGAAGATAGAGATTTTTTCTCCAAATAAAATTTGTTCTGCATATTGAGTTCTTTAATAAAGGTCATGTAAATGTTTTTCACAATTTTGGTAGTTTTCGTGCAATATTGCGTGCAATATGTGCAATTTTAAAAAATTACAAAAACAAAATTTTCTCAAAAACGGCTCCAAATTTTTTCTTTAAACTTTTGGTAGGGATAGTGGTAAATGTACTCTAACAATGACATAAAAGCCATTTTGGTCTATCGGTTGGTTTTTTCAAAAATTACAAAAATGTAAATTTTTTTACTTGTCTCTCACGTCGTTAATATTTACATTATTGGCGATTTTTTTACATTATTATATTTACGAGTATATATGCTTTAAATAATGTCAAGTAAAGTTTCTGGAAAACACTACCGTTTTCTGTGAAAAGTAGCTCAAATTTCGGCATTTTCAGAAATGCTCAAACGTCATTTTCTCGTATATGGCTGCAATTTTTTTCTTGAAACTTTTGTAACGGATAGTGCTAATTACACTCATTAGTATAGCGTGAAGTTTATTTTGAGTTTTTTTTTAATTATATAAATGTAAATTTTTTGAAAGATCTCTCACATCTTTAATATGCACATTATCCGCAATTTGTAAAGATGATTATATTTGTGAGTGTAAGTGCTTCAAATAACTTCAAATAAAGTATTTTGAAAACTCAAAAATTTTCTGTGAAAATGAGCTTCAAATTTCGCATTTTTAGTAGTGCTAAAACGCCATTTTCTCTTAACGGCACATAATTTTTAAAAGAAAATTGCCATTTACGGCTAGGTTTTTGTGTTCTTTAATATTCTAAAATTAATGTTTCTGTTCTACCAATAGGAAACCGAAAAATTAAGAAAATGACAAAAAAATGTACTTTTGGCGCTGATAGATGGTAGCTGGCAAGAAAGAGTATGTGGCAATTCCGAATAGCTAGCGAAGACCCAGGAAAATAGAAAACTAAAACGGGAAAGTCTGTGCCATTCTGTAGCACCACTAGTTTTCATTGTGATGTACTCTCTTGTCATTGTGCTGTTAACTAAGATGTTTATGGCCCGATGATTTATATGGTTATCGAGTGTATGTTGGTATTTGACAGATTTAGAAGTGATTTCCTCTTTAACAGTGGTAATCTATAGATCTTTATGTATAGTAGATGTTTGACACAACCCAGGGGGCATTGCTTAATTATCTGAGACATTTAGATTGAAATCTTTGGATTATTTCTACCTTTGAATCCGAGGCTGTCCCCCATAGTTCAATTCCTTATGTCCATATGGGTTTCAGTATTGTTTTGTAAAGTAAAACTTTATTTTCTAGGCTTAAAGAAGATTTTCTGCCTGTTAACCATGACATTTGTCTCTATTTTAGTTCTGCTTCCTTTCTTTTCATTGAATTTCATTAATTACAGAAGAGATGATTGCAATCCACTGCTACGACTATCTTATCTCATCGCCACTAAAGCACGTATGTCCTGGCGCGACCCCGCGCCTGGATCGGTGTGTGCGTGTGTGTGTGTGTCGGAAGGCAATTAGCCCCGGGGTAGGGCCTGCGGGGGTGCGGGAGTCCCACCCCAATAACCAGGCGATGGACGCAACGGCCCTCGAGGGCGCGATACCTGATCCACATCGCGCCCACGCGCTATCTGATCGGGGCGTTATCACGCGATCCTCGGCCCTGGGAGGGCAACAAAATCCCCTTTTTATTCAAAATGTTGCTATTTTGTTTCCTAATATATCTATGTATTAACACTGAAACTTTGCTTCGATATATTGCAATATTTTTCGAAAACAATGCTCACATTTATTGAAGTATTCTTAAAATTTGTTTCAAACTCGACATCAATTCAATGAATTAATTTTAAAGACGTCCAAATAATGGATTTTGCTGTAAGGAAAGCATTTATACACACACCTTTAAGTAATTTTCGTTCCTTGTGTCGCATCTTCGAAAAGGAGAAATGCTAAATCGAAATACGGATTTTTTATAGAATGTACCAGCTACTGAAGGTATAACATTAGTGATGTACAGAGTTCTTTGGGTTGCACCCTTCGTTCAAGGTGTCATTTGATGAGACGTGTGCTTGCTGGGCTCTTAAGAGTTAGCCACAGTTTACCTACTTATATGTTATTTGATTTTAGGGACCTTTTTACTATATTATCCGGGGGTACCCTTTAAAGAGGAATGTTCTACGACTAGACAAACATGGATGAGGGAGAATGTGGTACTTCTGTAAAGTTCTGTTTTTTGTAAGTGATTTTTAACTTTCTGCAGAACAAAAATAATAGATAATTTTGTATTTTTATTTATAATGTAGAAAAAGAGTTCTGAATATGAAAAGCAATATAAACAAATATGTGGTTTTAAAAGTCTTGGAGAGACGTAGTTAACACAAATTAAATTTCATGGAATTGTTACTATTTCACATAGTAACTAATTAATGTGCATTATTCATCATGTGACACAATGAGCATTCAGTATGTTTTCAAATTTCAGTTACCCAAAATCAACTTTTGCCCTACAGACCTTTCCCACCATGCTTCAATACGTCATCGAACTTGCCACTATGTTCGTACCAGCGGGTGTGTGGCAGACTGAGTGAACATTTTTAGAAAAACGTGTAGTAAATTGTTGGAGTACGCAAACGGAATGAGAGTGCACTTCTTTCTATCGCTTCAGTGTCCCAAAGTCGAAAATATGCCCGGACGCTTTTTTCGTCTTTTCCCTCAAAGCGTCTCGACGTTTTCAATCCAAGGTTTCAATCAATTCAAAAATATTTAATACGCCTGTAACAAGTAATTTACTTCAGCTTCCGGGTCAATGACCCCCATCTCTGTCAGGTTTTTGTCCAGTTTCCCTGATCCATTGAGCAAATGCTGAGATGGCCCCTTGTTTTGCTTCTGGACGTAAATGTAGCTTCACTGTGCGCACATTTTGTTTAGCACTCCTTTTGCTTGTAATGGTGGGAGTAGAACTGATGTTCATTACTATTTTGTTAGCAATGCAGAAAAATCAAATCAGCAGTTCATTTACCGTTGAAATTGATTTTCTATAACACGGGAACAAACATTTTTCAAATTTTTATTTTTCTAAAATAATAATTATTTTCTAAATTCTTGTTTCTAATTTTTCATTTTAAGTTCTGGGCCTCAAGAAAAAGTGCGCTGATAATCTCTTTCCCCACACGTCGTATACAGTTTTTACTGCTTTTTGACCAAATAAATAAATAAATAAAATAAATAAAGGTTCAATTTTCGTGGCACGTATCAACTCTGGTCCTAGTTGTAGCGAAGCCAGGTAGTGCGGAGATGGTTCTATCTCAGGTGCAATTTTTACTGCCTGCCCTAAAACACCGGATTAACGTTGTCCCCGCATCCAGCGTCCACTCTTGCGGCCATGGCGTTGTAAAGATTCGGTTGCGGAAAAGAGCTGAACAAAGCGTAAATCCGGTACGAAGGTTGAAGCTTTCTTGAACACGACCGTTGCTCGGGATGGCTGAGGATGGGAACGCGCGGGGCGTCGCCTTCGCCACTTGCGCCCTCTTGCGCATCCCCCGCACTCGCCCTCGCCCTCACACTAGCACTCGCTCTCCCATTCGCACTCGCCTTTGTACTCACACTCGCCCACGCCCTCACAATCGCACTCGCCTTCGCACTCGCGCTTGCCCACGCCCTCGTCCTCACACGCGCACTCGTCCACGCCTTCACACTCGCCTTCGCACTCGCCCTTGCCTATGCCCTCACACTCGCACTCACATTCGCACTCGCCCTCTCACTCGTACTCGCCCTCTCACTCGTACTCGCCCACGCCCTCACACTCGCCCTCGCCCTCAAACTCGCACTCACATTCGCACTCGCACTTACACTCGTACTCGCACATGCCCTCACACTCGCCCTCGCCTTCACACTCGCACTCGCCCTTATACTCGCTCTCGCCCTCACACTCGCACTCGCTCTCACACTCTCACTCGCCCTCACACTCGCTCTCCCATTCGCAGTCGCCTTCGCACTCGCCCACTCCCTCGCACTCGCCTTCGCACTCGCATTCGCCCGCGCCCTCGCCCCCGCCCTCGCCCATGCACTCGCCCACGCCCTCGCCTGTGCCCTCGCCCAGGCCTACGCCCTCACCCTCGCTCACGCCCTTGCCCACGCCTACGCTGTTGCCTTCGCCCACGCCCTCGTCCACGCACCGCCTCCGGCTTCGACCCCCTCGTCGCAGCGAGCAAGGCCCTTGCCCCCATGTACGTCCGCTTCATTGCCGGCTATTTCAAAACAGCACCGCTTGTGCCCAACGCATTCTCACTCCCTGATTCGCCGCCAAGACCCACACAGCTGCTAGTCAGTCGTGTTTGTACGTCATTAAAGTATCCCCGAATTGCTAATCTTGAATCTTTCTACTGATATGATTTTTTTTCTACTCCCCATTGTATATTTCTGTCATTTGACGACTGCAACCCGTTGCAAAATGATACTCATTACGATACAGATTTCATTATGATACAGGTTCCTCACAAAATCACAGGGACGTTTACGAACCAAGTATTGACAATTAATCATTGAGAATCGTTCTAGTAGATGTTTCGTTCAATTTTGTACAGTACAATTGCATTTACTATTATATTACGCTTGTCAGTTTTAATTTCTTTTATTAATAGTAATTGTTTACGCGGAATATTATTTAAAATAAATTGGAGCGTAATTTCACTTTGATCGTATTTCACTAGCACAGTGGTAGTTACACCACTGGGGAACGACGGAGGAAACATTGTTAAGATCAGAACACAAGCAATTTTGTGTTATATGTTAATGCAGTGTTGTCCTTCAAACACCGGCCTCTTCTTCACACACTTTTAATGTCACTCCTTAAGATATCTGGTGAATCAGAGGGGTGGAGTTGACACCTCCAGAAAACTAAGAGAAAAGCGGAAATGGCGACGTTGGAGTTATTGCCTCAAAAATTCACAGAGAGCGTACGAAAACGTAGAGCAACAATAAAATAAAACACGTCAAAACAAAAACATTAATTCATATTCAGAAAATGTTTTTCTTGTTTATTTCGAGGAGCTGAAAAAAATAATTATTCATAGAAAACTGTTTTCAATGAGTTGTCTTTTGGTTAATGGAAATATATTCTGTTAGTAAGTTAAAATAACTAACATCGTGTCGTAATGTATTATTAGCCTAATGTTTTGGTATAATGGGCAGTTAGTGCGGATATGTCGTACATGTTTTGGTATTTTACATTGATCACATTTGCCGCGAAACGAGACAGTTGAAGCACGGAAAGACGTGCTGATTGACGCGAATCCTTGCCGTTTGACCGGTCCACGATCTGTTAGTGCGGAATCATCCTGAATCGGTACATCAGAACTGTTGGCATTCTGATCTGTCGGTTTGCGTCATGTGGAAAATGCAGCTTGGTTTAACGTAGAGATCGTTTTTATGTAGGATATGGAAAGTCGTTTCGTCTAAGAATCCTCTCTGGGAATGTCGATGAGGGAAGGACTTAATTGGGTATTGGAATTTGTGAATTGATTTTAAAATTCTAATGGTGTCGAAAAATAACGGAAGGTAGGTCTTACATTACGTACATTTTTTTCGTAGTGACTGACTGACACTGACAACTAATGAGTTTATAAATATAAGTATGTGTGACATATTTGGAAAATCCAATTTTGAAAATTCTTTATTCATAAAAGAGCTGAGAGACCAGGTAAAACACGAAGCATGGCTGCACGCTGCACGATTGCTTGGCTGGGAGCTGTTCGTACAATTGTTATTTCACAGTTTTTCTTGTCTCCCTTAATCCATTGAGAAAAGGCTTAGATGGACCTTTGCTGCTTCTGAACCCCAAATATAGTATTCTCCCTCAGAAACGTGTGTAGTATTCGTGGGCTTGCGGAGTCCTGATGTTCGTGGAAGTCAGAGAGACCGTCTTGGCCTGCTCGTCAATGTATGCAACATGTTTCATGATATTACCTGCCGGTGCGGAGAAAGGGATAAAGTTCACTGTGGTGTGTGTGAGTTTCTCATCGGTCCGCTTTTTATCAAATCAACGGATTTCAGTGTGTGAGGAACAAAGGGATCCATTGATTGATATTATTATTATTAAACGAGTGATTAACATGTTTCTCTGAGCAAGAGCGGAGGCATATACAGTGTGTCCGAGTTCTGGTGTCACTGATTTTTTTAAATGTGTACCACAGCCTCATCTCTTTGTGAATGGCATCGTTATAAAAGTTTTAATTTCTAGTGTTGCCACTGATAATTTTGCACCGCCGTTAGCAATAAGTCGTGCGTTACAAAGCGATCTTATGATCGTATATGAGAAAAGTGTGTACGATAGTGATTGTACGGATCGTTCCAATGTATTTCGATGGTTTGCTCGCTTCCAAGATGGCAGGGAAGACATTACAGACGCTATACGTGCAACACGACCGAGAACAGGTCGTTCTTCAGAAAATGTAGAAAAAGTGAGCGAAATTCTCACATCAGACTGATGTGTCTCTGCAAGACTTATTGAGGCACTTAGTGGCTCTTACCAAACAGCTACAGTAGTGCTCAAGGAAACCGCATCACCTATAGAAGATGGGCAATCTGTATTTTCCTAATCCAATATGCTCTCAAAAATCGATATTCATATATTTTATGTGGATTAAATGATCTTTCTGATTCCATTACCTTCATAACTCACTCTATTTTTGCAAATCAGGTGGTGAATTTTCAGGATTATATTGCAGATTACAGCTGTGGGCGAAGTGCTGCGTTTTTGTAGCACTACAGTAGGTGCGTTCAATTTTGGCGGGAGATTTGGGCAAAACGAAGGTCTGTGCACGCTTCGTTCCACACTCGCTCACAGACGACCACAAATTCTCCAGAGTTGGGCAGTGCAGAAATATGATTGAAAGTGCTCAAAGTGTCCCAAATTTAATAAGAAACATTGTGACAAGTGACGAGATATAATGCTTCCAATATAAACCATTAACGAAGCGACAATGTGTGGAATGGTTGAGCACGAAAAAGAAAAAAAAGAATAAAAAAAAAGACCACGATTCTTAGGGAACCATTCATAGAGCGTTTGTGCCGGAAGGTCAATCTGTAAACTCAGAATATTGTGTCTTAAACCGTTTGGGGACAAGGATTAGTCGAGTGCGGCCTCAATATCGAGAACAAAGCTCTTGGTCGCTACTACATGACAATGTCCCGGCCCACAAGTCAAAAGAAGTCCGTAGGTTTTTCGCTAAGTAATACATATCTTTGGTCGAACATCCTGCTAATTCGCCAGATCTTGCACCTTCTAACTATTACGTGTTTCCCAAATCGAAGATAGCGATGAAAGGATGGCATAACAATGTCATAAAGGAAATTCAAGAAAGTTCGACCGCGGTCGTAAATTGAATTTTTTAAAGAATCACTATAGTAAATCTTTGATCAATTTTTAAATCGTTCTGAAGAGTGCTTTGAGTCAAATGGAAAGTATTTTGAATAAAAATAGAAATAGTGGTGCTCAAACAGCATATTCTTTCTCCCCCTTAAAAATGCTTACATATTACTATTTACACCGCTATTTCTCTTCCAATTAATACATCGCAGTGATCATTTTTTGTAAAACTCAAATTTTCGAAAAATTGTTCATGACTTGGTTTAAGAATCTATCTTTAAGGAACAGATCTCATCAAAGAAAGAAATATCCATCTTTAATATTTTAGTTGTAGGACGACGCCGAAAAAATGTTGAAATTTTGCAATTTTCGAAAAATCAGGGTTTTCAACGAACATGAGACCTCCATTATTCTTTTAAACGTCCTTCACACTATCCAATAACAAAATTTAATCAAACACTTTGTAGCCATTTTTTGAAAATTTTGATAATGTACAACGGCATTCATGTAAAGTACCCCCAAAATTAAAATTTCGATTTGAAATTCAAGGATCCACGACATCTGCCAGAGCCATTGGTGAAAATCAGTTTTAGAGAAAATCGGGCGAACGGTTTAACCGTCACAGACACACAGACGGACGGAGAGACGTTTTTCTGTCAGTTGAGTTTTTAGTATGAAGGACCCACAAAACATGGATTCTTGCTACACCACGTGCTAGAGGTTTTTGTTTTCTAAATTTCGCAACTGGATTTATCCACTTTTTCGATAGCAGGGCTCGGCAATAAGAGTTTTTCTGCCGCAAATTCACCTTTTTTTCGAGCAGCATTACATAACTTTCTCTTCTTGAGATGTACCTTTGTAGGGGCGAGAAAGTACAATCAAAACTCATTGCCGTGTTGTATTTTTTATTGGACCAGTTGCACCAGAACTCGGACGAAGTGTGTATGTCGTTACTCGTCGGACAATCTATAGTGATATTGGACTGACTTTGTCCACAGAATCGAGTCCACAGAATTGTCCACAGAATATGTCGTGGACAATCGAGAATACACCATTTCGCCAGCAGCGCCATGTCTTGACGGCGTGTATGTTTGCCTTCTATTCTGGCGGGCCATCTATAGACGTTAAGGATTTTGCTTTCTTTCGCAGGAAGGCGCCTGCAACTGGCACTGACCGTGCACCTCTAATTTGCAGAGCCCAAGATGGGTTTTGCGCACCCGCGCCACAACGACCCTGGGCAGCGCGCACGCAGCCGCCTTCGCGGTGCAAGGGGCCCGAGCCTTTTCAATTGAATTGAATTGCTTTAATTTACGTGACGAGACTTAGGGAACATGCTCTTCCGTCTGACCACGCAAATTTCGCTACGCTCCTTTCACCAACGAGCGGAGAAAGAAGGTATTCCATGGGCGACGAAACAGACTATTTTGAATTTTGCTCAAATGTTTCATTTAGGCTTGATATTTTACATTCAGTAAATCTACTCACATGGGACAACCGGCTTTACTTCCCCTCCGAAGGAAGGCGTACGAAGGACTTTTTTGGCCCCTTGGGTCGGGTTTGATCCCGCGAACTTGTGTATAACAGTTCGACACGCTAACCGATACAGCATCGCCGCTGCGGCCAGCGCGCAGTGGCGTTGCATGGACGGCACGCCGCGCCGCGCCGCCGTCCCGTCGTGCGGTAGTCTTCCGGGCGCCGCCTCCGCCTCCGCCAGAGCGCGGGAGCAGCCCCTGGCCCTCGAGTGCCGCGAAGCAACCGGCGCAATCAATACACAGTGCTCGGGAGGCGGCCCGGCGCGGCCCGGCCCGCCCCGCCCGGCGCGGAGGGAGGGCGTCTGCGGACGTGCGAGTGTGAGTGGGCGCCCGCCCGCGCGCGCGAGGGGTGCACGGAGCTTACAAATCTCGCCCGTCAGGCGCCTCCCCGCCCCGCCCCCGCCGCCGCCCCCGCCGCCGCCGCCCATTGGCGGGCCGCGGGCCGACGCGCAGGATCGCGCGCGCGCCACCCGAACAGGGACTCTCTCTCTCTCTGCCGTCCCCGCGCCGGACATGTTGCGTTGCGGCGAGGCGAGGCGGCGCGGGCGTGAATTGGCGGCGTGGCCCGGCCCGGCCGCCGCCTCTCTGCGGCGCCATATGGCCTGCGCCCGCACGCGCGCCGCCCACTCATCCTCCCGGGCAGGAATACGCGCGAGTGGGCGTGCCGCTCCCACTTCTGCTTCTGGATAAAACCACGCTGCTCTTTTCTGGAGACGACGCTCCGCCGGCGTCATTTCCAGGGCTGTCGCACAGGTGCAGGGGCGGATCCAGCCGGTCATTTTGGATGGGGAATGGATCTTAGATTTTTGTTAAATAATAAACATGTTTGTTATAATATTGTTTATTTTTTGTAGTCTACATATGTTGGTATACAATATTGTTTAAATAATTACATAATGTAATATAAATAAATATTTAAATCAATTATGCCGTATAAAGGAAGGTAACAAACGAAAACTAGGCCTTTTGAGGAGGCCAAGGCCCCCATATCCCCCCCCTCTGGATCCGCCCCTGGGCAGGTAGGAGGTGTTTCAGCTTCTACATAGAGAGACGTTCCTCTGTCCAAGGACAGTAGGCACTCTGCGATAGGTCAACTAGGATAGATTTCAATCCGAAGTTTCCTCCCGGGCGTCGAATACGGGAGTCGAAATTACTGGGCCAATAATCTGCTAATCGCGTAGTCGCCATTCCTTATATCCAAATCAAATCCTCGTACCCCCGACATTAGTAGAAATGAACAAAAGGATCTTTGTTTTGTGCGTGGATCGTTCGAAAAGTAAGATTTCCTATGCTGGGGTAAACCGAAGATGGTTGAAAAATATGCAATGAGTATCTGCACCCTGAAAAAACATTTTATCTATAGATGTAGTCTCAAAGATTCTGTAAACACTTCTCAAAACTAAGTATCCTATTCAAAATCTCCTCTGCCCTCCCCTAGTCTTTCCCAAGTTCTCTTAGATTAGGTGCAACAAACCACAAAAAAATATTTGCAGTAGGTCTTTAATAACGTTCTAGTGTCTGCAAGTTTTCAAAACAACTTGTTCGAGTGAAATAGCATTCAGAATTTCACTGATCAGTTTCGGTCCACGAATATAACAGATTTACGAGTCCTTTGGGGGATGGCAGCAGAGAAAATTCGCGGCAGCGCTGTACGAAGGACACGGGCTAATTGGCAATTACGACTCATTCGATACACACTTCAATCGAAATGATGTGGTGCCTTGAAGCTCCCAGGGCAACACTTCTTCAATCGTCTTGTGACCATGGTCCTGACTATTTCGAGATTTTGTTCCACGGAATAGACCACAACAGGGATTCCTAAAATTTTTCTTGCATTATCTTCCGTTAAAATAATTATTTGCTCTATCGACCTTCTTTACTTTTTAGTGTCTCTATACTGCCTACGCAGTATAGAGAAAGCATTGTATTGCGGCGGGGCAAATGAATTTTCGACATAAAAACTCTTATTGCGGGATGCTGGTATCCAGAAAGTGGATAAATCTCGTTCCTGTGTTTAGTAAAGTACTTCCTCTAACGTGTTATGTAGTCAGCATCACGTTTTGTAGGTCCTTTGCTACCGAAAAATTGGTGTACCGCAAAACGTGTCCGTCTGTCTGTCCGTCTGTCTGTCCGTCTGTCTGTCCGTCTGTCTGTCAGTCTGTCTGTCGTACACGCGTCCGCCGTCCGTCCGTCCGCCTCGTGTCTGTCTGCCTGCCCGTCCGTCCGTCTGCCCGTTTCTCTGTCCGTCGGTTTGTCAACAAATCTAACGGTTAAAATACAGGGAGATTTATATTCCCAGATCGATCTGGCTGATGTTGAGGCACTTTGAAATTGAAACCGACGTTTTAATTTTTGAGAGAACTTTACTTGACGCCTCAAGGATATTTTCAATTTTTTTTCAAAAATTTCCCCAACGCTTTTTGATTAAACTTTGCCATCGACTAGCGTAAAGGACGCTTACAAAATGCTGAGGTTTCAGTTTCGTTGAAATATCTAAATTTTCTGAAATTGCAAAAGCTAAAAAAAGTGGGCGTCTTTCTACAACTTCATATTGAACATAGAGATTTTACGTTTCTTCAAAATTAGATCTTCAAAAGTGGACTTATGCATTTTTTTAAAAATACGAATAATTTTCGAGTAATTTTAGGGTAAAATCAAGACAATTTTGAAAACTAGATGTTCTCAATCGCGGCCTCAGCTTTTTTGTGCGGGTAGAGCTACGTCCACTGAATACCATAAAAGCCATTTTACTCTATTCTTTTTTTCCTTAAAAAATAAACAAATGTAATTTTGTTTGTAAAATGTGGCAATAGATGGTTGCTAGGAAGATGGTGGGACAAAACGGAAAAACTAGTTCAGACTAAAGAGATTAGACAACTAACTACAGTGGTACAATAAAGTACATGCTATTCTGCAGCACCAGTAATTTTGTATGTTAAATATTTCGGAAATGTAGAGATTTCTGAAGCAATGTTTATACCGATGATGAGATAAATAATGGTATTACTCGTAATAATAATTACTATATTTTAAGTTGATTATGAGGAACGTATTTGATACGAAACGACAAAATATATACATAAATATTGTAATGAACATGTTAAGAATGTAAAAGAAATATGTTAAAAGGGAAATAATATGTAATATCGAAATACGCTCTGACGAAGCTTCGAATATAGCTTAAGCGGTGGGAGAGCTTTGAAGATTGGGGCCGAAGAGCTCTCGTATGTCTTCCTGAGTTTTTGTCCTAAGGGGTCCAAAAACGGCAAGTATTAAGACGTTTAGCACACCTTGTCGTTAGGATCTGCTTTTAACATTAAATATTGAAGAAAATGTCAGTGTTGCCTGTCTGCGTGAAAGGATATCGGTTTCCTTTCTGGTTCTATATCGTGATTCGTACGTGAATGGAGTTCACGCGCCAAACACGCTGGTTCACAGAGAATACAGTGTCACGGCACTTCGAATTTGCAACATCAACTTCCGCACCCAGGGTTGCCAGACCTCTTTCCCCACCACTACTACGAAGTTTCCCCAAATAACCTTTCCAATGAAACAAAATTCCCCAACTTTGCAACGAAACATATTCTCCAAATTATGGGCAAACAACACGTGCTCGTCACGGCGATTCCATTGGCTATCCCCTTCAATTCAAATAATTCATATCAACCAATCATTGTCCTTTGAACTATTCGAAAAGGATACCATCTTTGTTTTTTCTTTCTCTATGCCTGTCGTTTATTTTTCTATTTTGAAACGTAAAAATAAGAGACAATAACAGCTGTTGTTTCTTTTTTATTCATAATAATTGAGAGCGTAATATTTCTATCTCGACTCCGGATAAAAATAATTTCCTCAAAAAAAATCCCCAAACACTCCCCGTCCATTCATATTCCACGTTTTTTCCCCATACCGACAAACAATTCCCATTTTGGGGGCAAAATCCCTCAATCTGGCAAACCTCCCGCCACCAGAATGGTGGCGGCCGCTGATTTTCAAACAATATGAGTTCGCTGCGTGAAGAAGTCCATAGAGAGTTTTTGCAAGATGGGAAATCCATTGTCGTAATACGTAAACATTATCGTCACTACGAAATAACGTATCTTCAGAAACATGAGTTTTTGCAAGTCGAACGATCGAAAGCATACAGCAAAACTAGGAACTAATTTGAACTGAATACCTCTAACAAGATCTAAAAGCATCTGATTATATATATTTTTGCTTTTATAAACATTACAAGATAAAATGTATAATACATGAAATCTAGTTGTATCCTACGAATATGTAATACGTGTCTTTATCTCCAAAGAAAAATGTATCTTCCTAGATAGTTTTAAAATGTGACCCCGCAATTTTACTAATACACATTTGTATTATTTATATTATAAATGGGAAATGTATCGCAGTTATAAAGCCATGTGAATAAATAATTAATTTTTCGTGACAATCAATGTAACCTCGATATTACATAACCTCAAATCCTAAAGAATTACGTTTATTCGTGATATATTTGAATTAACGTGAGAAAAAGTAAACTATTATGTTCCTGCCATTTTAGATTGGTTCTATGATTATTCTGTTTTTCATTATTTCCATTCTTATTGTGTATTAGTGTCGAATTCATGTTTAGTGGTGGCGGCGAAAACTACGTAAAGTGTACGCTATGAAGACATTTGTCGTAGACGACAAAACATGGAGAATGACGGGGCCCGTCAATCGAAATCCCGTCATAGGATGCCGGCGCATGCGCAGCACAATTCTCCCCAGGATTGTCGTGTTACATTTTTCAAATTCACGACTTGCAAAAATTCTCTATTTTCTCCAAAGTTGGCAATGGAAATTTCGTTAGCGCGCGGTCGCTTCCTCCGTCCGGGGAGGTGCTGCGCTCTCACGGCCCTCTCCCCGGTAGTTCAAGCAAATGTTCTTAGAAAAAGTATTTTTCTCTCTGTAATGCATTTGGCGGTTTTTGAGGGAAAAATAAGTCAATCTCGAGCGCGGGACGTTTGAAATGTATAACCTTCGTTGTTAATTCATCCCAAGGAATTGTTACGATTGTTTATATTCGATATGAGGCGCCAAATTTGAAATAATTGGGCTGCCAACGTGAAAACCCGCTCTTATTTATAGAAGATTTAAAAACAAAATAAATTGGATTTGTAATTACATCAATAAAATAGTTATTAAGCTAATTTTAAAAATAAACATTGCTTGACGTAATGAATTAAATTTTTAAAGAAAACATAATTTTTTTTTCTTTTCTTTTTCTTCGTCTTCTTGGCAAACACCGACTGTATACTTGGGTTTTTATTTCGTGGCGCGTGAGGGCCTTTCTTCTCGATGGAATATCTTACGGCATTTGCTGTCTTTCTCGGTCGTGCCGCTAGTTGTCGCATGATCGCGACCGTATCGAGCAATGATGGCGATCACGCGACATCTAGCGGCACGACCGAGAAAGACTCGAAATGCCGTGGGATATTCCATCGTGAAGGCAGGCCCTTATGCGCCAAGAAATAAAAACCCAAGTACAGCATCGTTTTCGTAGGATACACGTCTGACAATCAATACCTCTCGTAGATTGGTTGTTACGAGAGGTATTGATATCGGAATATGCTGCTTCACTGTAGGGCACTCTTCTCTGTATCTGTCTCTTGTCCCTCCTTTTCTTTCTCGTTGATTCTTCATCAATACCTGACCTTCCTATCTTTCTTTTTCTTTTCCTAATTCTTTCCCTTTGTCACTATGTCAGTATATACTTCTATATCTCCGCGGAAGTTTGATTACAAAATGGGATAGTAAACTGCCGTGCATTTGGCTGATTGACAAAGACGAAATATGTCTTTCTCTTAGTGTGTATTTGAAAACAGATTTCCCGGAAAGACATTAATGCAAATGCGACCTTCAAAGCAGAAAGGAGTTCGTGGAAGGTATTTTATTTTTAGGCGTCGGCAAAGGTTACAAAACCGTTTCTTTACTACATCCACGTGCATTTGCTTCAATTGTAAATCGCACCATTAGTGGAAATAGTCGCAATGTACCTGTTGAATCAGACGTGAATGCAGTCAGGGGTGGATCTAGCTGATCGTAGGGTATTGCAGATTTTTGCAACTAAGTAATTAACATATTTGTAATTAGTATATTGTATATTATATAATACCGTAGATACATTACAGAATATTATCAATTACATAATTCGAGCATAAATGAATATTTAACTTAATTTTGCCAAATAAAGGAAGGTAAACGAAAACTCTAGGCCTTTGGGGGGGGGCATGGCCCCCCTGCTCCCCTTGGATCTAGCTAGTGAATGCAGTTCTGTTTGAAATTGATCTGTGTTAGATAGAAGGCTGGAGGTTCAACAGAAGACTGGAAACATTCCACGTCAACTCGCACAGTCGTAAAACATCACTACATATTTTTAGGAAATTGAAACGATTTTGTGAATTCTATGTTAGAAATAGGTGACACGTAGTTTTTCTTCTTTTTTTTATCCCAATCCTTTCAGAAATATTACCAATTATGTTTTCGGATGAATCTTACGTGCGCTGTGTTTAAACATTTTCACGCATTTACCTTTTCCTACAGAAAAGTCAATTACACTTAAAACAAGCTACAAAAAATTTACTGTCATATGATGTCAATATTTGATTAATTTATTTAATTAATGTATGATGAGAATAATAATTTTTTCTAAACATTATTTAATATTTATGATCCTTTTACACGATACAGTTTTAGTGGAGATTCTCATAAAGAAATTGTACAATTCAGAATCTCACACCAGAAATATAAAAGCCAAAAGTCGTGTTTCTACGGTCTGCACGTTTTCTGCAGGAGTTGCCCCGAGTCGCCGCCAGTGGCTCTGCCGGCAACGAATGAATTGCCGAATTGCGCCGTCCGGGTACATTCATTCGCGGCATTTGTGTGCATGCGTTCTGATCTTCTTTATTAATAGTTTTTGTTTTTCGTGAAACATGGTCAGAAAACATATGAGACTTCATCGTTGACGAATGGCTGCGAAGGCTTTAGTGGTTGAGTAGAAAAAAACGATCCGATTTTTGCTTTTATAAACATTACAAGATAAAATGTGTAATACATGTTAGTGACTATGTCCTTAGAAAAATATCAGTACTATTGTTAGTTTCACTACTTAATATAAAAGCCCATAATTACACAAGAAGTGTGCGTGTACATTGTCACTATCCGCACTCCAGAAGTTGAAAACTGACTATATCGTATTTTTTTTTTTAAAAAAAGATATATGCATGGATAAAAGAGGTCCAAATTTCCGTTTTGTAACACATTGTGTAGTCAAAATACACACGTTTGTGGGTTCGTGATACCGAAAAATTGGTTTACGGTGAAACGTCTTTCCGTCCGTCTGCCTGTCTGTAAACAACGCTAGTGGCTAAACAATAAGCAGGATATTCACCAAAATTGATATTTCTCAATCAATCTGAAGTCGCAGCTCCTTGAATTTGAAAGCGACGTAATAACTTTTGGGGGTACTTCACGTGAAGCCTCAAGGACATTTTCAATTTTTTCGCAAATATGGCTCCAATTTTTTTTAAATTAAACTTTGTCCTCTGCGTATAGGACGCTTAAAACGGCGCAGACTGTTTTGTTAAAGTATCTTAATTTTCGAAAATTGCAAAATTTCAGAATTTTTTCTGCATTTTCCTACAAATACAGCATTAAAGATAGATTTTTCCTCCGAATAAAATGTACTCTTCAAAATTATATCCTTCATTAAGGACATACATTTTTTTAAAATATAAATAATTTACGCATAATTCTGAATGAAATATGGGCTATACTAAAAAAAATTGAGAAATAAGATTTTCTCAAAAAACGGCTCCAATTCTTTTCTTTAAACATATTGTGCGTGTAATGCTGTATACGCTGTTTAACATGATGTAAACGTAATTTTGATGTATTATTTAGGTTTTTCAAAACTTACACAAATGTAATTTTCTTCATATATCTCGCTCGTGGTTAATATTTACGTTTCGGGCGTTTTTTATACATCGTTGTGTACGTGAGTACAAATGCTTCAAATGGGCTCTTCTCTCAAACACTGCTCCATTTTTCTTTAACCTTTTCGACGTTCTTGAACGTTTTTTAAGGATAGTGTTAAATACATTGAATTACGTGCCGTATACGCCATTTTGATGTGTCCTTTTGATTTTTCGAAAAAGTACATAAGTATTTTTTTAATGTCTTCCCCGTCGTTAACATTTACATTACGGGCGTTTTCTATAAGTTATTGCGTTTCTAGAGACAAGGGCTTCAAATGATTTCTGATGTAGTTTCTCGAAAAATCAAAACTTCTCTGCAAAAAGTAGCTTAAAATTGCGCATTTTCAGAAATCTATATATCTATATCTATACTAATATATAAAGACAGACATGCCATGACTTATAGAGCGATAATCTCTGAATCTACTCAACCAATATTGATGAAACTTTTGTGCTAGCTTCCTTTAAAGGTCTGGAGAAATATAGACTATGATTTACAATCACAAACTCTAATGTATTTACAAAATAATTATTTTTCTGGACTGTTTTTGTGTAGCGGTACATGATAGATTCAAGAGTGCATCAATGTCAATAGTTTAGTTGCGCGCCACCAGAAGATGACGTCTGAGATCTACTCCTGATTTCATCAATGTGCAGAATTGCGTATTTAAAGGACTGTTTGTTTATTTTTCACAGTCAGTTTTCTAGCCCGAAATAATTCTGAGTTTTTCCGCTTTTTTTGTAAAAGTAACTTGAATATTGATTTTAATTGCTAGTAGGCGTGGGTGCGTTAAGTGTACAAGAGACTAAATGTTTGGAAGATATCGTTTTCTGATGGATGTGGTTAACATTGCCGTAAGTTATGAATGCACACAGCTTTAGTTGTAGTAAATTAAGCATAATTACTACGTATTTGCAGATTGGACGAGCGACAGTGCAATTTACGTGTTATTCTGAAACTGATGGAGGGATGCATGTTTTAGAGAAGTGTTTTAATATAGTAGAGAATACCTTTGGGTGTTGAAGGAATGATTAAATGAATAAAAGTTCTTCAATAATATAATTTTTAGTAAAACGGCAGTTTAATTCAAGAAAAACAGTATTAGTAAATGGCTATTTGGAGGAATTTAATGTGTGACAACGCTGGTTTTGAAGGTTGTTATTTGAAATAGAAAAAGTGTTGTCAAGCCGGGATCCAAAAATCCGATTTATGCGGCAAGATCAATTTCAAACTTTTCTTTATAAATACGCGAGAAGAAAAAATATGAAAAAGAGTAAGTGTTATAATGTGACAGTTGATTGAAAGTGTTGTATAGTATATAAAATTTCCAAACAGAATATACGTAATTACATGCATTTTGTTTTTTAGTTTAGATTTGTATTATTTTCAGTTATAAACAGAAAGGAGTTTGGGGGCGGGAACGGCAATAGGACTAAAATTTAAATATTTTTAGTGAGAAGTGTTTTAGTGTGTACGGAAGACCAGGATTTCCATATTGGAGCAAGGCAGAGAGAGGAGCACGGAGGGAATATACAGTACAATAGATAGAAGTAGGCTCTGCCGTAGGTCGGGAATAAGTGGATTCCTCTTTCTGTTTAATATAAAATTATGATAAATACCCTGTCAACACGTTTTTTTTCAGCTAGTATTCAGTATTTCAGCTAGCTGAAGCACGGCCGCAAATTTTTCCATGAAAATTTGCTTACAGAAATGTGTTTTACTCTTCTGTAATATTCTTGAAGACATTTTAGTTCTACTATTAGGGGACGGGAAAATGTGAAAAACTGTTTTGGCGCCGATAGGCAGCAGCTTGGACAAGGGGGAGGGGCTACCGAAAAGCTCTCCTAGACTGAAGAGATATGAAGAAAGCTAGCTAGTGCTAGAAAGTCTTCGCCATTCTGTAGCTGTATCCAGCTGTTTCATATGACACTGCTGTTTTGCTGTAAGTGTACGGCTAAGTCCACGTTGCCATACTCTATCCAAACAATAAACAGTGGGGTAAGCATTACTTTCCGTACCTGCGTTCTGAAAAATAGGCGTATATTTTGATTATTTAATGGTTCTATCTGCTCCTAAGCTTTCGCAGATTAGAGAACAACACGCCAATGCTTCTTTTCTTTGTTTCAATGTTTCTTGATGAGCCTTGGACCGATCCTGACGTAAACAAAGGAACATAGTGTTCATCTGCGACTTCTAACCTCATCGCCCCATTGCTTCAGGCTCCTCCATCAGTGGGACTTCCTGGCAGCGTCTGCACCTCCGTCTGGGTTAGGAATACGCGTCCGATTTCCAGCAGTGACACACGCATTCCCTTGCACAATCGTCATTCCTATTGCATTGCAAGGTGGCTCGGAAGCGGTTCAACACCCAAATCGGTTTCGGCAGTCTGTGAATAAAACCGACAGTTCGACTGCTCACGGAGTCCAACGAACGCTGTTTTGAGCCCTGGTTTTGAGTCACCGCCGATAATGCCTTCAGCCCCGGATGACTGGTATAAAGTTTCGTTTTTTTTGATTTTGCACAAGGAAATTTATAATTTGGACAAGAACTATTTCCACAAGCGAAACGTTACATTACAACACTCGCAAATCCAAGCAACCAATGCTGTATTATGTTGGTCCATGCTATTGGTGGTATATCTTGAACACAAGCATTTGCTTACATCAGGATCATTCTAAGGTTGAACTGACCTTCTATACCGTCGCGTGATGATACATTTTTTTCTGGAAATGAAGGTTGTCGTTCAGAAATACAATCGGCGTTCAATGGTGGACTGAATTATGGGGAAAGGTATTTTGAGCTTTCATCCTCATTCAGAAATGCGGTAAACTGTATTATGTACTCTCGATTGATGAAATTGCCAGTAGCGTATTACAGCGGTTCATTTCATTGGCGCTTTTATTCATTTAGCTCGTGGTGAAAATCTCCTTGTGATTTATCCTTTTTTGCCATTTATCAGACTGAAATCAATGGAAATGCGGAATGGCATAGACGTTCTCGGGTTAGTTTTTACTCTGGGTAGATTTCAAGTGTTTCCTCACCATTTTCCCAGCTACCACATATGGACGCCTACGATACAGTTTTTCGCATTTTCTCGATTTTCATGTCCGCTAGTATGAGTATACGAATATTTTAGAAGAGTAAACACCGGTGCTACACGCAAATCTTCATTGAAAATTTGAAACGTTTGAGAAAATATCTTTCATTAATTATTTTTGGTTCTGAAAATGCTTAATTTTGAGCTCATTTTCACAGAAAACGTTTGGTTTTTGGAGAAGAAACGTCTTCAGATATAATTTAAGCATTTGTATTCACAAATGCTGGAATGAATAAGCGGTGAAGATAAAATATCTACGAAACTAGTAAAAGAATGCTCATCGATTCTGGCTCCATTATTATCACATATAATAATCCAAGTTTCCGTAGCGGAGTTTTTCCTAATCAACCAAAAAAGAGCATAGTTATTCCAATTCTCAAGAAATCTAATAAAATAAAATTGAGTAACCTTAGACCAGTAAGTCTATTACCAATGAAGTCTATTACCAGTGTTTTCAAAAATCATAGAAAAATGTATGGAAAAGAGACTTTTGCATTACTTAAACAAAATCAATTTCTTCAGCAAACATCAATTTGGATTTACAAAAAGTAAATCGGCAGAAGATGCACTTAACACTTTTCTAGAAAAAATATTAATAATGGGGGATTACATTACTAATGGGCGAAATCTACAAACGTGTATATAGATTTCAAAAAAGCTTTTGACATGGTAGATCACAAAATTCTTCTCTCGAAAATGGAGAATATAGGAATACGAGGTGTAGCATTAGAATGGTTTAATCAGTTCCTCTCTGAACGGGAACAAATAGTCAAAATAGGTTGGGTTACTATTACAGTAATTCAGGCGAAGTCGAAAATGGCGTTCCGCAAGGATCTGTGTTATCCGCGATCCTTTTTCTCTTATTCATTAACCACCTATTATAAATTCAGTTCCCAGGAAAAATAACAGCTTCCGCTGACGACATTGCTTTTACTTTTTCTCGCAATAACGAACAACGACTTTGGAATGATATTGAAGACAGTTTTAGTATTCTTAAAAAATGGTGCAGCAATAAAAAAATGAGTGTTAATATAAGGAAAACTAAATATAGGAATATGGGATATGCTGATTTTAATTTTAAATTTATTAAGTTCCATGATCTTAATTGTATTCAAAAGCTGACATGCAAATGTGAAACAATTGAAAAAAGTCAACTATTTCAAATACTTAGAAATAACAATTGATAATAAAATGACTTGGAAGAATCATATAATGAGTATACAAAAATATTTAAGGGGTAGTATAAAAAATTATTATCTACAAAATTTTTGCGATATACATATACTTAGAATTCTATATTACGCACTAATAAGTTCAAAACTCCAATTTGGATTCCAAATATGGGGAGGCACATTCAAGACCTGTATTAAGAATCTAAGAACCACTCAAAAAACAAATTTATCCGCATTATCTATAAAAAATACGACTGATTCTTCACTTCCTCTTTATAAACAATCAAACATTTTTCCACTACAATACCTCTTTGAATATAAAGTACTGCAAATATTCTACGTCAAAAGCGGAAATAATTTAACTGATAGAATATTTCACAATTACAATACACATAGCAAAGCTACTAATCAAATAAAAAAAACAAAATACATAAATCTCTAGTATCAAGAACCTTGGTCTTCATTGGGCCTCACATTTATAATCAATTACCGATGACATTCAAAAATAGTAAATCCTTGAATATTTTCAAACTCAGGATAAAGATTTGGATGATAATGATATAAACAAGTTAACTGAAATATTGTATTAAAACTGTGTAAATCAACTGTTGACTGTGTAAATTAAATTTTAATTTATTTATGGAGTTATATATTTGTCTATTGAAATATACATATTGCTGTAATATCTGTATATTTTTCACTTATTTTTATGTTTCCAGGCTAGGTTTTTTATTTTTGTATGTTCACAAAAACTTGGATAGTAAATTTAGAAAAAAAATGTTTCAAAAACACGCCACACAAAAATACTAATAAGTAGAAGTAGACAGATAATAAATTATAAACTCAGTATTGCTAACCATCACAACTGGTTATGGACGGTTAGTAATTCTAAGAAAATTCAATGTATATTATCTCTGTAAAACAAGATGGGAATAAAAAGTATTACAATTATTATTATAAAAATGTATATCGTAAATATTAACGACTGGTAGATATAAAAAACACTTGAGTATTTTTTTCAAAAATCAAGAGGTTACATAAAAATGGCATTCTTGTCATTGTATTCAGTGTATTGGCAATATGTGTATAGAAAATTTAAAGAGAAAAATGGAGCAAGTTGAGAATTTTTTTTTTTTTTAAATATTTGCGTGTTTCACTGAAAATTGCTCGAAAACTACTAATATTTTGAAAAGAAATGTACATTATCAAAGAACGAATTGTTGAGAAAAAGTTTATTTGAAGAAAAAATTTACAATAAGTAATAGTGCGAGGAGTTCCAATTTAGCAATTTTCGAAAATTCATGATTACTAGTGGAGATGGGTCCTTTGGCTTCTTTATATGTATATTTCACTTTACTCTTGCTATAAACTTAAATATCAGTTTTGGAGAAAATCGGCTGAATGGTTTTAGTCGTTAGCGTTGTTCACAGACGGACAGACGTTTTGCCGTCAATCGATTTTTCTGTATCAAGGAGCCATAAAAATTGGATTCTGGCGTATTAGCCACGTATTAGAGGATTTTTTCTCTAAATTTAGCAACAAGATTTATCCAGTTTTTCGTTACCAGGGCTCTGTAATAGTGTTTTTCTGTCGAAAATTCGCCGTTCTTTGGCACAGCATTGCATAACTTTCTCTTCTTAAGAAGTTCCTGATAATTTCATAATTTTCAATTATTGGTTCCAACTTCGTAATTAGATGGTGTGAAGGACGTTTAAGAAAATGGCACAGGTCTCATGTTGGTTGAAAACCCTGATTTTTCGAAAATTGAAAAAATTCAAAATTTTTTAGGCGTCTTCCTACTACTACAGTTATGGTGATACAATTTTTTTCTGAATAAATGTATTCATCAAAAACAGATCTTCAAATATGGTCGTGTCAAATTTTGCTGAAACATGAGTATTTATTGCGAAATTGTGTGTCAATATAGGCAATTTTGATTTTCTTTAAACCATTTTTTTTAAACAGCACAACATTTTTTGGTTAATTTGGCACCTTAGATATTATGAAGGACGCTTAAGAGAAAGGTGCAGGTCTCATGTTCGTTAAAATTGCTTATTTTGCGAAAATATAAAAAAAATATTAAAACATTTTGGCTTCTTCCTAATACCATAATTCTGAAGGTACAGTTTTTTTCTTAATGAAATGTGTTCATAAAAACCAGATATTCAAATAAGGTCGTGTTGAATTTTTTGAAATTATGAGTATTTTTTGTGTAATTTTTTGACAAACATAAAAGCCCGTTCCCAATTGACTGCGCTTCGTCAACGTAATAGGTTATTCCAGCAGGATGCTTCATAAGTGAGATTGTGTATATTATTTCGTACTTCTCTGTTCGTTTCTTACATTCGATCTTTTCTTATACATTTACAAATTAATCTTTTATAATTTATTTAAAACCTATTTTAAATTGCGTTCTTTGAGTTAATGTGGAAACGAATAGATGATTTCGCTCTGCATAATAAGATGTGGAAATGATGAGTAATGTGCGTAAAATCCGAGAACTTTTGATGAATATATAACAATTTTATATTTATTTATTACATTTTTGTATCCATTTTCATTTTCTTTTCAGAGATATCAACAATGTTAATCGGCAAAATGTGTATCCCATACGAATTAGCATTCATTGCATGTTGTTACGCCTCACTGATAACAGAAGGCGATAATGACGGCCGCAGTTCGTTCGCGTTAATATGAGCTAATAATTTTAGTTATGGCTAAAATATGCATCGCGGATCTTTGGTTCTTTATGTAGAACGTGGTTACCCCGAATCCAGTGGCATAAATTTGTTTTCGTTTAAACGTTTGAATTAAAAAAAATATATGTATTTTTGATGTTTTGTTTCTTGAAGAATTTTTCAAATGGTAATTAAAGTGTATGAGAGAATGTCTTATTATAATATTCTATAGCTATTAGGGATATCGCGAGAAAGTACGTGCTGTTTTAGCCCCACTAGTTTTTCTTAAGTCAAATATGTTGTAAAAATTAGATTTTTAAGTAAGATCATGTACAATTTTTCGAAAACGTGTGTAATTTTCACATAATATGTGCTTGAAGTCACGGCAATTTTTTTCCATCTCAAAAACTGTTCCAACATTTTTCTTTAAGTTTTTTCACTAATAGAGGAAAGTACGTTTTTAAAATGACACAGATAGTCTAATTTTTCGAAAAGAAGTTATAAATAATGCGAAAAATAATGTGCTCTTGTGGCGCCACTAGTTACTAGTTGTGGAGTCAGAGACATGGCTGTGAGTTACTATCTTGTTGCAATGTTATGAAGTCAAATTTGTAGTTCGTTTAAATATGCAAGTAAGGTTTCTATAACTTAGGAGCGCAGTACAGTTTTGAGATGTCGGTAATCTCACTTTGTCGGTACTTTTTTTCGTCATTCAACAATGTATGGTAGAAGAGGGGAGAGATGCCGAAGCTGAAGAAAACGTGCGCAGATTGTTCTTCTCCGCACACGTCACATAGTTTTTTCTTTCGGCGTTTTGAGGAAATAATTGAAAGGCAATGTTGGAGCGCGGCCTCCCCGCGGGAGCGGGAGGCTGCTACCTGCGGGCGGTGCGGGGTGGGGGTGGGGTGAAGGTGGGAAGGCGGGAGCGCCGGCCTGTGCAAACGACGCCGCAATTAACAAGTGCGCTATTGATTCGCTAAAGTGGCGCGAGGCGAGGCGAGGCGAGGCGAGGGCGCGGAGCGGGTGGGTGGGCCGGCCGAGGCGTGTGCGTCGCCTCGGCGCGCGAGCGATCAATACGCGTTCTTCACGAGTTGGCGCGGGGGCGGGGCGGGGCGGCGGGCGCGCCCACGGGCCAAGACCCGGGATCGAACACCGCGCCCGCCCCCGCGAGATGTGCTCGCGAGGGAACGGCGGCGGCGGCGGCGCCGCGCCGCGCCGCGCCGCGCCCGCCCGCTCTTGCGGCAAACGTGTCCTTTCTGTTTCGTATTGTTTTACAAATTTTAACCAGATCGACCGGGCAATATCCATTTTGGAAGATATCGTACGTATGGTTGAGGCGCAAGCAGTGTTCTCAGACGGAGGGACAGACGGACGTTTTCCTTTCAATTGGTTTTTTCGGTATCAAGGACCTAGAAAACAGGGTTTCTGGCTACACCACATGTTAGAGGATTTTTTTTTTTTTTTTCGTAATTTAGCAACTGATTTTATCCACTTTTTCGTTATCAACGCCCCGCAACAATTTTTTTTCTGGCGAAAATTGGCCATTTTTTCGCGCAGCATTACATTACTTCCCCTATACTATATACGTATATCACTCCGTGTATGCGTACGTATACGGGAAAGTAAAAATAGAAATGCCTTAATAGCGCCGGCGAAGGCCGCTCCCGCTGGCTGCTTCGTGGGTTTCCGGCTACCCCACGCGCGCGCGCGGACTGGGCCTTTCATTTGAAGTTGATGTTGTTACTGTAATTTATACTATACATGTACGATTTATAGTTTGAAGTATAATTTTTTATACTTTGCGGCAAAATTTCCCCGCACTTCTTAATTTGAAATGGGAATTAACTTTCTGGTTTGGTTCTAATTTTATGGCGGTACATGAGTAGTTATTTTTTTATTTTTTTTATTTTTACACGTTTATAGTTGCTGCGTGGCAATTTGCAAATTGCAATCAATAATAATAATAATAATAATAATAATAATTTATTAGTATTATAATTATTTTATTATTTTTTTATTATTATTATTGTTATTGTTATTGCGGGGTTGTAAGATGTCAGAGGTCGCGTGGGGTAGTGTGAACCCCCCCGCTGTCTTCCGCCGCGTCTTTCCAGGAGAAGTATTTCTGGCGCGCCACGTTGCTGGGCGTTCCTTTGTGGGAAGCCATTCCGAGAATTATTATCTGGCTGACGTCACCGGCGCGGCGCGGCGCTGCGCCGGCGAAGGCCGCCGCGCTCCCGCCGGCTGCTTCGTGGGTTTCCGGCTACCCCACGCGCGCGCGGGCCGAGCCGCGCCGCACAGCCAGTGCGCGGACGCCGCTCGTGCCGAGAGGATGCGCGCGTGAGACCGGTTTCCCGCTACCCCGCCCGCCTGCCAGCCAGTGCAGCCGTTGCGCCCGCTCCTCGGCGATGCAGCGCTTCCAAAGCGCCAGGTTGCGCATGCGCAGCGTGTTCGACGACGCCCCGTCGGACGAGTGCAGTGACAACTCGGACGGAGAGGAGGAATCGGACGTGTGCGAGGTGGTGATTCTCGACGCGCCCAGCGAGTCGGATGGCGAAGAGGAGCAACAGCCCTACGAGCCGTTTGAAGAAGTTCTGGACCTGGCTCGGAACTCGTATTATCTGAGCAGGGACAAGTGCACGAAATGGTCGAAGTCTTGCTCGTCACGATCAGCCGGAACTCGCCAAGATGGCGTGGTGGATCGTCTTCCTGACGCAAGCGATGTGGCGAAAGCTGCAAAGTCGCCTTTGGAATGTTTTTCCTTGTTTATAGACGATAAGATCATTAGGTGTATTGTAACGTGCACAAATATCTACATCAGTAGTATCGCTGGTAATTACTCAAGAGAGAGCGATATTCGACGCACAGATGAAGCCGAAATAAAAAGTGTGCTTGGGCTTCTAATATTGGCCGGAGTGTATCGTTCTCCGCAGCAAAATTTAAACGATTTGTGGGACACCTCGGGCTTCGGAGTGGAAGTTTTCTACGCAACAATGGGCTTGCGTCGCTTTTTGTTTCTACTCAGATGTTTGAGATTCGATGACATTCGTGATCGCCCGCAAAGAATCGTCCTGGATCGACTTGCACCTTTTCGAGACGTGTTCGAAATGTTTACACGGAACTGCGAGAAGAACTATTGTGTTTCGGAGTACACAACCGTTGGTGAACAGTTCGTCCCGTTTCGAGGCAAGTGTAGCTTCCGGCAGTACATCCCAAAGACGACCGCGAAGAGCGGGCTGAAAATATTCACTCTGTGCGACGCGATCTCGTGGTACGCCGTGGCCATGGAGGTGTGCGTGGGCGGCCAGCCGGACGGCCCCTACAGCGTGTCGTCCGCGCCTTCGGAGGTGGTGAAGAGGCTCGTGCACTCGATCGAGGGCTCGGGGCGCACCGTGACGGGCGACGCGGCCTTCTCCAGCGTGCCGCTGGTGCGGGAGCTGCTGCGCAAGCACCTCGCGTACGTGGGCGCCCTGCGCAAGGACGACAGGGACGTGCCCAGGGAGTTCGCGAACGTGAGGACTCGCGAGGCGAAGAGCAGCCTGTTCGGCTTCGCGGAGGACATGACGCTGTTGTCGTACGTGCCGAAGAGAGGGGAAAACGTGCTGTTGGTGTCGTCCAAGCATCACGACGACAAGATGGACGAAGACGCGGGAGAAGCGCGAATGCCGGAGATGCTGACGGCGTACAACATGACGCGGACGGCGGTGAACACGCTGGATGAGAAGTGCGCCGCGTTCACGACGTGCCGGCGCAGCGGGCGCTGGCCCACCGCGCTCTTCTACAGGCTGCTGGACGTGGCCGGCGTCAACGCGCTGATCGTCTTCAGGGCCAACGCGGCGGACGCCGACACGGTGCGGCGGCGGTTCCTGCGCGACCTGGGCCACAGCCTGATCCTGCCGGCCATACGGAAGCGCGCCGGCGACGACCACATCCCGCGCGCGCTCCGCGAGAAGGCCGCGCGCCTCAGCGGCGGCGGCCAGCTGCGCAGCGAGGCCTCCGTCCGCGAGTACCTGCAGAAGCCCCGGCGCTGCACCCGCTGCCCCCGCAACAGGGACATGAAGACCAAGTCCTACTGTACGTTTTGCCTGGACGTCATGTGCGTGCGGCACATGAAGAATATATGTGAGAATTGCACGGACAAGAAAAGAAATCAGTAACAGGAGTTAATTACTAAAAAACAAAATTACAGTTAATGAGTGGAGAGATTTTGAAATACAGTTTTGCGAACGATTGTATCTCTTTTTGTAATAAATATTGTTCGTGGGGAACGATAATATCTATAAGCATCCCTTTGATTCCTGCCAGTTCCTGACCATGAAAATCATGAGTACGAATGAAACGTACGTAGAAAATGTTTTTAAATATTTACACATTTCGCTAATCGCTCTTAGTTTCTGGACGTGCCCGTTCACGTTTTATGCAAAAAGCCCTATAAGTTTTTTGTTGAAAAATATTTTTTGTTTAAATTGGTTGTTTTTCTGTACAAATGAAGAGTGCTTATTACGTGTTGGGGGAATGAAGACGTTATTTAAAAAGCTTTTTAAACTATTAATATGAACATTGGCCAAGACCAACTTAAAATATTTTTGTATAATTTAAATTTTTTCACTTATTTGAGTTTTTTTGATACCAAAAATACTATCTCAGGTACAAATATAAAATTGTCAGACGAGGTTTACTTCTCTGTATAGGGAATCAGGTTATCTTTCTACAATAAAAACAATACTATTATTTTTTTAAAACAAAAAATCAGAATTAAAAAGTTCACAGTAAATTACATTATCTATTGTCCAATTTATAATGACAGACGTAAACTAGAGCTCTGCAATCAGGCGAAAACAACCGCTCGAGACTCTCGGGCTCCGCGCCGACGCTCGGCGAAGGGTGGGGGACCTTGCTTGGGGGGGAAGAGATAGCTCTTTAACGGACATTTCGACCGGCCGCCTTGCGGCTCCCGCCGAGACGCGGGAGTCGCCGAGCGCCCGGGCGCTCGAGCGCTCGAGCGTCTCGAGCGCTCGGCCGCTCGGCCAAGCGCCGGACTGCACAGTAGCTTCGCCCCTCAATGCATGTACGGGATATAAAGTCGCCGCATGTAGTGATCGCAACACTTTCAATTCATTGTAATCGAAAGAAAATACAATTTCAATTAATCGATTAATTTGTTGAAAAGTAACAATTTATCGATTGACTGGAAATAATTTTATAGAGACAAACAGTACATTTTTTTAAACAATTAAGGCAAACAAAGACTCTGAAAATAAATTTTTATTGTTTTTCTATATTTATAGTGCTTGAGGGAAGATAATTCGTTGCGTACCAATTGTAATGTCATTGAAGTTTCTTACAAACCCGAATATAAGGCATATTTATTAAATACAATGAATATTTGGTCATAATTTCACGAGTATAAAAGAAAAAAGCATATGCTAAACAAAAATGAGGTGAGTACTATTTTCCTTGCATCAAAACGTCTTGTCATTGGGCGTAGTAATTTATTGTGAAGTAGTTTATGTAAGCCGACATGGTCTTTGTATTTGTCGACTCAGTCGGCGGCCAAACAACAGCGGTTACGGCACATCAGCCTATTCAACTCGATAATTCAAAATACATTATTTACTATTATATACACACGTTTAACATTATTTTAAATTCGTCAAAAGTATGTATACATGAAATGATGCAAATAAAGTTTTATATGTACGAGTACAATGTTTTTCAATTATTCCATTATTTTTCGTTTCAATACAAGATGAGCGATTAATTGTAATTAAAAAATCGTAAAAGCTGAATTTGTGAATCATTGACTTCTGTGGAGTAGTACTGAAGCTCCACGAGACTCCCTTTCTTTGGGTGAACTACTGACACTGAGAACAGCGTGGCAGGAAGCGATAACAAAAGTTGTGCGAGGTGACTCGGTGGCTCCCACGCAGCGCGCCATCGCCGTTGCGACGAAATTTCCAGGAAAGGACAGGAAGCAGTTGAAAGAGAAGGGTCGAGATATGTGCACAAAGCTTTCCTCGAAAGATATTGAGGAGCTCGCAAGATTATAAATAAAACTAAAAGTACAATGAGCTCAAAATAATGCTGAGGTGACTGAGGCACCCCGCACGCCTACTGCCGGGTTAAGAAACCAAGACCTGCGTTTCAGATGCCTGAAAATTACAACAACACCAACAACAAAAATATTTGGAAAAAGACGGCAAAAATACAAAATTGGAAGGGAAAGGTAATAATATATTTCATAGCACTTGCATCTAAATTTAGCAGAGCATTTGTATTTGCTCCATATTGCACCATATAAAATGAAGGAAAATTAATAATTTTATGTTCATTAGAATAAAATAGGCAATTTCCGAAGCATCCGATACCTAGTCATTACAAAGAACGGAATTTATCTCTAAAACTTTTGAGTGCCTTTTCTTTGAAGTCACAGGCAGAACTGCAATAGATCCACTTGAGGTTCTCCCGTGCGTCCGAGGAGTCGATTTTTAAAGCTTTTTATTTTTTTTATACAATTTATTAAAATTATTTATTACAATTAAAATTAAAATTATTTATTACAATTATTTATTACAATTTATTAAAATTATTTTATTAAAATTTATTATTTGAAAATTAATATTAAAATTCCTCTATATTTTAAATTTTGAAAAAAACGAAATTATTGGTCATTTATTTAAAAAACCATTCAATACTCCTTCCTTTCCCTGAAACGTGCCATTAGATATTTACTCCGACGTGTCGGCCGATTGTTACGTGGCGCAGTTCGCCTGAACGGGGTCCGCCGGTTGTCTAGTCTCGTCGGTTGGAGGCCGAGTCTCGGGCGGTCGCCGGCTCCCGGGAGTCCGCAACCGGCTGCGAAGGACAGTCGAGCGCGTGGTCTCGAGAGAAGAGAGGCGAGCGAGCGCTGGTCGGTAAAAATCGCGGAGAATGCAGACCTCTAACGTAAACTGTAATTCTTTTTTCTCTTTCTCTTTTGGGTTGTTAAATTAAGATTCTTTTTTAAGTTGGGTCTACCTTGGATTCTGTTTAATCACATTTGTTTTTATTTACTTTTTTCTCGGTGTTTCTTGAGTCCTGAAGATAATACCAAACCCTAGATCTTGAAACATCTCGATTAACCCGGCAGTTTGCGTGCCAAGTTTTGTAACTAATGAGGCGCGCGGGATGCCTCAGTCACCTCACAGTAAAAATGTCAAGAAAACAATAACAAACAATTTTGTTTCTTTAATCAATACGTGTTTATTTCCAAGTATTTATTCATAGCTTGGAAATAAGTACAAATAAAATTTTAATTTTTAAGAACGTTCTTTTGCAAACAACTTTCACAAAGCAGGAGCTCATGAATTTTCACCCCATCGCGTGTAGGATAAAATCTGTCCTGCGCCTAAAAAAATAAAAATTACAAGAATATAAATAAAATTATGTAGACAGTACAACATATATTACAATATAAATAAACCTATACAAATATATCACAATAATATAAATATATTATCGTATTAAAATATTTGTTACGAGAAAATATTCTCGAACAAACGCACTTACCATGGTGTGTATTTGAAAATAAACCCTCTGTCCCGTCGTGCTGCTAACTACTGTGAACAGCGTGGCAGGAAGCGATAACAAAGGTTGCGCCAGGCGACTCGGTGGCCCCCCACGCAGCGCGCCATCGCCTTTGTGACGAAATTTCCAGGAAAGGACAGGAAGCAGTTGAAAGAGAAGAGTCGAGATACGTGCACAAAGCTTTCCTCGAAAGGTGTTGAGAAGCTCGCAAGATTATAAATAAAACTAAAAGTACATGAGCTCCGAAACAGTGCTGGGGTGACTCAGGCACCCCGCGCGTCTACTACTGGGTTAAAACAATGTCTTTCTTGTGAAAATAATATTGTAAATATTGGATAGATATGTATTAAAGAACACTGACGATTTTAACTATTTCTAATTTTTTTGTCTCCTTTACATAGAACGAGACTTTCACAGTATTAATGAGGGGCAGTACTTTTAAGAAATAGTGTTGTTGGATGGCAGCAAATTCTCGACTCGTTAACCCGGAGGGGGAGGGGTCAAGTGGAAATATTTGGACCCCAGGCGTTATTACATCATCTACAGTTTTGTTTAAGAATATTGTGTACACTTGTGATGTACAGTGGTGTACCATTCCCCTGATCTTTAACGGCATTACTCGTCACATGATGTCAGGCTGTTTGTCAATTCTCTCACTCTTTCTCTCTCTCTCTCTTTTCTCGTTCTCTCTCCTCTCTCTCGCTCGCTCTCTCTCGCTCACTCTCTCGCTCTCTCGCTCACTCTCTCGCTCTCTCCTCTCTCGCTCTCTCTCCTCTCTCGCTCTCTCTCCTCGCTCTCTCTCCTCTCTCGCTCTCTCTCCTCTCTCTCGGTCGCCCTCGCTCTCTGTCTCGCGCGCGCCTCCGAGACCGCGTTGATAAGGCCACGCGGAGCAGAGCGGCGCATCGCGCAACGAGCCCTTGCGATAACCCCCGCTTCCTGCCACTCGATCCAAAAAGGGGATAAAATATTCCCTGGCTCTTGAAGAAATCGCTAGGAACAACAAGTGGAGACGCAAGTTTGCATCGCATCCGCCCTTGATCAATTCTGAGATCAATTGCAACAGGACTGCCGCGAGAGTTGAACAATTGCAGCCAGAACAAAAACAAGAGGCAGAGATTGCAGGAAACTAAAACACCACAAGATGTGAAATTTAGCCAAGAAATTTGCACTGCGAAGCGTCCCGGCATTGTGAAAAGTAGAAGAAAATAGTAAATAACATTCATTGTTTCTTTGTAATGAATGTGTGAAAAATTGATTACTGAACTTTACACATTCATTCTACAAGTGTACTAATGTTTGTGAAATTAATTTGCATTATAAGAAAGAAAAATATATTTTAAGCATCAACAACTGTTTGAAATTATTTATACATTTATAATAATAGTTTGATTAATAATAATTGTTGAATGCGAATATGAGCGATCTCGGACCAAGCACAATGTTATTCTCCGAGGCCCAGTCATAGTATTTATCCCGGAGAGATTAAGTGTCTTTACTCGCCATGAGGTATCCATTGTTTAGACAATGCCTTGAATTATGAACTGTGACTGATAGGATGATACTAAAGGGTGAAGGGACTATCACAAATACGTCCGTGCCTACGCAGGATTCGAACCTGCAGCCTCCTCAACTCCCATTTACTCCCAAGCGACCCATTACGTTCGTAAGCAAGATGGGACCTCTCCTGAGCTATTGTGAAGCGAGGCAAGAGCTTCCGTCTACTCTTTCTGGAGAATAGCAATTAGTATCTCCATTGCGATCTGTTAACTTGGACGATTGGTTGCGAATCAAAGGACTACTTCGAAGATATAGCTTCACAGACCCAGAGGCGTGTCCATCTGATCATTTGGAAGAGGGGGGTCATAGATTTTTGTTCAATAAAATATTTGTTATTATATTGTGTATAATTTTTGTAGCGTATATATGATACTGTGCAATAATATGGTTTAAATAATTACATAATTTCAAGATAATTATTTAAATCAATTTTGCCAAGTAAAGGGAGCTGACAAACGAAAACTCTAGAGCCTTCGGGGGAGGGGGGGTCATGGACTCAAGTCCCTTTCCCCTGGATCTGCCACTGCGCAGAACGGAACATGAAGTTAATTGTCAATTCATTTCGAAAAAACAGCTTTTAGAGAGAATAGTACTGTTTGCCGTGACCCGTCTGTAGACTTCCATTTTAGTGGCATCCTGAAGAAGCGTTTGCAATGAAATGGATTCACCGCTTCTTGAAATGATGGGTTGATTGGTTACTGATTCCGGGTGCGTTAACTGGTAAAGGCGCTTGATTACTTTCTGTGTTACTCTGTTTTAGACACTTTTTAGTAGACCATGTTATTGTGAAAATTGTGTTTCATACGCAGAAGTGAAAAGTTTTTATCTATCGAATACCGAGATGACATTTTCTGGGTTGCATATCTTCGCAATAATTGAATTTGGACTATTCACGCACGTGTCCGACCTACTCATTTTTCCGAACTGCGGTATAAACGCCCGTTTTTTCTCACTCCACGACCTCCCAGGCAACGGAGACCTTAGCGACAGAGAGGCTGATAGCGCCGGCGCACGCCGACTTCCGTCCTTCCAAGACGGCAAGGTCACGAAAAGTCAATAGTCGCATAATACACACACACACACACACCACACACACACACACACCACACACACACACATCACACACACACACATCACACACACACACCACACACCACACACACACACCACACACACACACCACACACACCACACACACAAACCACACACACCACACACACATACCACACACACCACACACACCACACATATACAGGGTGAGTCACGTAACTTTAGCACCTCTTGTAACTTTTGAACGGATGAAGATATTGCAATGCAGTTTTCACAGAAGTGCATGAGGAAATGGGGCTAATTGATATATGTATTCATTTCTATTTTATCACTTGTAGTTTACGAGATATTTGAGGCAACTTTGTTTTTTTAAACAGAACTATACATGTTTTTTCAGTCTGTCATGACGAACGTAAAAAGACGAATCCAATGATATACATATTGTCATATGTTAGATAAGCGTTTTTTTGAGAAATTTTTATTTTATTGCGACTGGTGTTTAACGGATATTTTGAATCTAACAGTTCGCCACTGAAGGTCACGCAGCGCTCCACCAGCGAACGCGTGCTCAGGGAAGGGGAGGGATCTTAATATTTGAAGTTACGAAACATATTTCAAATATTCACAAAGCTGTTGCGTTTTGTTCCTTGTCCTCTGATTTACATCCATCCGCAATTTCTGATTTTTTTACTACACAGGATTGAAAATACGGATTTGTCATAAGTATTATGCATTGAAATAAGATTGTTTGTTAGTTCAAGTTAATTTAAACACTAGACTCGTGAGGGGCCATGCATCATCATGACGACCTGCGCACTGGTTGTTATCAGAAATTTTCTCTTCATTCAGAATTGTCACCAATCTTATTACTAGGTGCAGTTCACATCGCCAACTAATTCTGACTTCTAATAATCATAGATTTTAATATGTATAAATTAATATTACGTATTATTTTAATATATAACACAAATAAAACTTATCCAACTTGTTAAAAAAAACTTGTTTAAACTGCTTTAAAATGTATTACTACTAAATTGTAAATTGAGGGTCTTGGCGCAAGTGCTACGTAATTACTTGGTCAAGCTCGCTTTAAAAGGGGAAGAGAGGAAATTCAAAATACTCCAAATTTCCGTTAAGTAATTTATGGACGGATCCTTAGATGTTCGCCCGATCTTCTTCCGGTGCTGATATTGGCATTACGCAGTCCATGTTTATTGCTTCAGTGATACGTGACCAGCCGGAATGTAATCCCGTGCTGAATGTTTACTAATGGTATACCTTTGATATTACTGTGCGGGAGCAGTCTGCGTCGGGTGACTTTCTAGATCACTGGTTCCCAACCTTTCGTAAATGGCTGCGCATTAATTCGCAATTAGTCGTCATGCAATGGACATAAACGTGGCATTATGGCGAGTCCGTGCCGTTGCGAGGGAGATTCGTGGCAACTCGACAAAGCGGTGGCTGCCGATAAAGGAAGCGGGGAGCATTCCCAGTTAATGACGCCAACGAGAGTATACGTGGCATTTGCAAAAGCAAATTCGCCACGAGAATCGCGCTCATCGAAGGACCTCTGAAGACCTCGTTCAAGTTTTTGCTGCCTGCTAGACCACCTGAGGCGCCTGTCCGGATTTACCTCACTGAAATTTCAATTCTCACCTCTGGTTGAAAACCCTTCAGGGCCAATCGACATGTATGTTGGCGCCGAATTTCACGCTCTAGCGGGGAACAACAGTTTCGCCTCTAAGGATAAGGATGCGTAACTACACTTACGGGTATTATACGCGTAGGCACGCGTCATGAAACAATAAATATATCAGTAATTTAATTTGCTTTGAGAATTGCGCTCGACGGAAAATTCTTCACCCCAAATAAACATATATTGAGTTGCAATGAAGTACACACTCGTCAATAGAAAATGATGGTCCATTCGGCATGATTTCGAAAGTGCAGCGTTGCGAGCTCGCGGGTCGCCCCCAGAGGAAGAAGAGTTAAGGGCTGTGGAGCATTCTGTGCTGCGGACCTCGCGGTGTGTGGCCTGGAGATTCTTAGCACTGGCAGACTGCGAGGTCCTGTTTGCGAAGGGACGGGCGTTCGTTGACCTTTCGTGTGCGGCATCCGTTCGTCCCCGAGAGGGCCGATTGGATGTTCCCCAACACAAGTGTGAGTCATTTTGTGCGAGTCAGATTTCGTTTCCGACGCTTCAACCATTCCCTGGAGGCGCTGCGTTCACTCTGAGAAACCAAGGAGGTGTTTGCAAATTTCTTCAGTGGACAATGTTCCAGTATTTGGTGGCGACGTACAAGAACTCAAAATGCATCGAACTACAAGAAGATCTGGAATATTATGAATCCTCATTTTTTATAATATAGCTACTAAAGGAAATCTGCTAAGATCGAATAGTAGCGAAGTTCCCACGGTTTTCGGAGAAGGGCTTCGTAGGCAATTATCCCACGATGTGTCATTGAATATCAAAATTGATTAAGGAGGGAGCATGTGTACTAAAGCAGTAGAAATGAAAAGTCTTTAAAGCTCAGAATTCAGCACGAAGAGATAATAATAATGATAATACACAGTAATAAAAAGTAAATCCATTGTTTAAATTGTCACTTCGACCGATATTAGTACTTAAAGTGGCGGCGATGGTGTAACGGTTAGCGTATCGGACTGTTATACCCAAGTTCGCGGGTTCAAACCCGATCGATTTTTTAGGGGCGAAAAAATCTTTCGTACGCCTTCCTTCTGAGGGGAAGTAAAGCCGGGTGTCCCATGTTAGGAGATTTACTGCATGTAAAAGATCCTCGAGCCTAAATGTCGCCGCTGAGCTAAATTCAGAATCGCCGGTTTCGTTGCTCAAGGAATACCTTCTTTCCGCTAGTTGGTGAAAGGAGCATAGCGAAATTTGCGTGGTCAGATGGAAGAGCAGGCCTCATGGCCTGAGTCTCACCACGTAAAAATAAGGCATTAATTCAATTTAATTCAAAAAGTCTCCTTCCTGGTTCACGTCCTGTTGCATTTATCTGTATGCTACATAAATGCTGCTGTTGTTTTGGCCAGCACTTGATAAAGCCACAACATCGAACATAGGTAGATTCGTAGGCTTCCGCGGCCGGAGTCATTGTGTTCTTGGCTGTCCGGGATGAGCCGCGTCTCAGTCGGCTTCGCTGACGTTTCGGCCATCTTGCTGTGGCCTTCTTCAGAGCTATACTGCTATCAGCATATCTCTGCAGTATAGCTCTGAAGAAGGCCACAGCAAGATGGCCGAAACGTCAGCGAAGCCGACTGAGACGCGGCTCATCCCGGACAGCCAAGAACACAACATCGAACATATTTTTTAACGTAGAAGCCATTTAAACAATTTTGAAAAACGATTTCGAGATTTCAACGGTAATACACATTTTGAGGTCCCCTGGTACAGGAAAAGTGGTTTATTTCAAAAACGTCCGTCCGTCTGTGAACAATTGTAGCTCATATACTCTGCGTAGAATTTTATTCAAAATTACTTTTGCCCGCAGGTAGATCTGGCTGGACTCGAAGCGTTGTGATTTTGAAAAACATTCTTTAAATTATGGGGGTACCTTGCATGTAGCTCTTGGGATATTTTTGAAAATTTTTCAAAAAAAATGGCTGCAAATTTGTTCATAAATTTCTTGTAAGAATAAAGTGAAATACTCTTATAAAGGTGGCATATGTCCTATTTGGACTGTTAACTCTGAATTTTCAAAAATTTCAAACATTTCGAATTTTGTCGGCGTCTTCCTACAACTACAAGATTGAAGATAAATCTAAGTTGTTTTTCTTTATTAGTTCTTGCATTAAGGTCGTGTACAAGTTTTGACAATTTTATTAGTTTTCGCAATATCATGTGAAATGTGTGCAATATTAAAAAATTTAAAAAACAAGAATTTATGAAAAATAACTCGAAATTTTACTTTAAACTTTTGGTAGAGATAATGCTAAATGAAGTGTAACTTTTAACATAAACACCATTTTCCTGTATTCTTTTGTTTTTTTCAAAATTTACACAATCGTAATTATTTGACATCTTTCACATCGTTAATATTTACGTACACTAACGGCGATTTGTATACATTATTGAATTTGTTAAAACAAGTGCTTCAAATTATATCTGATAAAGTTTCTCGAAAACTGAAAAGTTCTATGTGAAAGTGAGCTCGAAATTCCTCATTTTCAGAAACGTTCAAACGCCATTTTCTCAAAAACTGCTGCAAATGTTTTCTTGACTTTTTGTACGGATAGTGCTAAATGCACTGTATAAGATGACATAAAAGCCATTTGCTGTGTTCTTTTGTTTTTTGCAAAAATTACACAAGTTTACTTTTTTAAACATACCTTACGCCGTTAATATGCACAATTGCACATGTTCAGCAATTTGAATGTATCATTGTATTTGGGAATGGAAGTGCTTCAAATGACTTCGAATGAAGTTGCTTGAAAACTCAAATGTTTTCTGTGAAAAGGAGCTTCAAAAGGGGTAGCGGAATAAGATATGCAAAACTGCCCCCGGGGGCTAAAAATTTTTTATTTTGAAAATCGTAATTGAAGTGTTAAAAAAATATGTTTTTCGCCGAATTTAAGTCAATTCACCCAGAGTACTTCGTACAAATGAATAAAACGTGTTTTTTTAGCTTCTTATATAAGTTTTAATTTTTTGAACCACTTTGCGCTTACGAATATTGCCTTTAATTATCCTTGAGACTTTCTATAGATGATATAGATGTTTCGAGAATTTTTCCAGGCATTTATGTCCGATTTTGACTCTAAAAATCAACAATGAAAGATGGAAATCGTAGAAAAACTTACGTTATTCCTTTGTTTTTTAAGAATATCTTGTGTCCTAGTACAGATAATAAAAAAGGCTAAATACAAAATGTAGCGCTATAAATTCTCTACAGTTTCCCAAAATTTCAACTTTCTATCTTATAATTTGCATGCGACAACTCAATATGTGTAACACAGAAATGCAGTAATTTCTTTCTTATAATTTAAAATGAGTTTTTTTCCTTAGTCTTCGTAGTTTTTCAATTTCATTTTTATTTTATGTTTATTACAAAGGTAAATAAAGAGAATAAAAATTGTAAGAATTATATTATAAAGAGTAGAAATCACTCCAGCAAGCGCAAAAGTGACACCCAGCCGAACTTTGACGTTGACAGAGATTCGGCGATTCCATTAATTCCAGTGATTATAGTTCATTATATTTAACCCTTTGACTGATATGAGCGTGCCTCACCTCCGGTGAGATCCGTGTCGCGTGTTCTATGAACGTGTTTGCGCGTCCGGGGCTCCCCGTGTCCCCAGTGCTATGGACGTCCCTTCGGGTGTTTGCTTCCTTTCACCAAGATGGCGTATTGTGCTTCTGCGAGTGCGACTTCTGAGGTCGTCCTAAGGTTCTAAGACTTTATTTCATTGCAAATAGATCGAGATGCGATATATTTTCTCGGGCAAGATCAGTAGTGACACTTTATAGTGACCTTGTTCTCGGGTCTGGTCAGTTCCCCTCCTGACGGCGCCGCGGAACCACGCGAAGAGATCAGCACCGCGGGCTACACCCCTAGCCGACGACTCAGCACAGCTGACATGCTGTGCGAGGCGAGCAGTCACAGGGTTAAATGCTGTCGGAGGTTAACTTTATTAGTTGAATTTTCTGATTGGAATATAATTGTATTAGTTTTTTATCCAATTCATCCACAAAACATGAAATGCTGTAAGTACTTACATACATTATTACATTTTGTACATAGAGAATTTTCTTGTAGTTCATTGTTATCATTGTTACGTCATTGTTATTATTATGTTTCAACTACAGGAAGATTTAAATAAGATTAATGATTGGGCAAGAGGTAATAAAGTGTCTATAAATGTAAAGAAAAGTAAAGCGATCACATTTTGTAGGGTCAGAGCTTTTCATAGGATTTCTTATCAGCTAGGTAATGAAGTAGTTTGTTTGTTTCTCCCATCCCAACCTGCTATCCAGGAGTATGCCAAGGTATTTACAGGTCGATACTCGCAGAACTACTTCATTACCTAGCTGATAAGAAATCCTATGAAAAGCTCTGACCCTACAAAATGTGATCGCTTGACTTTTCTTTACATTTATAGACATTTTATTACCTCTTGCCCAATCATTGATCTTATTTAAATCTTCCTGTAGTTGAAACATAATAATAACAATGACGTAACAATGATAACAATGAACTACAAGAAAATTCTCTATGTACAAAATATAATAATGTATGTAAGTACTTACAGCATTTCATGTTTTGTGGATGAATTGGATAAAAAACTAATACAATTATATTCCAATCAGAAAATTCAACTAATAAAGTTAACCTCCGACAGCATTTAACCCTGTGACTGCTCGCCTCGCACAGCATGTCAGCTGTGCTGAGTCGTCGGCTAGGGGTGTAGCCCGCGGTGCTGATCTCTTCGCGTGGTTCCGCGGCGCCGTCAGGAGGGGAACTGACCAGACCCGAGAACAAGGTCACTATAAAGTGTCACTACTGATCTTGCCCGAGAAAATATATCGCATCTCGATCTATTTGCAATGAAATAAAGTCTTAGAACCTTAGGACGACCTCAGAAGTCGCACTCGCAGAAGCACAATACGCCATCTTGGTGAAAGGAAGCAAACACCCGAAGGGACGTCCATAGCACTGGGGACACGGGGAGCCCCGGACGCGCAAACACGTTCATAGAACACGCGACACGGATCTCACCGGAGGTGAGGCACGCTCATATCAGTCAAAGGGTTAAATATAATGAACTATAATCACTGGAATTAATGGAATCGCCGAATCTCTGTCAACGTCAAAGTTCGGCTGGGTGTCACTTTTGCGCTTGCTGGAGTGATTTCTACTCTTTATAATATAATTCTTACAATTTTTATTCTCTTTATTTACCTTTGTAATAAACATAAAATAAAAATGAAATTGAAAAACTACGAAGACTAAGGAAAAAAACTCATTTTAAATTATAAGAAAGAAATTACTGCATTTCTGTGTTACACATATTGAGTTGTCGCATGCAAATTATAAGATAGAAAGTTGAAATTTTGGGAAACTGTAGAGAATTTATAGCGCTACATTTTGTATTTAGCCTTTTTTATTATCTGTACTAGGACACAAGATATTCTTAAAAAACAAAGGAATAACGTAAGTTTTTCTACGATTTCCATCTTTCATTGTTGATTTTTAGAGTCAAAATCGGACATAAATGCCTGGAAAAATTCTCGAAACATCTATATCATCTATAGAAAGTCTCAAGGATAATTAAAGGCAATATTCGTAAGCGCAAAGTGGTTCAAAAAATTAAAACTTATATAAGAAGCTAAAAAAACACGTTTTATTCATTTGTACGAAGTACTCTGGGTGAATTGACTTAAATTCGGCGAAAAACATATTTTTTTAACACTTCAATTACGATTTTCAAAATAAAAAATTTTTAGCCCCCGGGGGCAGTTTTGCATATCTTATTCCGCTACCCCCTTTCGCATTTAGAGTAACGCTAAAACATTTTCTTAAAAACAGCTCAAAAATTTTCAACTAAAATTTACATACAGAACGAGGTTTCACTTCACTGTTTCGAAATGAAAAATTAATAAAATTTAACAAAAAAATACGTAGGGTGCCGATAGATGGTATCTGTCAAGAGATTGGGGCAAAGCCGAAAAACTAGCCCAGACCAAAGAAATTAAAAAACTAACTAGTACGAGAATTTCTGTGCCAATGTTAAGTCTGTATCACTTGCTCTTCTTTTAGCTTGTAAGGCGGATTCAGGGTCCCGATAATCCTTCCGCATCAGAAATATCGTTTCATTGTGTTTTTTCTTGGAATGGACCCTCCTCCTCGACTGCCCGAGGTGCCTCGCGGGCCGTGTCGTCGGTGTAGTAGGCAATATTGCAAAGGCACCCGCAGGCCCAAGTCTCGGAATGATTCCCGGTCCAGGGCTGTCCAACTTAGAAGCGCTTATGGGACACACATCAAATTCTGGTTAAGCCGCGGGCCGCACCGTAATGTAAGATGGGTTTTGCCCTAACTCCTGAGATTATACTGAATCAAATGTATATTAGATACGACTTCAGCATACATAATGATTAATGTACTACAACGAGAAAATTAATATATCATTAAATAAAAATAAGATGAATTTTGCAATTGTATTATGTTTGGTTGGTATTATACAATATTTGAAAGCAGTCGCAGGCCGCACAAAAAGATCCGGCGGCCGCATGCGGCCCGCCAGTTGGAAAGCCCTGCTGCAGAGACTGATAGCCCCACCAGCCACAAGGCGCATTTCTTGACTTGAGATTCCAGTCTTCACGCGCCTGCGCCACCCAGCGCAGCCCGGCCACGAAGGGAATCACAATCGGTGAAAGGAGACTGTGGATTTTGGGAATACCACGTTATGACACACAAGTTAACATCCGTGTCGGAGACCCTTTGGAACAGAGACTACTCACGTGCATCCGATTTAGCGATCTCGGCTACTCGGGTGAACGAGGAAATTTAAAGTAGTTGGTACGGAATATTCGCAGGACATGTAAAGAGTTGCAATGCGGGAAACAAATTATTTTGAAGGCTTGGCGACTTGTGGTCTTGGGATGTGTGATTTGTCGTATTTAAAAGACAGAAAAATCCTGAAATAACAGTTTATATATGAAATAAAATACAAATTCCTCACAACGTTTCGGAAATAGTTGGTTTCCATCATCAGGTGACAAAGTAATTTGCTTTGTCACCTGATGATGGAAACCAACTAGTTCCGACACGTTGTGAGGAATTTGTAATTTATTTAATATATAAACTGTTATTTCAAGATTTTTCTGCCTTTTAAATGATGGACCAACTTATTGATATAATTGAAAATATAGACAGAAATTAAAAATATTAATTTGTCGTTTTTATTTCTTGGCATGTGGGGGCTTGCCTTCAAGATGGAATATCTCATGGTATTGCGCGTCGTTCTCGGTCGTGCCGCTAGGAGTCGCATGATCGCCAGCACTGCTCGATACAATCGCGATCACGCCACTTCCAGCGGCAGACTGAGAAGGTCGCGAAATACCGTGAGATATTCCAGCGCGAAAACGCCCCCACGCGCCAAGAAATAAAAACCCAAGTACAATAAGTGTGAGGAGGTGGCCTGTGTAGGAAGCGACGCTGTGTCGCTGTGCGGTCGCCCAGCCGGATGCTCTCTCTCTCCTCCCCCGCCCCGCCCGCACCCCCGCGTGAGAGCAGCGCCATTCCACTCGCGCCCCGGCCCCGGGCCGCCGCCGGCGCCTGCTCCCGCCCCGCCCCCCCCCCGCCCCCGCCGCCCTGCCCGGCGCGCGCCACTGGCCCCGGCCCTGTTTGATCAATACAACACCGCAACTTGCGACAGACAAATAGCCCCCCCGCACGCACTGCCACTCCGCCTCGGCCGCCCCTCCCCCCACGCGCCTCTCGCGGATGCTGCGCGCCGCTCGCCTGGGCGCCTTACGCGCGAAGCGCGCTCCGTCCCATCCCGTCTCCCTCCCTGCACGGTTTTCATTTCATTTTATGTATTTATTTGGTCAAAAACAATACAAACTGTATGTGACATTTTTTTATTTATTACATCTGCTTCATTTTTAATTTGATCTACTTGATCATTCGGCAAATACAATTATACATACAATTATTGACCTGCAAAGAAACCAGCCAAATCTGGTTCTTTCTAAATATTAGTTTTATACTTATGTCCAATTAGAAAAAAAATACATCACATAAAAATAACAATAATACAAAACAAAGATACAAACAATAGTACAAATAATGGCAAAATGAAAATGGTCTAATCTACAGTAACACTAATTACAAAATTTATTATTTATATCTGTGGTCGAGATCAAGAGGATGGACTCTTTTTTAGTCTTCTTGTCATTGTGCTGTTATCTAAGATGTTTACGGCCAGATGGTTAACATGGTTATCGAGTCTGTGTTGGTATTTGACAGATCTAGAAGTGATTTCCTCTTTAACAGTGGTAATATGTAGATCTTTGTGACAAATGTGGCAGGAGATTATCTGCGCACGTTTTCTTGAGGTCCAGAACGAAAAAAAAAAAAGAAAAAATACAGCACGAGATTAGAAACATTTAAAAAACTAGACATTTTCGTTCCCGAAAACATAATTGCAACGGTAAACGAACTGCTGATTTGATTGTTCTGCATTGCTAACGAAATAGTAACTCACCCTCAGTTCAGCTCCTACCACTACAAGCAAAAGGAGTTCTCAGTAAAACGTGCGCAAAGTGAAGCTGCATTCTTGATCACTTTATATTGTTATATTATTACTTACTTGATCACTTTATATTGTTTGCGTCTTGCGCGTCTGCAGAAGAGATTGCAAGGGACTGAGGGGCGTATGTTAGAGCATGAAAGAAACGTGTGCATCACTTCCTCGTATATTTTTCCTCATATAACTTGCGATATATCTTGCATGTTCATGGCAATAGAATTGCAAGTGTGTGTGCGTGAGTATTCATTGATTCCGGGGTCGGAAACTACTCAGGTCACTAGTCGTGTAAGTGTAGTGTATTTTATACCTTTCGAGGTGACGGGGTTCACCCTCCATCCGTCGCAGATGTACTCGTATTCGTCAGCTTGCTCAGTTTTCCTCTCGAACATTTCCGTCAGATTTGACAACAACACCCTCCGCCTGGGTGTTGTTGAAGAAAGAAATCAAAATCCATTCAGCTTAGAACAAATTCCGTGAACCAATTTATCTGTATCCCTTAATACAGAAGGTCTTTATCCACAAAATGTGATCTATGAGTACAAAACATATTGGATCAACAATTATCCATTATGTCGGTTTGAGGGTCCAAGGAAACGAGTTTTTCTGTCGAAAAATGGCCGTTTTGTGCTGCAGCATTACAATTATTCTCTCTACGACACAAGTAAGAGAGAAGGTAAATATTAAAGTAAACTCAAGTTTTCTGTGAAAAGTTTCAAAATGAGCATTTTCAGAAAAGCTCAAATGACATTTTCTCAAAAGCAACTCCAATTTTTTTAAACACAAATTTGCATTGAGGACCAGATTTTACTCTTCTTTTTATCAAAATCATATTTGTATTCTACCATTATGGGGGGGGCGAAAACGTGAGAAAATGTTGAGACGCCAATAGATGGCAGCTGAGAAGAGGAAGGAACAAAACCGAAAAGATAACAGAGATTAAATGCGAAAAGGAAACTAACTAGTACGGGAAAGTCTGCGTCATTCTGTTGTACCACTGTTTGTGTAATGTAATGTGCAATAATGCCCTAACGCAATACATTAGGATTGTAGTCTCCAAACTTATGAAGCTTCTGAGCAACCACACAATTTTTTTAAATCCTACTGTGAGCTACCAAAAGAAATCAGGAAATATCTTTCATCAAACTATAAATATTAGCAATCAGCTGTGCACACGCCAAACATAGCGGACATCACCACAACCGCACACAATCAACAACGAGAATGACAGTGACAGTTGCGCAGGAGAATGAAAGTTGCTGTTTTCCTGTATCATCTGTTTTGAGTGGAGTTGAGCAACTCCTGGTTGGACGAGCTGCGAGTGACGTTGCGATGTACCGAAGGCTTCCTCGCGATCGACGGCGTGTGGCTGTCCCCGCATTGGGATATTGGAGTGTGCTGTATTTCATGACCGTTTTCTGTAGACGATTCCATTTGCGGGTTCACAGGTTTTGGTCCAAAATAATAAGCTATTTCAGTTTGCCAACGTTTCGGAGTTTATTATTGCTTTATCTTCAGGGCTTGCTGTGCGTGGGAAGTTAAGTAGATATTATGAAGGTTCACATCATGAGAAACAGCCAAACAAGATAGCATGACCATTCATCCTGACTACATGTTCCTGGGAGGAACTGTTTGGCTGTTTCTCTTGATGTGAAACTTCATCATATGTACTTAACTTCCCACGCTCAGCAAGCCCTGAAGATGGAGCAATAATAAACTCCGAAACGTCGGCAAACTCGTAGCTTATTATTTTGGACCGAAACCCGTGAACCCGCAAATGGAATCGGATATCGGAGTGGTTGTTACGCGGCAAAGGAATGAGAGCGTGTGCGTTGCGTGTGCGCAGGTGTTCGTGCGCGAGCTCATCTCGAACGCCAGCGACGCCCTGGAGAAGCTGCGCTACGTGCGGCTGCAGGACGGGGCGGAGGGCGGGGCGGGGGCGGCGGAGCAGCGACTGGACGCCGGCGCCCTGCAGCGCCCGCTCGAGGTGCACCTCGCCACCGACAAGCAGGCGCGCACCCTCACCATACAGGTAAGCCCTCTTTCTCTTCCAGCCTTTCTCTTCTTTTCTTCTTCTTCTTTTTCCTTTCCTTTTAAGGTCGTATCAACATCGAGGTCTTTAGCGACCACTGTTGGGTTTTAACGTTATGGTATCTACGAGGATGAAAAGATATGGTGATGATAGGGGGTGAAAGGACGAACACAAATACAACCATGCCCGAGGCCGGATTCGAACCCTGCGATCCTTGGGTTCGAGATTGCTACGACACTACTGGCTTAGCGATCCCGGCCACCGGGGATCAGCCATCTTCCGTCTTTATTCAAGACTGTTGATGTTGTCGTTTGGCCCTGTTGTTTGCAAACAGTTGCTTCTTTATTATGATGGTGTTCGGCCAGTGTTGAGTGGGAGCCTCTCCAAGAAATATAAGTATATTGTAAACTTATATCGAACTTCGTTCTCGAAAATACCTTAACAGAAAACCGATCTTTATTCATAATTAATTGCACGTTCAGTTGATTAAATCCACTGTGGTCTAAACGGCTTAAAAGTTTTGTGGTCATTTGTTTGCCTCCGAACAGAAGCTTTATATGCTAATTGATAAATGATTCTTTATACATTTATTCAGGTTTCGCTATAAAGGACCACTCCAAGAGTGCCTGAGGCTATTAGAGGAAAGCTTGTCATTAGTGGAAAGTGATGAGAATGATTCAGGCCACCACATTATCTTAAAATCTCTTTTGGAACCAGTGAACACCGATACACATGTATTCTCCCCTCTCGAATGATTGAGTCACAGGGAACGTGAACTATTTACGAGATCGTATTTTGAGTTCTGGAGAAAATACCGTATTGAATGGGATCCTGAGGACCTTTTAATGCTGTACCCTTGTGTTTATTGAACACCAGAAAGATTACTTCAAGATATTTATACAGATAAAAGACGAGACATAAATCCTACATTTACTTTGAAAAAACATTTTTAACCCGATTCAGAAGACTTATGAAAGGACAAGGTTGAAGATTCGATTCATGTTTTTGTCAGTCTTTTCACCGAAAGTGTTATTCCCTTTACCTTGAAAATAGTAGTAATCAGCGAATAATTTATATTTGTAATGGATTGTACTGTATTATAGGAAAAAGTAACTTATTTTGAAACACGTTCTGAGCATTATGAGTCCGTCGGCGGAGCTCTCGATGGCTGCACTCGCTCAGCAGAAGGGCTGATAGCCCACTCAAAAGCTGTCTGACCCAGGAAAAAATTACGCAAGTTCTTTCTCAACGGTTCTATATGTTTTTGAGAAAATACGTCCCAATTGATTCTGTGAGTATCGGAGTGTAAATGGTTTAACAATACCGAGTATTTGTTTGCAATAGTTGTTTTCAAGCACAATAAAGTGGAACTAGCGCGCCACCGCGAGATAGGATGGTTGAGAAACATTCTCCGGCTTTGACCAGAGGCCCAAAAAGTAACCGTTTTTCAGCGTGTTTAGCGCCTAAACTGTTTTTCAGAAAATTCAAGTTAATATGTTTATTTAGTAGGAAATTATATCTATCTTTAAAATTTTTAAATAACAATTGTTTCGATAAAACGAAAGTTTTCATGATATAAGCAAAATACTGAAACCTGGGCAAATTTTTTATTTGATATTTTTTCCAATTTTCTCTGTGAAGCCTTAAACATCACAATCCCTCTACGCTCTCAAAAACAGAACCGTTGAGAAAAAAAACTTCCAGATTTTGTTTTCTGGATCGGACGCTTTTGAGCACCAATTGACTGGACTACGAATAGATCTACTTAGACGTGTGGCGTTTTCACCTTTCGCTGTGGCAAGGGTGTCGTGACACACAGAACACACTGGAATACACATACCAAAGACACGGGATACAGTATTTTGTATACAGTTCATTAATACAAGGTGTGATCAATAAAAGACTGGACTAATTAGATAACTTGTTTATTTCGATAGATACAACTTATTCGAATTCGTCGCCCTCAAAGTAGTTGCCTTGGCTCACGACACATCTTTCCTAACGTTTCTTCCAGCTCTCGATCCCCACCTGGGAAGCGGCCTTAGGGATCCTCTTCAGATCCGCCGTACAATTGGTTTTGATGTCCAAAATTGACTCGAATCGGCACCTTTTCAAGGTTGATTTCAGGTTTGATTTTCGTCACCGGTTTTAATGGTTTTAAGAAAATCTAGTTCGGCGTCGGCTCGATCCAGCCGCTCCTGACAAATGTCCACACGCGTTTGTCTTTGTTGAGCAGTCAGCACACACGGGACGAATTTTGACGCGACGCGCGTCATGCACAAAATTTCTGTCAAAATGGTCTGAAAGGATCCAAAACTAATGTTCACTTCATCGGCTATCTCCCTTATAGTTAAATGACGATTTGCCCGCACCAAATCGCTCACCAATTTGACGTGGTTGGGGTCTGTCGATGTGGAAGGCCGCCCGATCGGAAATCTTCATCTGTCGAGGTTCTGCCCGATTTGAAGCGACTATACCACTCAAAATAATGGCTTCGACTCATTGGTTCATCCCCAAAGGCTTGTTGAATCATTCCGAAGGTTTCCGTAGCACTTTTGCCAAGTTTGAAACAAAATTTCACGCACACACGCTGTTCCTCCAACTCCTTCATTCTTGCCTTTGTACGAGGTGACGAACAGTTTCACGCAAATACCGTAGTTGCTGCTTAACGGCTCAACCCACACAAACGCGATAGCTGCCGTTTTACTTGTCAAATGTGACCCTGGATGGAAACCTTACTCCTTTAGATCCGCTGAACGGCTTGCGCGCAATAAAATCAGTCCGGTCTTTTATTGATCACACCTTGTAGATACATTTACGATTTACCTGCTCGAAGTATCTTCTCCGACAGCAACCCGCTATCATACATCTGCTACATCCAATATACAGTGGAATATCGTTAACACGTTCCCAGTTCCTACGTTTTTCCGGTTAGTACATTTATATTTTCAGTTCCCAGTCCCAATTTCATCAAATTAGTCGTTTACACGTTCAACATACCCGCTTAGCACGTTCAAAGATTGTAGACAACTTGCAACGGGAGAGGCACGCGTTTCCCGGTGCACCAGCGCCATCTTCAATGTGTGTTGCTTTCAGGTACATTTGGGTACCACTTTCATCTTCAGTCTGATTCCAGAGCGGGAGAATCGTGTACCCTCCGCACCATCTTCGTTGTGTGTTACCATGGTTTCCGTGTTACGTGTTTCTTTGAAGCGGTACCGTGATGCGTTACTTTGCTTTTTTTACTTTGTAATTTCGTTTTACTTAATGTCATTTATGAGTAAATTAGTTTAGCCCATGGATATTTGCGTGTTAATTACATATTACATTAATTTTCCGTATTTTGATGGTTTTGCGGAGAGTAGAAAATAAGTATAATTGAGCATTTTTCGTTAGTGCGTTTTCCCGCTTATGACGTTCAAAATTTTCAGTCCCTTGAAAAACTTGCTAACGAGATACCTACTGTGAATGGCTATTGGCATGTGTCGAGGGGCGAGGTCGAGGAGGACAGGGGATGCCGACGGCGTAAGTTGATGAGAGGGGAGGGGAAAAGAGGCAGCTGGAAACAGGGGGAAAAGAGAGAAAGAGAGAGGGGGAAAAAGACTCAGAGGGAAAAAGAGACACAAAAGGAAAATAGAGACAGAAGAAAAATGAGACAGACCGTGAGGCGAAAAGAGAGACAGAGTGGAGAGAAAAGAAACAGAGAGGGGATATGAGAGACAGAGAAGAGGGGAGTGAAAGACAGAGAAGAGGGGAGTGAGAGACAAAGGGGAGGAATAAGAAACGGTGAAAGAGATAGGAGGAAAAGAGAGGAAGTAGGGAAAGAGAGAAAGCGGAGAAAGAAAGGGGGAGAGGGAGATAGGGGTAAAAGAGAGAGGGGAGATGAATATTTCCACAATTATTTCTTCTGCGGCTGAAACGCGCCGGATACCAGCTAGTACCGCTATAAACATAACAAACTTTCTTGGTTTTGTGGCGATATACGCCACTGTGCTTCCAAAATTATAGAGTGGCATACTCTAATTTTCAGTTTTCGTTGGTTGTTGTGCATAAATTGTAGGGGCGGGGGGGAGAAAGCCATTTCGCCATTGCTGCCGTCCACACGAGCCTGCCTGACACCTGATTCACCATTGCCCGCCTCCGGCTCCGGAAGAGAACACCTGGTGCACACACCGGTCGAAATCCCTCGCTGCATCACTCTGGACTCGGGTGCAAACGCGGGCCATCCAACTCCGCTATCTTACGAGCGAAGCTTTTTCACGGGAATCGAGGGTCCTGGTGAGTCCCCGCAGAGGCATTGGGGTGCCGTTATATGGATTAAAGAGCCCGTGTTCGGTGAGAAATGGTCCCACATGGTCCTGTGTGCGTAAAACAATTCCAAGCACGACACAACGTCGTTGTTTGTGAATTTGCGTGAAGATCCTTGCATTTTATTTGCATGTAGCTGAGGAAACGCGGAATTTTTTGCCACACTCATCTGTTGGGTAGGAAAAGGTATGAATCCTATCTATAATGTAAAGATGTTTAGAAATTATTTATTTACTTCTCCGCCCCACCCCGCCCCGTCCCCTCTCACTATCCGCCTCTTTACTCTTCCCTGGTACGTCCAACTTCGTCCCTGAATTACTCCAAGCCTGATTGAGCTGTCGGAGTTAATCAACAATCACTGCCCAGCATTCCACGAGCACCAGCAGAAATTGTTCATGAATCAGTGTGAGGATAACAGTTTGTAAGGCTAAAGTAATTTCCGATCATCAATGATCCGAAATTTCTTCGGCTCTGTACATCAACAGGTGCTGTTGATTATCAGTAAAATTAATATAATCATTGTTAAATACATTATTCACGAGTATCCAACTGAAAAAAACTACAACGATTTGTAAGTGATAGGTGAAATTTCAAGCATACGTAATATTCATTATAATTTCACATAAACTACAAAATGTGAGATAAAGTGTGTTCGTCGTTATTTCCTTAGTGTATAGCTTATGTATTTGTTTATATTGTGTTGTGAACTTGTGCTGCAGGACACGGGCGTGGGCATGACGCGCGAAGAGCTGATCGCCAACCTGGGCACCATCGCGCGCTCGGGCTCCAAGGTAAGTCGGCTGCCGCCCCCTCCGCGCAACCACCCCTTGCACAGCGCCACTCTGGGCTTCGCCTTGCACCGCGAAACACTCGGCTAAAAAGTGCTGCGAAAGCACGTGGTTGCAAAAAGCGCGTTTTGAATAAGCTGCTGAACACAAACAGGGTTTCTTTTGTTGCTTTCAAGCTCAATCTCGTGCTGTTTTACTTGCGAGAGGAATTCTATTTTGAATATCCTAGCGCATTGTCTCTGGAAGCTGCTCCAGATGCGTTGCTGAAATGACTGTTCTGGAGTGTGCGCTATGTTGGATTAGTTTGATAGACGTGAAAAGATGTTGTTACGATCTCACTTTTGCTGTTTGAACGTCCAAATTATTTATTGATGTTTATTGCGTGACAATGAAGCTTAACGTGCATAAACTGTTGAGGGAATGAATGGAAATCATTTCATATCTCCCTACAGATAGAAGGGCAAATACTTAGCGTTGAGTGAAAATGACTTATGAGGTACATTTTGTAAAGAATTTCCGAAAAAGGGGGCGTTTTAAAGTGTTTTTCTACCTTTTTTACATATATTTGTAATAGTACTTTACATATCAGTACTAATGTAGTGTTATTGTGGACAAAAGTTCCTATAACGTTTTCTTGTAAAATTAACTATTTTTAAGATATATACTCGAAAGTTTTTTATTTACAAGAATCTTTTTTGTAGATATTTTTCTTATAAAAATGGTGTGATATGTTTCAATGCTCGGAAGTAATTTATTTTTGCCCAACATTTATTAACAATGTGTGTGTACGTTTTTGTACATACCTGCGAGTATCCGAAGTCATTGGGTCCGAGTTTACCTCGAGTACGAAAACTGATATCAGTTTAATTTGATAAGGATCTAGTACAAATATTTGGACAAGGATTGTGTAGCTTATCAACATAAAACAATAAACGAGTACAAATATTGTAAATGGAATAATCAGATACCATGTACCTAGAGGGACAATTAAAAGTGGCCTTGACGAAAGAGACACGAACTGGAACATACTTGAAAAAAATAAAACCAGCTTTTTGACGATTTTCCCCTTCCTTTGGGTTTTGTTTCTTTAAATTCCAGAGGTGCCATGATAGGAATAATGTATTTCGTGTAATTTTATGCAAAATATGCAAGTGGATGTTTTCAGTTTTTTTCAGCAGTGAAAACAATTTAAAAATAACTTCGTAATGCAAGAAAGTAAAACTTAATATCCCGATTTTTTTCGCTCTATTTTCATTTTAAAATTTACCCTCCAAAAAGAGAAACAATTAAATACTTAAACGAGTTTTTGAAAAAAATATTTTGTGACTTTTTCGTGTTTTGCCGGTTGAAAAATTCAAATTTTCGCGCCAGAAATTACCTAAATTATTTTGTTTACATTATTTTGTTATATTATATATATATAACTCAATAATTAAATTATAATTTAAGAAGTCATTAGTACCCACCAGTAATGATAAAAAATACCGTATGTGGAGGAAAGTGAAATGTAAAAACCCATACGAGTTTTTTTATAAAATGGACGTCAGGCGGGGGACGGGGGCTGAAAATTGGTAAATCGTAGTTTTTGTGGGTCGCGAACATATTCCACATAAAACGTGTACGATCTTCTTCCAGGAGGAAGGTCGCAGATTAGCGGCTGAAACGTTGGCTGTGCCTAGGACGCGGCGTCGCCCGGACAGCCAAGTACAGTAGTTACAAATTTCGGCCGCGGAAGCCTGTGCTCTCATTTTCGACGTCTAGTTCGTTCGAAATGTTTTGGATCTTATTTTACATTGTTATTCCGCTATAGTCATTGCGGAGTGCAAACTAGCCCGGCATGTTTGCTCGGGATTCTACCGTTTCCCCTGCCCTCTTTACGCCGTTTCTCCATCACCGTTGTCGTAATCATCTGCGTATTAGATCATAATTATTGGGTCCAATAACCGTAGGTAGTTGAAGAACCCGTAAACCACAATAGATAAATAATAAATCCGCAGGGATCATGAATGGACTGGAATCACGAAAGATATCGCTGTGACCCCTACGCTACGGGTCGACCAACCTCGTCTGTTAATTGTGATTGCTCATTGTTGGGTTGTGTCGTGATCCTCAAAACTTGCCCATGAGTCCACTATATGAGTAGCAGACGATCACGCGTTTTGGCATGGAGCACACATTCTGGTCGCCATTCAACCATAAGCCGTTTGTCGTGATGTGTGATAAGTGACATCAAATACATTTTTTTTGTGCCCACACGTCAAGAATCAAATACAAAAAGAAACCAATTTGATATCTTGTATGGACCAGAGAATATTTGTAGTGCTAGTACCTATTGGGTCACATCTTGCATCTGGTAAGTACGAAGCAGAAATTGGCATCGGATATCTGAAATGTTTCTGTATTAATGTGATATATCACGTTTCAAAATTCCACAAAAGGGTCAAGAGTTGTTTTATGTGAAATCGCTTTTCTGCCACCGTCCGAAGAATTATTGAACAGATGAGGCCGGTAATACTCTTCCCGCCCCCCCCCCCAGCAGCTGCGGAGGCTGTACTTCGACTAAGGCTCCGACTAAGTGCTTCCGACTAAGAGTTTTTTATCGTGTGCCGTGGCAGCCATCTATCCCCCCTGGGTGGGATGGGACCCTCCCACATGTCGGCTTGCGGGGGGTTCCCCCAACAAGCAGGAAGTTCTTGACCGGTCCCCAGAATGCCTGGTAGTCTTGTGCATGTACGTTTGTGTCAGTAAAAGGAGAGGACATGACAAGAGAGGAAAGATCGCGCATGACCCTTGGCTCATTTGTTAGGGTACTGCTCCGGACATTCGTTTGGTGTTGATCGGAGAAACCACGGAAACTACCGATCAGAGCAGCCGGTCGCTTAGCAATTCCCCTCTAGTAAGCGCCTGAATTCGACCTAGGTAAGTAAGTAGGATCGAAAATCCTTCCACTGTTGGGATTCGAACTCCTAGGACGTCCCGGTCAGAGGCTCTGCAATGACATCAGCTGTCCTAAGCCACGTCAGCCTGGTCTAAGGGTGTGGGTTTTCGCTCCGTAAGTAATCACAAATGTGTAATACTGGTGCAGGCTGACGATGAGGAAAGGGATGGCGCGCCATCTGTGGGTCAGCTTAAGCCGAGGCACGGCTAGCGAGGGGCGCGAGGAGCCGGCTCGTTCTCCAGCCGCGCCGCTCCGGGGGAAGGGGGCGCGGCGAGCGGGACAAATGAAGGGCGCGCGGCGCAATCAGCGCGGGCGATTGGGCGGAGATTTGTGGCGGCGCTGCATCATGCGCACAATCGCCAGCCCCTGCCAGCCCCTGACCCTCTTCCTCCAGCGCCCCCCCCCTCGCAGCTCCAAAGGAGCGCTCGCCGACGAACGCTTTGTCAATACCCTGCAACGATTGCTTCGGGCAATTATCTAGAGGGTGTCCCACTTAAAACCTGCCCTGTTGAAGCGTGTTCTGTTCTTTGATTTTAGGCGGACAGCAAATTCTAGTGGCTGGACTAGGAATCGTTTGGTCTGTGGATTCCTAGTCCCTAGTCGGCCGGGATTGTAGTCCAGACGCTAGAATTCCGCTGTCCACCGAACTCAAAGAACAGAATTACGCTTTCAACGGGGCCGGATTTTAAGTGGTACACCCGAGTATTCTATCATGCACATACTGGTGCAATTTCTGATAACTTCCTCTCGAAGCACATTGTTTGGAACAAGTAGCAGATGTTCATTTTAAGGCGTTCTTTGATCACTCTTGTGGTTTACAAGAGGATCTTTTCCGTAGTTTTGTAGAACTAATATCAGTATCAGTACATTAATCTAATATCTAATCTAAAATCAATACAATTCAAGTCAGCCTTATTTTCAGCCTCGCCGCGCAAATTCCTCTACGGTCCTTTCATTGTGTGGCAGAGAACGGAGGCATCACTCAGTGCGATTTGAATTGTGCTCAGAGGCTCCTTTTAGACTTTACGATCCTTTACATGTAGTAGGTCTACAACATGGGACTGCCGACTTTACTTCACTTGCAAAGCTGGCGTACGAAGGATATTTTCTCCCTTAAAAATCCACGGCTTCGATCGGCTTTCAAACCCACGGACTTTGGTATAATAGTAGGATATGCTAACCGTTACAACTGCCGAAACGAATATAAGGTATCCGTTAATTATTCTAACGCAGATCATGTAGTCTGATTGTTTTTGTGTTGTTTTGTTTCGGTCGCTTTGACCTGTCAAAAAGCTGGCTTTTTAGCGGGCAAGCGCACGTGTAGCGTCGGCAACACAGCGCGGATTCTCCATAAGACCCATTGTGCCTTCACAACGTGGAAAGCAGTATAGAACAACAAATAAAATATCCGCAAACTTTTACTCTGCAATATTTTTTAACAAAAATACTTTTCACGAATACTTCAACAACGAAATGTAATATTTACGGATAAACAATACAGTAGTTCTGGGATATACCAAGAATATAAAAAAGGATTATTTTTTAGAAAACGTGTAATGACGGGCGGCTTCCTCGGAGTTCTTATTTTCGCATGTCAGCTGTGTCGTGAACAGTGGCTCACTGAGTGCTCGTATGTGAATTCGGTCGGTGCGAGCTGTGCGCCCTGGAGGAGGGTCGGCGACGGAGGCCGAAGGTTATTGGTGGAGTCTGGAAACGCCCGTCCGGATTCCGGGTTATCGGCGGAACTCACGTCGCGTCGTCGTTAAGGCGGCTCCACACATTCGCTATTCGGCGAAGAGCGAGCAATCGCTCGCCGAATCCCGAGTAGTGTGGATCGCTTACTATTTGCCGAGAGACGAACATTCGGCACTCGCTGTACCCTCCGCGTGCTGGTCATTTGGACTCATCAAAGGGAGAGAACGTTAACCGAACACATCAGCTGGTCGGGATCGGGCCAGCAGTAGCTCGCTGGTCGGCGAATGCCGAATGTGTGGAGCCACCTTAGGGTCAGAGGAGGTGCTCGGCTCCTGGTTCTGGCTTTCCCGGGCCACCCGCCACTTGGGCCTCTCTCCCTGTTGGTTGGGGCGGAGTTGCGGATATGTCTGCGGCCGCATCCAATGGGAGACTTGAAATCATCCGTTGGGTTGCCTCGAATGCCGGTGGAGCCTTTGTCGTGGGTGCGAGAGAGGGCGCGGGAAGGAGACGGGGTGGGGCGCCAGCCGCCCGGGCCTCGCTCCGGGAGGCCCCAGTTGGGCTCTTGCCCTCGTCGTGGGTATGGAGGAAGGCTTTCTCCCAGAGCTTTGAGTGGCGGTTCATTCGACTCCGTTGCTAGTCTGGAAAACAAGTAGCCCTACACTGCGATTTTCGCAACTTTGCCCCTGATAGGAATCAGCTGTTGACGGTTTCATCTAATCGGGAGCTTGAACGTCACCATAGTGACATCACTTTAGGGAAATAGAAGCTCCCGACTGGATGGACAGCGAAACAGCTGATTCCTTTCAGGGGCTAAGTTCAAAAAATTGCAGTATAAGAAGGCAGGGCGACCCCGCCACAGCGGAGCGGTGGGTGCCGGCGGATCCGGAGCTCCAGTGCTGCCCGAAAGGGGTGGATGAGAGCCAGAAGGCCAAGATGCCCACTCTGAGGCGACTCAAGTCCCTCTTGCTATGACACTAAAGCTTACTTAGGAGATTTTGGTGAGATTGTAAACGGTACGGGCAGTGTGACAATCAAATATATGCATATTTCAGTCCAAAACGAAACTCTTCGTTTTCATATTTTTCTCGAGTTTTTGGGTATGCAACGAAACTATAGACCCTCTCACGTAGCCGAAGGTTGAATTGCTTAACTTTCTCGCTACCGCTTACGCAGTAGAGAGAAAATTATGTAATGCGCGAAAGAAAGGCAAATTTTCGTCAGAATAGTAAATTTTGTTATGGGATAGTGGAAAGGACGTTTAAGAGAATGATGTAGGCTTCATGTTGATTGAAAACCCCAATTTTTCGAAAATTGCAAAACTTCAAAATATTTTCAGTTTTCTTACTACTACAATTATGAGGATGAGAATTTTTCCCTTAATGAAATCTGTTCCTTAAAAATAGATTTTGAAATAAGGTCATGTACAATGTTTCGAAAATTTGAACTTTTCTGCGTAATTTGCGTGAATGTAAAGGCGAGAAAGTACGTGCTATTTTTAGCGCCATTAGTTGTTGTTTTTTCAATTTTTGCGCGCATTGTAAACTAGTGTTGTAGAACGAACCCTCGGACGACAGGGCGTGAGTGTCGTGGACCCTCACTGATTTCCTAAAGCTGCTGCAAAGTCTCCTGTGGTAAAAAGAACTTGTGGATCAGATTTGATGAATGCGAAGAAACAGAGCGTTCCGAGGTTAAAAACGATTAAACTATATTCATTTACCGTTTCGGTCCCTTCTAAAAGTAAATAATAGGTGAAAGGATGCAATGCACTGTTTGTGATCATCCAATTCACTTTGGCGCATGAGTAACAGGCTGTCCTCCCCTGTTGTAGACCCTCAAGGCTTAATGACTGTCCCTTATCTGCGTTTGAAACCCATTCGTAGCTAGTAATACGTCCGTTCACGACCATGTACCATTGCGACAATAGGTCGGTCCTTTATCGGACGGCCACTAGCGTTGCCAATGGAGCGTAACCAAATTAATGACTGAATTTGACATCGTTAAATTTCCGACTTGTAAACGGCTCCGTCTTCAAAACATAGTAAAATGTATACGTGTATTTTGCAACGGAAGAAAAGCTCTTAAAAGTGGCATCCTTAAAATGAATCATCCGTTTACTGCTGTCAAGTTACACAGAGGCAAAGACGGTGGACGAAGAGGCGATCGTTCAATACACATTTATGGGACATGCACTAGCCACCAGAAGAACACACCAGTTATATCCCTTACTTAAAAAATCATCCGCACTCCAATTACACACATCCATTCATCTCTACCAAACAATGATACGACCTATATTAAGTTATGCATCTCCTGTCTGGGCCGCAGCATCCAAAACAAATATTCAGAACATCCAAACATTCCAAAATACATTCCTAAGAATAATCACAAAAGCACCCTCGTTTATCCCAAACTCTCAAATCCTTCAAGAACTCGGTATCACCCCTATCTCTGTACATTTCTCCCTTCTATCCGCAAAATTCTACAACAAAATTTCTCGAATGCCTTCACCAGCCCATTTCAAACTTGACAAACAGAACCCTCATCGTAAATGATTGAAAAGGAAATTACCCAGAGAATTTTTTGATCCTCCTTAAGCAGACTGGAAACGATTAGCCTTTCCGTGTAATATAAAGTGCTTCTGAAAATGAAATAATGACGATAAAAGAAAATATCTTGTAAACTTGATGTATAAAATAAAATCAACTACTATATCAGTCGTTCACGGCTGCTGAGTGCCACAGGCCAAGCAAGAATAAATAAATTTTTAAAAAAATTATGGACATTAAGGATACGCATTCCATGAGTGTTGCTTCGGAAAACACTTGTTCAGTCAAAGCTTCTGTTGGAGACGCCACAGGCTTCGAAGTGCCTCAGAATATCTTGTGAGACGTTGTCACATTCCCTTCTGGAGTCCGTTGAGCAGCATTTCATATAAAAATGAATTACGCAAGGTGTTCGTCTCGAAATTAAAGCAAGCAACGTGCTGGATAACTTCGAATTCGTATTTGAGCTTTTTAGCGGAGGAAAAAGCTGTTACATTTCCTCCTAGGAATCCGATCCTCCCCCTCATGTTTATGATGTTCTGCCACACTTCTGAAAGGCGTTGTAATGAAAAGACGGGCGACTCCAATCTGAATAGTGGGATGATCTTCGAAGATAACCTTGAAGCATATTGTCACTGAAGCTCTATTGGCACTGAAATGAAAAAAAACGGATATTTTTGTCATTTCATTTTTTTGTCATTCTTCTTACCGTTCTCAGAATTGTAATCGTGACGAATCATCGCCCTCCTAACACAATATCCAATTTTTTCGTTACATATTTTTACGTATTTAGAATTATTAAAATTACATATTTAAAGTTTGCGACCGCCGACGTGTAACACCTCGATGAAAATGTTGCATGCTGCAGGGTATGTTTGCTGTTAATAGAGATCGTCAGTTTGTAACATGGCTTCTGTTTGCGACTAGTCTGACTGCTAAACTACGGTCCTGGATTGCAATAGATGAAGCTTTTACTACTGACGAGAAAGTTGTATGGCGCAAAGTGTGCATCGACATGTGCTGTCCAAAATGCTTTTAAAACGTTTTTATTAATTTAAAAATTTATTTAGGACATTTTTATAAATATAATTTTGGGCTATGTAAATGGTTAAGTAAAGAAGTTTACACATTTTATCCGATTTTACATATTTATTACTAGTGAGAGGAATTTTATGCCCTCAAAAATCATTGAATATGAAAATCTTGATATGCTTTAAAAAAAGGCATTTATTACCTAAAAAGTCTCAAATATGCAATTAAAATTTAAAATATATCATTCCTGCATTAACCTTCTTTATAAAATTCAGAAGATGCGTACTTGGAATGGAAAGATTTTTGTGCAAACAGAATACTACGTACTTACTTCGCGGGAAAATAATTGAAATAAATATTCAGCTTAATCTTGTATGTCTTGTTGTATTTCCTTCAGTTTCATATTATATTTCATATTAAATAAAAAAAATATTATATATATATATATATATTGCAACGGAACATGCCATCTCTCGACATGCCGGCACTAACCAACCTTTGATGGGCTAGGGCGGATATACCCCACGAGAATCAAATGCTTCTGGCGTGGGTGTCACCAGGACGTCACGGCGCTCCAGTCACCGCCTCGTCGCCAGGCCCTGCCGGTTGTTTATCAAAATATTTTCTTTTATAGGATGCTCCCTCCCTAGGAAATCCTACATGGTTTAGTGACCAGGGAAAATCACAATCCACAAATGCTTTATATCTCATTCATTAACCAAAATTGATTACATAACATTACAACATGCAGCGGGCAAACCACTGCTTTGCCCTACACTGCCTGTACACATTACACCTAAGAGAGATTTCGATAATCCTATTTCCAGCTGGATTTACCTAAACATTCTCTTAAGATTTTCATTACTACTTAAATTAGTGTGGCATTACTTATTGCCTTTCACATAAAAGCACATGTACACTGACTCTTTCGATAAAGAAAAAGACTGATTTTAACAAAGTTACTTATTGTTCTGGTTTAGATGCATGTAAGCATCGTATTCTATTTTAAATTCTGTTTAGAACGACCCTTTGAACATGAAAGAAAGACCAAATCCAAATCTAGAATTGTCCTCATTAGCCTCTCCTATTTCTGCTAATACCTTGTATTTTTACAGCACTGTGTCAAAGTTTACAGGTACTCACTCTCGTTTGCTGCATGGCGGTGAAATACCGTTACACCTCCCCCTCTCGCGCGCGTTCCGGAGACCTCCCGTTCGCCCACTAGCAGCCGGGAAGGGCGTAGCGATGACCTCGCTGTCTTCACGGCCGCTCGAACAAATGGAAGCCTCGGCGAGGCCTGTGGAGTAGCGGCGGGCCCGATGGCGACCTCGGGATGCAACGGTGAATTGCACCGCGGCGCCTCTCGTACTCGCTGTATTCCACGTCACGTACCAACTTCTCGGCTGTACCTTCTTCTTCTATCTTCTCCCTTCTTCTTTCTTCGTTTTCCTTCAATGCGAAATTACACGTCAGTTCAGAAAGTTCAGACGTCTTTAATTTTCTTCCTCACAAACTCATTCCGGACAACAGTTCTTAATAATTCTTGATTTGAACATCGGGCCTCGTTTCACTTTGCTCCCGTGCACTTTGAAAGTTCTGGTGGCGTTGGAAGTTGTGAATTACGCACCGACTCACGTTATACTTGGTCATGAATTCTGTTTTAGAACAAAACTGCTCCTAGCGGATATCGCATCTCGTCGTTAACTTTTTTTCTAAAAGCAACGTTTCACGTCGTCGAAAACTTGTTCTAGAAGAAACATTCTACACGTCTCGCCTCGTCGACAACTCTTCCTAGAAGAAACGTCCTACACGTCTCACCTAGTCGACAACTTTTTCTAGAAGACCCGTCTTGCCTCGTCGGAAACTCTTTCTAGAAGACCAAAATTCTACATCGGTTACCAGGCTGCCTCTTTCCTACTCTCCTCGCGTGACCTACGCCGACCAATGGCTATCGTGGGATTTTCGGCCCTCTCCTCATTGGCGACCATCGGTTCCGGTTGTAGGCTTCGAAATTATTCGACGCCTTCGTCATCCGCTGACGTCGACGGCGCGCGGCTTTCAAAGCTGCCTGCGCCTTATGGTGTTCGGGCTGGTTGTAGATTTATTATGGGACGAATGGATTTCGTCCATTTTCGTCTCATTGCCCCCATAACGGTAAGATTCTTCGACGGTCATTTAAAATGATGGAGAAGAATCTTCAACGAGAACTATTCAAGAATTCTTTTATTTTTCCCATCGACTTTCATCTTTCTGTTACCTGATCATTCGAATCAGCAACCCGTTATTTAGTAAGGTTTCAAGTTGAAGAAGTTATATGTTCCTATTACTCTTCCGTCTTCATCTATTAATTCGGCTGCATTTGGAGCTACCAATCTTGTCACTGTGTACGGTCCCTCGTACAGGTGAAAGAATTTAGCAAATAATTTTAGCCTTGGTACTGATACTTTTGGAGTTCGTAGCATGACTTTTTGATTCACCGTAAACACATATGGTCGGCTTTTTACTTTCTTTTTCCGTTCTTCGGCAGCCTTGCGGAGCCCTATCCAGAATTTGTTGTTCCGTGTGGTAGGGTTCCGGTCCGGTCACATCTTCACGGTCTAGATATCCCAACACATGTGGTGGTTTGCGGGCGAAATGGGCCTCGTATGGACTCATCCCGATGCTTTCATGCGGCACGTGGTTCAACCATCGATTCACATGGGGCACTAACTCGGTCCAATCGTCATGTTTCTGGCTGCAATAAGTTCGGAACAGTCTCGACATTTCTTTCATCACCCGTTCGCTTGGATTTGATTGCGGGTGGCGAATGGACGAGTAAATTGGAGTTAAATTTTTCTCTTGTAATGCTGTTTTCCACAGTTGGCTAGTGAATTGAGTTCCATGGTCACTCAAGACTCTACGATACTGTCCTGCTATTGCTAAATATTTCTCCAGCTGTCGTAAACACTGGTTAGTGGTGATCTTATTAATGGGGTACACTTGTGTAAACTTTGTAAACAAGTCGATGATGACCATGATATACTTATTCCCGCGCCTCGATTTTGGTAATGGCCCGTACAAATCGACTGCAATGATATCATTTTTCCCTTCGGGAATGATCGGTGTCACTGTACCCGCATACGATCGATTCGGAAACTTTGTCCTCATGCATGTCTCGCACGACTTGATTACTCGTTTCACATCCCTATCCATGTTTTTCCAATAACATAGTTCGCTTATAATGCTTTTAATTTTTGTGGACCCGTAATGTGCGGCTTGAGCGTGGACATAGTTAATTAGTTCCTCCGCGTGCGCTTTTGGGATCCAAATTTTGTAGGTAATTGGAGCGGTGTCCAATCGAATCAGCACCATGTCATTGGTCAATCTCCACCTCTCGGGATCTCTCTGCAATTTCGTCACGACTTCTTCGTCTTCTGTTTGCCCTCTTCCCTCAAGCACACGCTTGACTTTACTAATTTCGTCGTCGTGATTTTGAAGGTCTGCCAATGTGGACCAATCCCATAGAAAACTTTGAGGAATTTTTAGATCGATTGCATTGACTTGTTCGACGCCTTTATGGGTGATATTCGTCTCTGGAGCTGGGAACTGACGACTGAGTAAGTCAGGTAATACATTTTTCTGCCCCTCGACATACTCGATTCGAAAGTCAAATTGTTGTAGCCACAGTGACCACCTCATCAGCCTATCGTTTTGCCAATTGCAACGATTTAAAAGATTAGGGCTTTGTGATCGGTTTTGATGACAAAACTCCTCCCCATTAAGTAATTCTTTAATTTAGTTAGGGCCCAAACAACGGCATAGGCTTCTTTCTCCGATGTCGTAAAACGGATCTGCGGCCCTTTTAAAGCAGTGCTGACCAAATTGATGATTTTTGTCTCCCCATCAATGACTTGGTACAACATCGCTCCCACACCCAAATCACTACTATCTGTTTGTAGATACATAGGCTGCGTGAAATCTGGATGTGAAATCGTGCATGTTTGTAAAAACATATGCTTAAGATCGTCGAACGCCTTCTGTTGAAGTTCCGTCCATTCCCATTTCTGATCTTTTCGCAATAATCGATATAATGGAGCTATCGTTAGAGCTTAATTATAGCAAAACCTGCTAAAATAATTGCAGACTCCTAAAATTCTCTTTAGTTGCCTATTATTCTTTGGTCGGGGTATGGCTTCGATTTCTTTAATTCTATCCAATCCCATTTGAATTCCATTCTTCGTGATTTCATATCCCAGAAATTTGATTTGTGGTACACAAAAATGGGATTTTTCAAGATTTAATACCAAGTTATTTTGAATCAACAATGGTAATAACTTTCCCAATGCTTCAAGGTGACGTTCAAAATCTGTCGAATGAACTAAGATATCATCAACGTAAAGAGTGGTGTCTTGTAACCCAGCATTGTTCATAATCTCGTCCAAACATTGAACCAGCGCAGCTCCACTGTTACGCAATCCAAATGGGACACGTTGAAATACATAGCTTCGCCCCTTGTAGACGAACCCTGTGTATTTCTGATCCTTAGGATGCAACCTCATTTGATAATATGCCTTGCTGAAGTCCGTTGATGAGAAGTACCCCTTATTGGCGAATCGTAACAATATTTCATCAATTTTGGGCGGTACATCCCTATACGGTATTGTCAGCGAATTCAAGTAACGCGCGTCTAAGCATAAGCGCAATGTGCCGTTCTGCTTTTTCACTATTACAATTGGATTGACATACGCCGTAGTCGCCCTTTTGATTATGCCTTCTTCTAACATTTCTTCAATTTGTTTTGAAATTGCTTTCTTGGTACGCCACTGGTATAGGATAGCTGCGTCCTTTGAACGGCGTCTCGTCTGTGAGTTGGATACGAAACACGTAATTTTTCACTGGCTCGCGATTTTTCTCGAACACCCTTTTGGCGCTGATGAGTAACTTCGATAACTTGGCCTTCTGTTCTTTGTCGAGGAGATCAGCGGAATTAACTTTCTCTTCAATTGATTCAATCAAGTCATTTGTCGCGGACGAACATAAATCTATTTCATCCTCATTTTCAATTAACTTTTCTTCATCAAATTTCATCACTGTGTTAATTCTCGCGTTTCCACGACCTATCAGAATTTTCGCGGCTCTGGTATCTACAATTACATCATTCTCCACGAGAAAATCAATGCCTAAAATTACTGCGTACGTGAGTCCTTTTACTACGAGACATGGCGTGTCATAGACCTTGCCTCCTATTTCTAATGGTGCATAAATTTGTTTTTTGATCGGGCTCGACTTGTTTCCAATCGCAGTTGTAATTCGCGTACTTTAATTGGCAATTGAGGTAGTTCAATCTTCGATTCCCTTAACGCATTGTAGGCGTCTTCATCCATTATGGTTGCCATGGAGCCAGTGTCCACTAACGCCTTCATCACCACGTCGCCGCAGCATACTTCAATCACCGGACAACGATATGGATACTCGTTCGTTGTGACCATATTCCATATGACACCCGTCGGTGGATCACCTACAGAGATTACAGGAACCACGTTGTATTCAGCTTGAACGTTGTTCGACATGGGGTTCCCGCTCACATCGAACTGTGGCAGTTTCCCGATGTTGATGGCTGACATTGATGTTTGTCCCCTAATTCTTCATTATTCTCTTCTTCTTTAGTCTTGCGCTTGTTTTGAGGGTATGTTTTATTAGTCTTCTCCCCTCCTGGTTTTGAAGTTCGGTCTTTCGTTTCATTCCGAAAGTTATTTTCTTCCGTATTTCGATCATTCTTTTTATTGTTTGGTTGATCGCTCTGTTTCGATGATTTTGCCTCTTGACCTCCCACACTCGTGCTGATGGCATTAATCGTCGTACTAGTCTTGCCTCCCTTCATGACATTATCTGCTGTAATATCATAATTACCTAGCAAGCTTTGGAATGCCTCAATGTCACGCGGAGCTATGCTTCTTATCAAGTTCTGTATGCTGTATGGGAAATGTCTTGTTAATAACAAATAATTTCTTTGTCTTCCATAGGTGGCGAACATAACTTGAGTGCAGCAATCTTCCCCGCCGCATAATCGCGCATGCTTCCTAGCGTCGGCTTGTAGTACGCTATTCATAACTGTCATCTTGTGGTTGAGTGAATTTCCTCGCTCCAATATCTATTTAAAAATTTTATTTTAAATTCTTGAATTGTTTGAGGAAACGGTTCAAGCGTTTCTAACCATGTTCTTTGCATTTTTTTGTAAAATCTGGTACAATAAATGCGTTTTATATTGCTCTGGCAAGCGACTAAGAGCCATAAAACTATCTAGTGCCTTTAAGAACGAATATGGATGTTCTTCGGGCAATCCCGAAAACTTCAAGGTAGGTGGCACATTTTAAGTTTAACGGGTGCGTCGAACCTACAGCTGCCGGCATGGTATCCTACCGTTGCTTGCAAGTCGTTTAGTTTTTGTTAGCACTTTCAAACGTTCTTGTGTGCCCACTTCTACCTGATTTGAAATCCCTTTCAGTTCTTGTGCGATTTTTGTCTTCATGTCGTTTCGTACGAATTTCGACGAATTCAGTTATTGAATCAATTCGCGTGTTCATTTCTTCACATTTATTTTGTACAGTTTCAATCTTCTCAGATTGTTCCTCTACTTTTCTTGCTTGTGCCTCTAACTTCTTGTCAACTTCATTCTTCAATTCGGCTGCCCCCGTTTCCTGTGCTCGCTGAATTGCTTCGACCTTGTCGTTAACAGCACTTATTTTGGTTGTCAACTCCGTAGCTAAAGCATTTTGCTGTTCTTTCAACTCCGTAGCTAACACCTGGTTTTGTTGTTGAATCTCGCGTTGAACACTCTCTTGTACATGTTGGATGTTTTCTTGTACCCGTTGCATGTCGCGTTGAACATTCTCTTGTACATGTTGAATGTCGCGTTGTATTTCTGCAGCTATTGCGTGGTTTTGTTGTTGCATATTCTCTATCTTATTGGTAAGGGTTGTATGGAAATTACCTAACAATGCCCTCATTAGGTTTAGCATGGGGTCATCCGGACTAACGGGTGGTGATTCCCCTTCTAACATTTCCGGTGACGATTCTAATGGCTCTGTTCCGCGAGCAGATTCGGTCGGCGTTCGTTCTACGGTCGGCCTTGCCTCCACTTCGCGCTGCCCCTCCTCCTCGTCACTGTTTAGCGGCCTCTGCCCCCACTAAGCCTCTACTTTGCATGAATCTATCCGCCATGATACGAGGTTGAGTACCCGTTTACAGCAATTCTTTACACAAAAGATATTTGTTGGAAACGAAATTACCTCCCTCACAACACACTGAATAATTTATACACTCCACAACAAAATCACATAGAAATAGAACTTATCACACTGCTGAAAATAAAACACAAAACATGACATGTACACTGCAATAAATTGTAACACTGTAACAACTATGAACACCGCACATCATTCACAAGTATCGTTCTCCTTTCAATATTTCCTTTTAACTTTAATTTTATTCATAGCATTGTGTGTGTTCCCTTCTTTGATTTGACAAGTCACTACACAATCTTATATGGGACTTTGGAAACCCTAAATTTTAGCCTTATTAATGATGCAAATATTAATTTCCTCTCTCCTGCTATCATTAGTTAATGCTAATTTAACTTTCAAGTGTCCCTGTTCGGGCGCCATTTAATGCAACGGAACATGCCATCTCTCGACATGCCGGCACTAACCAACCTTTGATGGGCTAGGGCGGATATACCCCACGAGAATCAAATGCTTCTGGCGTGGGTGTCACCAGGACGTCACGGCGCTCCAGTCACCGCCTCGTCGCCAGGCCCTGCCGGTTGTTTATCAAAATATTTCTTTTATAGGATGCTCCCTCCCTAGGAAATCCTACATGGTTTAGTGACCAGGGAAAATCACAATCCACAAATGCTTTATATCTCATTCATTAACCAAAATTGATTACATAACATTACAACATGCAGCGGGCAAACCACTGCTTTGCCCTACACTGCCTGTACACATTACACCTAAGAGAGATTTCGATAATCCTATTTCCAGCTGGATTTACCTAAACATTCTCTTAAGATTTTCATTACTACTTAAATTAGTGTGGCATTACTTATTGCCTTTCACATAAAAGCACATGTACACTGACTCTTTCGATAAAGAAAAAGACTGATTTTAACAAAGTTACTTATTGTTCTGGTTTAGATGCATGTAAGCATCGTATTCTATTTTAAATTCTGTTTAGAACGACCCTTTGAACATGAAAGAAAGACCAAATCCAAATCTAGAATTGTCCTCATTAGCCTCTCCTATTTCTGCTAATACCTTGTATTTTTACAGCACTGTGTCAAAGTTTACAGGTACTCACTCTCGTTTGCTGCATGGCGGTGAAATACCGTTACACCTCCCCCTCTCGCGCGCGTTCCGGAGACCTCCCGTTCGCCCACTAGCAGCCGGGAAGGGCGTAGCGATGACCTCGCTGTCTTCACGGCCGCTCGAACAAATGGAAGCCTCGGCGAGCCTGTGGAGTAGCGGCGGGCCCGATGGCGACCTCGGGATGCAACGGTGAATTGCACCGCGGCGCCTCTCGTACTCGCTGTATTCCACGTCACGTACCAACTTCTCGGCTGTACCTTCTTCTTCTATCTTCTCCCTTCTTCTTTCTTCGTTTTCCTTCAATGCGAATTACACGTCAGTTCAGAAAGTTCAGACGTCTTTAATTTTCTTCCTCACAAACTCATTCCGGACAACAGTTCATTAAATAATTCTTGATTTGAACATCGGGCTCGTTTCACTTTGCTCCCGTGCACTTTGAAAGTTCTGGTGGCGTTGGAAGTTGTGAATTACGCACCGACTCACGTTATACTTGGTCATGAATTCTGTTTTAGAACAAAACTGCTCCTAGCGGATATCGCATCTCGTCGTTAACTTTTTTCTAAAAGCAACGTTTCACGTCGTCGAAAACTTGTTCTAGAAGAAACATTCTACACGTCTCGCCTCGTCGACAACTCTTCCTAGAAGAAACGTCCTACACGTCTCACCTAGTCGACAACTTTTTCTAGAAGACCCGTCTTGCCTCGTCGGAAACTCTTTCTAGAAGACCAAAATTCTACATCGGTTACCAGGCTGCCTCTTTCCTACTCTCCTCGCGTGACCTACGCCGACCAATGGCTATCGTGGGATTTTCGGCCCTCTCCTCATTGGCGACCATCGGTTCCGGTTGTAGGCTTCGAAATTATTCGACGCCTTCGTCATCCGCTGACGTCGACGGCGCGCGGCTTTCAAAGCTGCCTGCGCCTTATGGTGTTCGGGCTGGTTGTAGATTTATTATGGGACGAATGGATTTCGTCCATTTTCGTCTCAATATATATATATATATAATCAAGAAATTTCCTACATTTGTACAAGTATTTTACCATCTATAGAAAAGAAAAACAAACGCAAACTGTGACAAACTCTTTGTAACGAACTCTCACAAATAAACGTAATGAACGCTCGATAATAAATAGATCGTGTTCAAATTTGAACGCTTTAGAAATAAATCTCTATTTTAACGAAATATACAAAATATGCGCCTATAATTACAAGAATATGCTCACACAGGAAACATCGGCCAAATATGCAGTAACGTATTAATCTACATAGCATCCGGTTCTAGCCAAATGTCAAGAAATTTCATTTAGCTGTTCTCCGAAGCAACGGACAAAAATATGCAAAATCATAGAAATTCGCTCCCTATTTATTACATATTCTTACTGTTTTCATTACAAATTTATGTACATATTTTGATGTTTAATACTACATATTTTTCCGGTCTCTAGTAATGAACTGATGAGGACGACGCAGTGGGTTAGATAGTGGCGTGCTACGCTAGCACTGTCCCAGGATGAAAGCGCCTATGCTTGGGTTTTTCGTTCTTGGCACTTCTATGTTCTGCTAGTACTTTCGTTCTCGTCACTCTATCACTATGTTGTGACGTGGAAGCTCCCTATTGGAGGTAGCCTTCCCTCTCCATTTTTCGTCCGTGACCTTGGTGCGTCAGGAACGAAAAACCCAAGTATACGTACGTCTTACTAGGGCTGGGAGCGGCCAGCCTGCCGCCGCGCCGGGCAGAGGAGCCAGCGCGCGGGCGCACTGGGCTGCCCCTTCCTGATCGCCGCGGAGGGCGGCCGGGCGACCGCGCGTTAAAAAAATGAGCGGCCCGCTCCAATCAGCGCGGCCCCATTGCGTCAAAATGCGCCTCCCCTCCCCTCCGTGGCCCGCCAGCGCTGATAACAAGAAAAATAACGGGGGCGGGCCGCACCAAAAGGAGGAGCGCGGCGCCCGCGTGATAAATGGAGGCGCCGAATAAAGGGACGCGCGGACGGACAGAGGCTGGCCGTGGCCGGCCCTACCGGCGAGCGGGTGCGGGTGGGCGGGGCGGGGCGGAGAGCAATTGGGAGCAGTGGAAGACACTTTTGGAAAAGGCGGAAGAGAGAAATAATAGCGAGAGGTTATTGCATCGGTTTCGATTACTTAATACGTGAATCGGTCCGAGTGAATTGTATCTGTTTTTCTAGTATGTGGACCTGTGCCTGACTTTGGTGGTAACTGTGCTGAAAATGATAGAAAATCGAAAAGTAAAGAATGATTGTTGAAATTGTTTCAATTATGTTTGAATTGAATCCATGAGTGAATTAAAACGCGGATGTGTATTTTCGAAATTACATTTTTTTAAAAATATTTTTTAGTTGTCCAACCGTATAAATTTATATTAATACCTGCTGTTTAATCTATTATACGGAAATACGAATAACTAGATAAAATTATTTGTTAGTCAATGCCCTGCAACGAGACCATCACTCTTCGGTATATTTGCTGTTTTTACCTTACGCTGGCGTACTGTATGTCCCTGTATTAATTACGTTTCTGGTTTCTAAAAATTGTGATCATTAAATACTCTTGAAAAATGGCAGACAGCTGTTAATTTACTGTAGCATTTTTCACGTAGGGAAGATTTACAAGAATACGTAAACTATTTAAGTCAAATTATAATATTGCTGACCTAACGGAACTGGCATCTGATATTATAGTACACCATCAACAGAAATAAGATAGCTTTTTCTCACGAAATTCTAAGTATTGCTGTTGTCGACGTAGGTATAAACAACTCGTATGTTGTACACGGTGTCAATACGCGCATAAACGTTTCTTTGACGAATGTAACTGCGAGGGCTGGCGTCTTGGGTGCGCGAGGGGGCGGGCGAGGGCGATAAGGGCGTGAGAGAAAAAGCGGCGCGGCGGCCGATACCAACTAAGCCCTGGCGCCACGCCTCCGCCCAGCAAAGAGGTCGCTGTCCTTAGTTGATGCTTTACTTTACGTGACAAGACATCAGGCCATCGACCACGCAAATTTCGCTACGCTCCTTTCACCATCTAGCGGAGAAAGAAGGTATTATCTCGGGCGACGAAACAGGCAATTTCAATTTTTACCTCAGAGGCTTCTTTGAGGCTTGAGGATCTTTTACATACTGTAAATCTGCTACGTGGGAAAGCCGGCTATAATAAAAGCATTCAATGTATTATTTTTCACGACCGGGAGAAAAAGGACATTTTATTGTTAGCAAATGGGGGACTAAAGTGAAGCATTCGCTCCCTGCGGACATATTTACTGCGTAGGGATTAAATATTATCTCCCTTCTTTACATTACGTGAGTATACACGTGAGAAATACACTTTACATACACGTGAGTAAAAATGTGTGTATTTGAACACAACGTGAAACACAAGTGATTTGTACTTTGCTTCCTTACCGAAATACGCCAGCATGACGATGTCAGTTATATTTAATATTTCATTACTTTTTGACCAATCTTTAAATTTGCTGTTTCATACTTTTTCTTAGATATTATGGTACTATTAAATTTCGAATAGCTTCATTAGCGGCATCAGATATGCATTTAGGTCCAGTCATTGCCTCCATTAAACGCATAGTTGTTAATTGATAGTTTCCTGGGTAACAAACACTATTAACGTATCACAAATTTTAAATTCCCTAGCTTAGTATTTTAAACTAGCGTACCCGTGCGAGAACTCTCGCATGGCAAACCTCACCCTTTTCCTATCCATTTGTCTATCCCTTCCATTAAGAAGGCTAGTTGTTAATGAAACGTGTTTATTTGTTAAAAAAATGTATAAATGTAACTTCTAATGTACTTTTGTACTTAATTCTAATGTGTTTACAGAATATCAAAAAAAAAAATAACAATTTAATTGATGTTGGAAACAAATTTTCAATAAAGGTTTATTCAGCATTATAGAGAGTTGTTCTTGGAACCATTCATACTTCTTTAAAAACGTTTGAAGAAATGATTCAATCTTCCTTGAGAGTTAGCTTTTCGCTTTCTTTGATAGTCACAAAAATATTAGAAAAGGTTTTTACTCTTGAGAAAGCCTAGTAAAGTAGTGCGAAAATACCGAATCGAGCTAGTACAACCTATTCTTTGCAATATTATTTAACTTCCCTTGATTATTATTATGAGGAACAGAGGGGGCTTTGGAGAGTCAGGTGCCAGCTTACTAGGGTGCGAAAATTAAAAAAAATATTTGTATATTAAAATGTATTGAATTATATTCTGCGTTGTTACGTATCTCAAAAAAGCAATTCCGGCCCAACAATAATCAAACTAATATTTTCACCTTTGAGTACTAAGTTCCATTTGTTCCCAGTAGAAACAATTTAGTGGGCTTAGACTTATCTTCGGTATTACTCGTTCACTTTACATTTGCAGACGGAGCGCTGCGATCTGTTTACATGAGGTCACCGCCGACTGAATGAGAAACGCGCGTCTGCAGTATATACTGACTGTTTAATATGATATAGATGGCGGTGAGCAGCACACACAAGCCCGGCGGGGCAAGAACATAACCATTAAGCAGTAGATAAGTGCAAAAGTATTGTACGTGAATGTGTGAATAGTGTGAGGTGTGATCTATTTTATTGTATATTATCTTAATCATTTAAGAGCACGACTCCAGCTCACTGTCAGAAAGGCATAATTCGTCAGCTGTGTCCATAGCGCTTGTGCTGCCTTCGGCTGATTGGTCAGATGCTGATTGATATCGGGACCATTCGTGTATTCTCGGTTGTGTGTTCGGGCCTTCACTTTCAAAACAAATTAGTTCCTAATTCTGCCGTCTGCAAATGTAAAGTGAACGAGTAATACATTGGGATGATCAAACGGTGTTTCCATTACTTTGACCGACACTTTGATTTTAAACGGTGTCAAACGGTGTATTATTTACAATATGAGTTTGCAGCTGGACGTTGATGTATATACTTCCAGATACCGCCAATATTTAAATCGTGCGTTTGGGCTGCGATCGTTGGTAGTTGTCGAGTGACTTGCGCTATTCTTTCCGTAATTTGAAATTGATTCAGGTATTGTAGGCTAGCGCATTTTGATTTTTTTCATTTATTTCAAAGTATTTTACTTTAGCTAATTTAAAAAGTTTGTTCTTGTGTTGTGCCATAGCACACGTTTTCCCCTACTACTTCAGCGTACCCGTGCGAGAACTCTCGCATGTTAAACCCTACACTCATCCCTATCCTCCTATTTCCTTTCAAAGAGGGAAAGTTGTTAACGAAACGTATTTATTTTTTTAAAAATGTATAAAGATAACTTGCAATGTGCTAACACAATATTGAATAAAAATAAAAAGCAATGCAAGCATTGCAACCTTTAAAGTAATTATTCAATATTCTTTGACAGCTTTTAGCTTTTCGTGATAGTCACAAAAAGTATTTGCTTTTTACTTTTGAGAAAGCAATGTGTTTGAAACCGCCGACTTGAAAATTTCATCGAATCACTGCTCGAAAGCAATGTGTCTGAAACCGCTGACGTGAAAATTTCATCGAATCACTGCTGATAACGAAAATACTGGTACAAGTAAAACACAAACACAGTCTTCATTCTTCACTGTACACACACTGTTCACTGTACACTGTACACACACACATACCTCCTCAATTACGTATACAGCGCTTATAGACCACGGTAAAACGTTAATTGGTTTCATTGCACGCATAAGAAACAATCTTCAAGCAACTTTAATAGTACTTCTAGTTGTTGTTGGAGGGCTACTCTTGAATTGATGAGTATGCACATAAACCTCGCCAGACTGCACAAACCACGGTGTATACAGAAAACGTAAATATAAGATTGAGGAACCTAAGGGCCGGTTTCACCAATGCTTGTTAACACGCTAACCGGATGTTAGGAGATTTTAACGGCCCGTTAGAGAAAATACGTGTTTCACCAAACTTTAACGCCTATTAACTTTCCGTTAAAGTTAACGCGTGATATCTGCTCCGTTAGCAGCAGTTAACGCTTGGTTAGTGGGCAGCGCATCGGAAATATCGGGTTTCGGTTTCATCGGGCATCGCAGTTTCAGGAAAATGGAAAGAGCTTTGCAGTATGTACTGGAAGACGACGACGAATTGGAAAGCCTGGAAATGCCGTCTGTGCGTCCACGTGTTTTCAGGGAAAGAAGAAATTATTTTTATATTTATTTTTAGTACCATCCGTTTTTCTGCTCGTAATAATCTTATATTTGTGGAGCAAGTCTACAAGAATTTCTTTTTCTTCTGCCGAAAAATTGGCGGATCTGCTTCTTTTTGACATGGCAAATTATAACCCACAAAACAACAAAACTTGTACAAGCACCCCAATTGACCACAATAGAATGGCAGAGAATGTGTATACTAGTGTATACTGTGTTTTGTTTCTTTATTCTCTGTCTATTGAGAGCTCATTCTCCACAGAGTTTCCAGTTCACGGCCTTCTAAAAGCAAATATTCATGCATTTTGTACACCCATTAAAGTTAACTGGCGATTAGCTAACAGAAGCCCTGGAAACGTCGGTGAAACTGAACAAATCTTAACGGGGAAGTTAATTTTAACGGCTCGTTTACTAACGTCACGTTAGGTGTATGTTGGTGAAACCGAACCTAAGCCTTCTAAGCATGTCGTCACAAAAATGGCTTGATAGTATTGAGGTGGCCTTGATAGTATTGAAGCGCGGAATCGAAAATTTAATTGTCTCATCTTGTAGATTATGGTGTGAAAAACGTTTCTTTGAGGCCTTTGGCCTCAAAATTTTAGTTTTTAAGGCCCTAGAACGTTTTATTTAGGAGTTATTTGACGAAAACTTTGGCAAGTGTTGCAGGTTGCATTTGACGTGAATATTTAGATGCGTTATTTTAAACAAATCCTTCATATTTTTAAAGTCAAAGTGCAATGCGTCACGTCTCCATGAAATTCTCTTTCTTTAGAGATTTCATTTATAAAGATTGGTTGCGTGTGAGAGCCGCAACGGAAAGGTATACTACTGAAATAATACAGTAGACGATACATATTCTGAAACTATCGTGGTCGTGAAAAAAATAGCATATACACTTGGGGAAATTACTTTTCCCTCGGTAAAATTGTAGCCCTCGGGCTACAATTTCACCTTGCAAAAATAATGCATTTCTCTCCCTTGATGTATAATCTACTAATTGTACAGAGCTACAAGTGGATCATATTTCTCTTTATTAGTCATTTCCTAAATTTCTCATTTATATTTTATTTCATTTGTCGTATTTTTATGTTTTAAATTGTGTCGTACTTCTCATATTTTATGACGATTGTCACATTCATTTTTAAGCTAAAAGAAGGCTCCATTATTTCAACAATACTATCTACTAATGAAAGTTTTTCGTAAAAATGGAAATCAGTTATATTTTAAAAAATTGTTATAGCTCGAGGTGGGTGGTCTACTGGTCAGGGGCAAGCGTTACAGCATGCGTAACCATTTACAAGCATGTACGAGCCCCTTACGTATAGCCTATAAACAGTGCTTCATTTATAAAAGTTTAGGTCCCGGAGTGCATTTCAAATTACGTATTAATTTAATAGAAATAACTTTATATTTATATCAAAAATTAATAATTATTCCCGAGGTACCTGAACGCTGTTCCGTCGCGTTCCACCAGATATCAAGCCCTGCCTATAAGTTTGGGACTGTCATCTGGACATCTTGACAGATAGAAGGAATGCTTCGACTGTGGTAGCCCAGCGGCAACTTGTTCACTTCTGCATCATCGTTGGCCGAGATGTCTGAGGGCTCGAGTCCCGACGGTGGCATGCATTTTCCACTCAATTACTGCCTCGGATTGAGCCGCTGTCTGGAGGAGAATTCCATCAGCCGGCTGCTCTGATCGGTAGTTTCCCGTGGTTTCTCCGATCAATGCCCGGCGAAGGCCGGAGTAGTACCGTAACAAATGTTTCACAAACCGCGCGAGATCTTTTCTTCATATCCCTTGCACACAGTTACACTGTCTTATGCCAAGATGGTTTAGGGAGGTGGACTGTCAATCAACCCAGTCCCTTGAAATACCAAGGGTCGTGCTGTCGAAATCAAGAGATGTTTAAAAGATTGCATATAAAGTTAGTTTATGATTGGAGGTATATAATTGAAACCACCGCATGGAGATATTTATCTTGATTCATTTTGATGTTTTTCGGATATGCGATGGGAATATCGTCGTACAGAGACAAACATCAAAATTTTCAAGCTGGATACGGGAGGGATGATGTCACTGGAAATATGATTATCAACATTCATTAAAAAGCAGATTCAGCAGTATTTCTGTGTATTGAAATTTTAATTTATGTTGTCACTGTAACGAAATTAAAGGAATCGAATACTTTCTCTCTGTAGAGAGAGTTTTCATTTTATGGAGAGAATATACGGATAAGTATACGGATTATAAGGTAAACCAAAAAAAACACATATTGTGTTATTTAGAGGGAGGTTTTCGTTGAAAGGAAGTATTTTTTACGGAGTTCACTGCATATCTGTACATTTTTTTTAGTTTCTCGCTACCGCGGTGGAGAGAACCTTGTCTAATGCTGCGCGAGAAAATGGCGAATTTTCGACAGGAAAACTCACATTACTGGGCACTGGCAACGAAAAAGTGGCTTAATCCAGTTGCTAAATTTAGAAAAAAATCCTCTAACATGTGGTGTAGCCAGAATACCTGTTTTGTGGGTTTTTGATACCGAAAAATCGAATGACGGCAAAAGTCTGTAAACCAGCAGCTAAACCGATTTTCTCCAAAATTGATTTTCACCCATCGATCTGGCTGATGTCGCGGACCCGTCAATTTGTAATCGATATTTTATTTTTGGCGGTTCTTCACATGAAGTCATTGGGACATTTTCAAAATTTTCAGAAAAATGGTTCTATCGCTGTCGGATAGAGTGAAGGACGTTTGAGAGGGGGCAGGTCCCATTTTCGTTGAAAACTGATTTTTCCAAAATTGACAAAAAAATCAAATGTTTCAATTCAGTCACGTTGATTTTTTTGAAAAATATGAGTATTTTTGGTGTAATTTGGCATCAAACATAGTCGCGCGTTTTTTGAACATCGATGATTTGGGTTCGATGTTTTTGATGTTTTGTTCGTGGATGAAAGATGCCCATAATCAAAATTTTCTAAAAGTTAAAATAAACAATAACTGATGGTACCCATAGCTGTTTGTATTGGATCGAAACGAACGCGGTTTGTTCTCTCTTTATCGGGCAGTTCAGCATCCCTTGCTCCGATCCTTGGAAGAGAATGGTTGTGGAAAATAATTTCGTAGTGTTGTTCGTAGCCCGTTACAATAATTGTCCAGCAGGCCTTGGAAGAGAATGGTTGTGGAAAATAATTTCGTAGCGTTGTTCGTAGCCCTTTACAATAATTATCCAGTAGGCCTTGGAAGAGAATGGTTGTGGGAAAGGGAGAAAGAAGGTGCATATGATTGTAAGCGGGTGCATACTTGCAGTCCATAAGTGCAATGGGTAAAAAAAACGAGTGTTGCAGAGGCTTGGGGGGAGGGGGGAGTGGTGTGCGGCCATTGATTGAGGGCGCGCGGTAATCGCCTTAAGAGGCCCTCGCCTCGCCTCGCCACGGCCACTAATCCACTTGGCGGCGCACGCGAAACCGCTCCCCCGCCAGCACCAACGAGCCTTACGGGGCAAAATAACAACAGCTCGCCCAAAATACAGTAATCCCTCGACATCCGCGGATTCGCTATTCGCGAGTTCCGAACATTCGCGATTAGAGAAATGCCCCCGGTTTTATCATTCGCGACTTCGACATTCGCGAATGGGTCTTTTGGTCGTGGATTTTCTTTGAAAGCAGGCACATTTCATTTCCTTTATCAATATCTGGGAAAGGAACTCGGCAGACCTCGGAGTTCGCAGTATAACTTTATTAAAAAATTACACAAATGAAATGACGATTCACATTTATAGAATAACATAATTGTGAAATAATTCAATGCAGTTCCGTCAAATTGGAGGTAAGGGTTTTGGCCAAATGAACAGAAAAGCCATTCAGGATCTGCGCAACTCTCGTTGTAGAGGAGATTCGGGAAATCATCCGTGAAGAAAACCTCCTCGACGGTAATGAAGTAACGGACGAGAATCTGCGTTCTGGAGCAACTTCAATGTCAAAACGGTTGATGGCGTTCTAAAATTAACAAGCTCTGGTGGAACTGGCATTCGAATGTGTGATCCGAATATGGAAATAACTTCGAAATTTATGAGAGAATATCAGCAGCAACTCTTCCATATTTGGATTTTAGAACAGCGAGAAAGGTGATGAAACAAAAAAAATTAGCAAATCCTATCTCCAACCATTTTCAACTTTGAAATAAGTTTCAAACATTATTTTATTTCATTTTGGAATGTTAATTGTGAATTCTGTTTGTAGTAGCGCTTAATCAGTTCTACTGTAATTGACTGTCAGATTTTTTCCTTTCTTTTTTACACAATTTTTTGATATCCAGGAACCTAACCCACCTTTCTTCATTAAAAGATAGACTTAATATTCGCGGATTTAACATTCGCTAGGTTTTTTGGGAACCTAACTCTCGCAAATGTTGAGGGATTACTGTACTCTCGTGCACCAAGGCAATAATTTGAATGTTTTAACTATACGGTTTTCACAATTTCTGCAGTAACATAATATGGTTCTACCTACCCTACATACTGTCGTGTCATAGGCTTAAATTTCTGCTCAGAGAGACGGGCTTGCAAAGTATGGGCATGAGGGTAGCTGCTAAATATCACCACCCGAACAAAAGAGTGCCACATCAGACCAGAGGGACTTCTAAGAGGGGAGGTGCCAAGGTGTCGTACGTAAAGAGACAGCATCGACTAGACGTGTCTCAGAGCAGTGCGGGGAGAGATGACGTAGGAGGTCACGTGATTCGGCTCTTTATAAGGACGCGTCGCGATGCCCGGCGTTGGGTAACGAATTTTGGGGTTTCCTGGCGGCCAGTCCTCAAAACTTTATCCGCCCTGGCTGGCGCGTAGTGCCGTAGGCACGAGTTTATGTTCCGATGTGTTCAGGCACTGTTCAGTAGTTCTCGACCACTTCAGGGCAGATTGGGTATTTGCCGAGGCACATCGGATGCCGAGTTGCGAGTCGGCCTAGTTGGCTAGTCGCTGGCCCAGCCGCAAGGCGCGTGTAGAGAAGGGGGCTGAAGTTGGTAGCTCTAACAAAACACCTTAGAGTGTGGTTCTGTAAATACTGCAATTATTCATGTCAATAAATTGTATATGCCCTCTCGGTTCTGTTCCTTTGTGATGTAGATTGATACCCACGACGTTACAATACAACATGCATTTACATGTCAAGAATATAACACAAGTTGCTGTTCAGTGACGTAACATGTGAGTGTCAAAACGCACATGCGGCCTCTTCCTCGGAGCCTTTCTGTCGCATGACGTTAACTGAAATAAGCAGTGGCGCAACGAGAATGAGATTTCAGTCGGTTCGCGCAGTATGAGACTAGGCGGAGTAACGCTATCAAACGTTTGCATATTTCAGTCAAAACCTAAACTTTAATTGTTTTTGTATTTTTTTTCGAGTTTTCGAGTGCCTAAAGAAAATAACACAGACACCTGTGACACGGCTGGAGGGTGCGTGGTTTTCTTTCAATTTCTGCGCGCGCATTCGACATTAGTGATATAGATAGTTGAGGAATGCAAACCAGAATATTGATCGAGTGGACAAGTGTTGTTAGCATTGAAATTCTAATGCAATAGTCGAAACTAGAGTTCTGCGGTCAGGTTTTTGGCATGAATCAGAATCTCAAGTACAAAATATATATTAACACTATGCTGCATTCTTCATCCGTTTTACACCTTGCAAAAACTTTGGCAGATGGTATTAAGGCGAGGACCTAGCTCTAATCGCACGGTCTACAGTGTTGTGAAATGCGTGAAACCAAATTCGCTTCTCAAATGAGAGATCGTTGAATCTGCGGCAATAAATGACTTCTCTCATATAGTCGAACAATAGAACACTTTTGTAGTCTTCGGCTTCAGCGCAGGTTAACATATTACCCGAAAGGTAAATGAATAAATAAAATTACTAAAATTCTTAAAATTACAAAAATAATACAATCCCACCCTAATGGCATTAACAAATGGTTTATAAGATCAAGTAAAGCAAATGTTAAATCATAACCTTCATCACCTTTTTGAAAACGTGAAATATACACAATCCTAGGGTAGGTGATGACAGTAACCAAAAGTTATAAATAAGATCAGTCTTAGAACATTCCCTGTAAAACATAGTTAGGGACCATGAGTTAAAAACATATTGCCTCCACACATTTCGTAAGTTGACCATTTTGTAATACGCAAATTTATTGTTAACGTAGGCCGTACGAGTAAATAATCCCATTTATGTAGAATTTCTTTCTGTAATTACAAGTTGAGTAAGGTCGTAAGTACTTGATTGCGTGAAAAAGTGACAAGATGAGAGGCGAGGGCAAAAGGGGGTTATGGGATTGGTAGCGCCTACGATAATTGCGTTCGACCATATTAGGAGCTGGGGGGGGGGCGTGGGCGCCCGGCCGTAAATTCGTCGCGCGTCGCTCCGCCCGCCCGCCCCGCCCCTCCCGCCCCGCCACCACGCAGTGATTGGCGGCCGCGCGCGCGACAACGCGCGTTTAGCGCCAGGCCCCTCGCCCTCGCCCTCGCCCTCGCCCTCGCCCTCGCCCTCGCCCTCGCCCTCGCCCACGCCCTCGGCGGGGCTTCGATCGATCGCTTGCCCGCGCCCACGCCTTCGCCCGCCCAAGGCGGACCGGCAACACAGGCAATGCGCTAAGATTATGTATATATACTGTAACGTGTGGAGGTTGTGAATTAAAACATAGATTTATTTTAACAAAGATGTTTATTTATGTTTCCTAATAATACACTAAAAATACTTGATTTATGTACGGATAGTCTTCACAGTCCGTGTGTTCTTCACTTGGTTATTGCTTTATACTCTGCACAGTTCTGTTGATTATTTATTTTCACTGTTCACTTCTTTGGCACTGTCGCACAATCCGATGCACTCACCACAGTCCACTGCGCTGGCCACAGTTCACGGCGCCGACCACAGTCCACTGTTGTTCACCGCGATGCACACACACTTCGCAGCTCGGCTTCCACTTCAGGCTAGACTGACTAGCGGCTGCCGCCACCTGCGAATTTATACCTGGCTGGCGCCTGCTTCGCCCCTTCCGGAACTTGCGGCACACTTCTTGGCGACCCGCGAATACCCCGGAATCGTCTAGTTGGGGTGGGTGGGTGCCGGCTGATGATGCAATCCGCGCAGCGGATTCCAGTAGATGATGCAATATTCGTTACAATACTAAGTGATCAAATGTATCCGGACACGTGGCTGAAAATGACTTACCAGTTCGGGGCGCCCTCCATCGGTAATGCTCGAATTCAATGGGGTGTTGGCCCACCCTTAGCCTTGATGACAGCTTCCACTCTCGCAGGCACACAGGTGCTGGAATGTTTCTTGGGGAATGGCAGCCCATTCGTCACGGAGTGCTGCACTGAGGAAGAGGTATCAATATAGGTCGGTGAGGCCTGGCACGAAGTTGGCATTCCAAAACATCCCAAAGGTTTTCGATAGGATTCAAGACAGGACGTGCAACCACTCCGCCACAGACCGTGCAGTATGAACAGGTGCTCGACCGTGTTGAAAGATGCAATCGCCATCCCCGAATTGCTCTTCAATAGTGGAAAGCAATAAGGTGTTTAAAACATCAACGTAGACCTATACCGTGGTAGTGCCAAGCAAAACAACAAGGGGTGCAACACCCCTCCATGAAAAACACGACCACCCATAACGACCACCGCCTCCGTGTCCGGATACTTTTGATTTTATAGTGTATTTAAAACAAAGACGAGTTACTTACACCATTTTTACTTTCCCGTATACGTACGTATACACGGAGTGATATACGTAGTATAGGGAAAGTTATGTAATGCTGCGCGAAAAAATGGCCAATCTTTCGGCGGAAAAAAATTAATTGCCGGGCCGTGAAAACGAAGTAAGTGGATAAAACCAGTTGCTAAATTAAGAAAAAATCCTCTATCTCGTGGTATGGTCAAAATCCATGATTTGTTGCTTCTTTATACTTAAAAATCGATTGACGGCATTCCGTCCGTCTGTCCGTCTGTCCGTCTGTGGTCAACGCTAGCGCCTAAACCGTTCGGTCGATTTTCTTCAAAATTGATATTCCCCAGTCGATCTGATTCTAGTCGAAGCTTTGTGATTTTGAAAAGATTCTTTAAAATTTGGGGGTACTTTATATGAAGCCCCCCGGGGATTTTCAACATTTTCTCAAAAACGGCTCCAAATTTTTCTTTAAATTTCTTGTATGAATAGAGGAAAATACACTTTTTAACATGGCATAGGTCCGATTTTCACGTACAGCTCTGAATTTTCGAAAATTGTGAAAGTTTGAATTTTTTTCGGCGTCTTTCTCCAACTGCAAAATTGAAGATAGAGATTTTTTCTTCAAATAAAATTTGTTCTGCATATTGAGTTCTTTAATAAAGGTCATGTAAATGTTTTTCACAATTTTGGTAGTTTTCGTGCAATATTGCGTGCAATATGTGCAATTTTAAAAAATTACAAAAACAAAATTTTCTCAAAAACGGCTCCAAATTTTTTCTTTAAACTTTTGGTAGGGATAGTGGTAAATGTACTCTATCAATGACATAAAAGCCATTTTGGTCTATCGGTTGGTTTTTTCAAAAATTACCAAAATGTAAATTTTTTTACTTGTCTCTCACGTCGTTAATATTTACATTATCGGTGATTTTTTTACATTATATTTAGGCAGTATATATGCTTTAAATAATGTCAAGTAAAGTTTCTCGAAAACACTACCGTTTTCTGTGAAAAGTAGCTCAAATTTCGGCATTTTCAGCAGATGCTCAAACGTCATTTTCTCGTAATGGCTGCAATTTTTTTCTTGAAACTGTTGTAACGGATAGTGCTAATTACACTCATTAGTATAGCGTGAAGTTTATTTTGAGTTTTTTTTGTTTTTTTTTCAAAAATTATATAAATGTAAATTTTTTGAAAGATCTCTCACATCTTTAATATGCACATTATCCACAATTTGTAAAGATGATTATATTTGTGAGTGTAAGTGCTTCAAATAACTTCAAATAAAGTATTTTGAAAACTCAAAAATTTTCTGTGAAAATGAGCTTCAAATTTCGCATTTTTAGTAGTGCTAAAACGCCATTTTCTCTTAAACGGCACATAATTTTTTAAAGAAAATTGCCATTTACGGCTAGGTTTTTGTGTTCTTTAATATTCTAAAATTAATGTTTCTGTTCTACCAATAGGAAACCGAAAAATTAAGAAAATGACAAAAAAATGTACTTTTGGCGATGATAGATGGTAGCTGGCAAGAAAGAGTATGTGGCAATTCCGAATAGCTAGCGAAGACCCAGGAAAATAGAAAACTAATACGGGAAAGTCTGTGCCGTTCTGTTTCTGTTTTTTGACAAATAAATAAATAAAATAAATACGGTCATGCTTAATTTTTTCAAAATACGAGTAGTTTTTCTTTAATTTTGTGACAAACGTAATAGGCCGCTGTAAATTTACTGCGCTTCGGACAGCTGGATGCGTCGTAAATTAGAATGTGCAATTTTGTATATTATTTCTTTCTTCGTTTCTTACATTCTAACTTTGTTATAGACTTACACATTAATATTTTAGAAATTGTTTATTTTGAAATATTTGAAATAAGTAAAAAGAATTAATAGCTCTCAGAATAGCGTCAATGCAGGGTCTGCAACAATGGAATTCACTCTGCGCCCGCGAATATCTGTGAATTAGTGTCATTGTTGTGACCTAATGGAGCTGTATGAAAAGGAGTTATAATTGCCTAATTTATGTTGATATTTGCAGGCAAATATTTAGTTTTGCACCAAATGCTGTAGCATTTGTAGTGAGTAGAGAATTTGTTGCATGGTTTTAAAATACTCTTCCCTAATCATGGCCCAATGGAAGGCATTTCTATATTTCCAGGGTATCAGGCTTCTTTTTCCAATACAGGGTTACAAAACTTTTGCATTCTATTTTTGTGAAGTTGTAGAATTCACATAGTTCTGACAACACTGCAATGGAAATAGTGAGTTCCAAGCGAAGATGTTAGTAGCGCATAAAGTGCAATATTACAGTACTACTTAGCTGTTTCCTCTAATACGGGAAAGTAAGTGCTGTTGTAGCACCACTAGTTTATCTCAAAAACGGCTGGACCAGTTTTCATTATCTCTGTTTTGTTGGATTCATCCCCGCCCCGAATAGCTGAATCACTATTAAAATATAGGGAAAATGGTGCTAAACGGCGCTGTTGAATTAAAAACTAAATATTAGTGTCAAATGCAACCCGCCACACTCGGTAGGATTTTCGAAATTATGTCGTTAAATAACTCCTAAACGAAGCTTCCTAGAGCATTGAAATATAAAATTTTGAACGATGAGGTGTAAGAAATGTTTCTCACTCCGTGAGCTACAAGATGAGACCATGAACATTCTATTACATTTTTGCTGGTCTGGCGCTTCTCGTTATTATCTCACCTACTCAGAGACGTGCAGAATCTGCAACTTAATGTGCATGAGAGGGACAGGGACAGGCAGACAGACAGGGACAGAGAGACAAGGAGATGGAATGAGAGACGAAGAGAGAGCGTGAGACGGAGAGACGATGAGAGAGACGGAGGGAGAAAGGGAGAGGGAAGGAGACAGACGGAGATAAAGGGCAGAACAACGTAACCGCCACCGGACACCGCTAGTAATAATGTAATAATGGCTTTATTTCTGGCGAGGCTCAGGCCGTAAGACCTGCTCTTCCGCATAACCACTTAAATATTTACGTTTACATAATTACAATTGAGGCGTTCGGGCGGAAACAATGGTAACTGACATTTCACATTACTTACGAATGTGGAATGATCGTATTAGCTAGCTGAAATGTGCTACACATAAGTAATGCATCATAAGGTATGGCTGTATTTTCATTGTCAATTTTCTGGACTATTAAGCTAGCATGATACGAAAGCCCATGATGGGGGTTTTGTCCCGTTATCGCTCATCGACAACACCGTGAGAGTGCTATTGCTTGCTGCAAAGTCGTAACCCCCTCTCTGCGGAGTTCATCAAACGGATTTAAGGCGAACTATTTTTAATATCCCAAATTATGAAATAACGAAAACATCAGGCGCTCATACAACCCGCTTCACGTTTCATACTGTTACATCATTGTGCATAATTCTCAAACGTTGGTCTTAGCTTCTTCGTGACGGTACATATAGTAAGAATTATTTTGAATATTCTATTTCTTCTAGCACATTTGCGTACTTTGTAGACATTCCTCCACGCTGTTAAATAATTCAATTTGTTTTTGTGATGATGGTATTAAACCTGCCTACCTGGAACTATATAATTGAAAATAGGATTTTTTGAATAAAATCTGTCCTCTGAAAAAATTATATTTTTAAATATTTTCATGCACACTTATGCGACTAATTACCTCTTCTCGAAATTGAAGAAAGCGCTTCGTGGAAGAAAATTTTCAGAAGATATTGAAGTCGAAGACGCAGTTTCAACTTGAGTTTTTGGGTCAATAACCGCCATCTCGATCAGGATTTTTGGTCTAGTTTTCCCGATTCTTTGAGTACATGTTAAGATGGGTCCTTGTTTTGCTTTGTGTGCAGTTTTCTGGAGCTCAGTAGGGAATGTAGTTATTCAAGCCAGCGTTCTCCTTATTGTTGCGGCAGTGAAGCGATTTCTTCACTAGAGCAGTAGGGATAATTAGCTAAATCTGTAGTTCATTTGCCTTGGCAGATCTTTTTTTATTACTTGGGAGGGAATATTTTCCTACCAATTTGTGTCACAGCCACTCATTGCTATTTGTATTCAACATCCAACTTGAAATGCATGTGAGTAGGACAGATCTCTGAGCTCACGTCTTCCCACAGTACATTTTGCACGTGTCTCCATAGTACATTTAGTTTTTAACTATTTTGACGTTAAATAAATGAAAGACATTTTGCAAACATTCTGAATATTTGTTCACGAATATAAAATTTTAATCAGAAGATGTTAAAATGTATTGAAGGAAAGGGGGTATAAAAATGTAGCACCGTTTTCTATCTGTGGAACGTAGGCTGCTTCGCCACGCCGCCGGCGCGGGGGCGCGCTATTGAATTGCTCCCAGATGGCAGCAGCAGCGACTGCGATTGGCGTTTCAATCTCCCCCGCTCTTCCCCCTTACCACCTTTCTTCGTTTACTTCTCTCCTTCCCCCCCACTTCCTGCATCGTCATCGCATTCTCCCTCTCACCCTCCACAATTTCCCGTCCTTTCTCTCTTTCTTAACCTTCCACCTCATTTATCTTCGCTCCCTTCCTCCCTGTTTTCCCTAATTCACCCCGTCCCCCTGTTCCCTCCCCGTTCCGTCTCTACGCCGCCTCGCTCCTGGCCGCTTCGCCCACTTTCCCTCCTCCACCGCCTTCCCACTCATTCTCCTCATAATGCGAGTATTAAGTTTGTGTTTGCGTACCAAAAACGAAATATTTTTTTGTAGTGTAGATCTCACGCCCAATCGATCTTAACAGATGAGATGAAAGAAAGAGAATGTCGCGGTCAAGTCATGAATTGTAGGTGGACATGAGTTGACAAACGTGCCTACACCACGCAGGTGCGAATGCAATCTACAACATACGGCCCCCATAGTGGTCTCTTTCTTGAGATCGAAGGTACATAACTCGGCGCGTCTGCAAAATGAGATCTTTTCGAACCAATGATTTTAGTTTGGAAGATTGGACCTCACTCTACGAGTATATTCAAAATATCTTCATGAAAACATTTTTTAAAATTTTTTTATATGATTTATATTTAAAATAATATAAACATTGAACCTTAGGTTTACATGTTTATATTCAAATAAACGCGGTTTATTCTCTTAAATCATGGATAAAAAATTATCAAAACTATTTCATTCTCGATTAAATTCTTGTTCTGCTTAAGAAAAATGAAATCTTTTCTAACAACTAACTCCAATAATGTTAATGTATTTGTAAAGTCTTAAATATTTCTTCATGCAAAAATATTACAATTGTACGAGGTTCTTTATTCGTATGTTTTGTATGTTTTCGTAATTCAAAATCTTGCGAGGCAACTAGCGTCCAAGCAGGAAATTCTTTCTTCACTAACCGTTTTTCTTCTTCATCAGTAATTTACCCCACACGTTGGTAGCTAGTGATCGATTTGCGCGGGTGATCCGGAACCTCCTGACTTACCTTATTGCTACAGTGGCTCGGTTGCTCTGACTTACTCAAGGATGGGAACAATGTTCAGCAACTACTGATGGCGAGAACACTCGACGGAGTAGAGGACGCTTTGGCGGCTTCCAACACTGGGCCGTGTATTTGTCTGAGCGACGGCTCTTCAGCCATGAGGCGTCGAACTGCCACCGGATCAGTGAGATTCTCACTCAGAGTCGCTTGGTGTTCAGCGAGCCTATTGAGAGTTTCGTCGATGAGCTGGTTAAGCTTGCCTATTGGCGAGGAACTGGTGCGGCTGCGTGTCCCTCCTCCGTCCACCGCCCCCGCCGCGCCGCGCCGGTCGCTGGCACCAGTCGCACCAGCAGCGGCACGGAACCCGTTGCCTCGGAGTCCGAGTCTTCGCCCACTAGCGCTGGCAGCTGCTAACTCGTAGAGCCCCTCGATACGGAGAGTAGCTCAACCGCCGCCATTTAATATCTTCTCAGCCCCATCAAGCAGAATTCAGAAGTTGAACAGAAATGATAACAATTGGTGACATTATGAAGACTTTCAAGAATATTAATATTGGTTTGGAGTATATTCATTGTTCTCAACATACAGAATGCCACACAGTTCCAATTCTCCTGGCAAGTGGACATAAAATGGCGGGATCGGTGGAACAATGGGATGCGTTACTCTCTGTATCTAGTGACTCATCTGACTCTGAGTGCATGGCGTGGTCGACGATTCGGCCGCTGCGCCACCGCCTCGTGACCTCGGCTTCCCCACGGTCGGCGGGCTCGTTACGCCCCTGCCCCCGTCACGGGAGGCGGGCGAATCTGGAGACCTTTGTCTTTGGCACCTTGTCCGTCATCTGATTCGGCCATCGGCGTTGAGCCGTAAGAGGAGCCAAAGGCGGTCGGCGAACGACTCCCGCCCTCGCATCACTCGGATTGCGCGTCATCGGCAGTCGCCTCAGGAGGCTGAACTCGCGTCGCCCTCCCCCGCAGTTGAAGCCTCGGCACTGCTCGACTTGCTGGATGGTCTCCAGGGTGGTACACACTCTACCTTGGGTGCAGAAACGGCTGGATTTCTTAAGCTGTGCGTTCGAAGGACTCGTTACAGGAGATCGTCCGAGGTTCAAGTCCACGAGGGCAGACAGTCGGACAAATACACGGACGTTTTGAAAAAAACATCTCTTTTCCGGTATCAGGGGACTCGGAAACGGGTATATCCGTTAAAATCTATTTCCCCCAGCGTTACATAATGTCCTGTTCGACACTAGCTTGTCAGCTAGGTCGAATTCAGTCGCTGTCTGGAGGAGAATTCTAGCGGCTGGCTGCTCTGATCGGTAGTTTTCCGTGGTTTCTCCGATCAACACCAGGTGAATGCCGGTGTAGTGCCCTAACAAACGGGCCATGGACCGCGCGCGATCTTTCCTTCCTCTTCCTTGTCCTATCCTCTCCCCTTACACACACACACACACACACACACACACACTAACATGCACTACACTACCACACGTGCCGGGAGACCGGTCGGGAGCTTACAGCTTGTCCCGGCTGGGGCGGTGCCCCGCTGGTGGGAGATACCTGGTTGAGGGGAAACCCCGCTAGTCGGCGGTAGGTCGACGCCAGATCTCGCCATCCAGCGTGGAAAAGATCATCGCCACCTCCCGAGTGCACGCACTACACTTACGGGACTAACGACCTAAGTAGTTGACGCGCCCGGAAACACTTATAAATCAGTCATAATTTCCTGTTCACTACATAATTAGTGTGCGAGAAAATAAAATACGACGTAAGTAGAACTCGAGGAACTATTAATCTTATAAAAATGTTATTCAGGTTCTGAACCATTCAGTATTCAGTAGCGAGCCTTCCGTCATTCTTGCGATGTGCTGCTGTTATGCTCCCTTATTACGGTGTTTGTGTAGCCACCACCATCATAAGATCTGACGCGATGTGGTATTGTCCTGATGTTGCGCCGTGCTTTTACGCAATAATTACTTAAAAACAGAATAAATAACTACACTTTGGTGAATTTTCTGCAGTTCGCGAAACACTTATAATTAGAAACCGGATTTTTGTATAATTACATATTTTTTTCTTTCTACGTACCGTTCTCAAAATTTTAATCTTGACGAACTGTCGCCGTCCTAACACAATATCATATTTTTCGTTACATATTTTTACATATTTGGTACTATATTTCATATTTTACATATTTTGGTATTTTCTCAACGAATTTTATTTTATCAATTTTCTTACATATTTTTATGAAAAGAAATATTTTCAAACAATTCAGCACTTCTTCCTAAATTTTTACTGCGTACTTTACTCGAGGTAGGCTTCGTGAAGATGCGGTCGAATATTGTCAGACGTGCCTGCATCAGTTATCTCAATGGCGGGAGTGCGCATCAGCGACAGATCATTCTCATCTTTAGGCGTGAAGAGTATCATTGACGCCGCTTGGGTGACCTTTAAACTCAATTTGCAAGAAACTGGCGATCGCCGTCGTGTAATACTTCGATGAGATTATTCCATGCCACAGTGATTGTTTGCTAGTCGTAGGTTTCGCCAGCTTGTACGATGACTTCTATTGCGTCTAGCCTGGCTGCTAAACTACATTCCTAGATAACAATTTGTGAAGGTTTTACTACTGATGAGAAAGTTGTATGGTGCAGGTGGGCATTAACTTGTGTATTCCAAATGATTTTTAAAACGTTTGCGTTGTTTTTAAAATTCGTATAGGATATTTTTTATAAATGCAAATTCGAATTATGTAAATGAGTTTTATAATTAGAGTATTTTAATATTACATATTATGTCCGATTTTACATATTCTTACTGTTTTCATTACATATTTATGTACATATTTTGACGTTCCATTCTAAATATTTTTCCGGTCTCCACTTTTGTGTTGAGCTCGCAAGCAAATGCTCCGCTGGAGGGGAGCCGGTCGGGGCCGTGGGCCTGGGCCAGGGCCTGGGGCAATGGGGCCTTGGGCGGCCAACGCCCCCCCCCTCCCTCCCGAGCGTAATGGGATCGATAAAGGCGGGCGCCTGCTGCCACCTGCCAGAGCCATCTGCACTCCGCATGCGGAATACTCTACTGAATGCTCATACAACTTTTTTCCGCTTTTAGTAGCTTATCATAGGTAATACCACGAGTGATGTGAAAATTGTCGATAAATCCCTAGCGAAGCGAGAAGCAAAGGGATTTATCTGAGAATTTCCAAAGCATGAGTGGTATTCAATAGGACTTTTTCAGGAGCAAAATTACTTCAGAGTTGCAAAATGCGCCAAATGTTGAAAATAAATGAAAGCGATGTTAAAATCAATGAGGTTATGTTACATAAGCGGTTTATTGGACTCCGATGTAGCGACCGAAGTAAACCACCTCCTAAGATAGATGAGTCACAGTTTATGATTGGCCAGGAGGGAGAAAAGATAAGGAAAATCGGATAGAAAAAGCGATAAAATGCCGTTTTGAGATACACCGTCCTGATTGGGGCTTTCTGTATGTATAGTTAAACACTATTGGTTTTAATTTCACTAGTGGAATAGTCTACGAAATCATGTTTCTGATTCAGTCTTATTTCCATCTTCATCTTTGGCACACATGCTGCATTATTCTCACTCGAAGTAATAGATAATGCTCAGATATTCTGGTATGCAATTGCTTTTTTTTTTAAATGAGCATCTTTTCATAATTACTAACATCCCGTGAAAATAATATCTTAAATCATTTGTTCATTTAACATCGACAGAAATTTTGTAGAGAGAGATCAAGTCATGCAATTAAATTCCTGCTGCAAGTCAAAGAGAAATACTGTGCATCCCAGGATACCATCACCTCCGTTGTCCTTTTCACACGCATATTTTGTTGCATTGCTCATTCATCATCACGTCCTTGCAGTCCAACCGTGCAATGTGATCCAGGGCCTCACAACGTAAGCGCTCTTGGCACGTGCTAGTAGTGACCCGGAGGCCAGCGCGCTAGCCTTCCACCTTTTGGTCCTAGATTCAGATCCCGCCTACTCCCCAAGGAGTTTCAAATGAACAAAGCGGGTTCACGTTTTCTACGCATTCTCCCATTTTACCTTGCGCCTCGCTTCGTCTCCAACTCCACCACGAGGAGTCTTATGTTAAGTGCGTCGCCTTCGTGTTGCGTGGCTGGAGACCCGTGGAGGGCGCTTTGAGCTGCTGGGCCCGCGAGCAATGTTTTGAATTTGCACTAGACTTGTGCATGGGACTTATTTGAGAGCTCCTGGATTAAGCATTGAGGCGGCGCACGAAACGCAAGCGACACATCCCTCTGAAACACATACGCTTGGAAGAGGCAGACAGACAGCTGTAGACAGCTGGTGCATTCGAAAAGAGTAGTGGCAGGACGTTTGTGAGAATATTTTTATGAAGGAACAATATTAGAGACACCAAACAGTTTTAAAACGAAGTATGATTTATGTAATCCGAATTTAATGGTAATGCTTAATTGAAAAATTTTGGGGCAGTGTATTAATTCAAAAAAATTACATATTAAGAGCTTCGTACACTTTTTTAAGAAATTTGCGATACGTAATTCGTATTTGAAGGAAGAAAAACATTTTAGGCAATTTTGTGGGGAACGAATTTAGACAGATATTAGTAAATAGCTATTACTTTTATTCATTCTCTCTTGACTTCCATGTTTACAAAACGGATTGCAAGTTATCTCTCATTTCTTTCACGCCTCGCAGTTGAAAATTCAGCTCTAAAATATTTTTACATTAACCAACTTTCAGAAACCTCATTAATATTCTCACAAGCGCCCTGCCACTACTCTTTTTGAATACACTAGCTATCCACAGCTATTTATCTGTCTGTCTCTTCAAAGAGAATGTGTTTCAGAGGAGATGTGTCTATTGCGTTTCGGGCGTCGCCTCAATGTTCAATCAGGGAGAACTAATATAAGTCCCGTGCACAAGTGTAGTGCAAATTCAAACCATGCGCCCGCGACGACGGTCGTGTCGCTCCCACGCGGCGCAAGTCCTAGGAGGGGCGACGGGCGTCTTCGGCGAAGTCTGCGTTTTTCCCCTGGGCTTCGCACTCGCCTTCCGATCCGCGAGTGCTCCTGCGGGAAAGAGCAACAGGCGGAGCACTGGCACGTAGATGTTGACTCTTTTCTGGCTAGCGTCCTGGCATCTAAGCTAGTATGTTCAGTGGCGTAGCTTCAGTTGGTGTCACCCCCCCCCATTAATTAAGTATAAAAATATCTATTGCATAGATTCCACATTATTTGATTAAACATACAAACATATTTGCACATGATAATTATTTATAATATATTAAAAAATTCGGTGTAATTAAGAATAATTGCATTATGCTTTTTAAATAAATATTTTAAAATGAAACACAACTTATCAACGAATGTATGTTATTTATAAAACCTTTTTACGAGATTTTAGGGCAGCAAACTTACTTATAATTCCATTAAAATCTATTCTTATTGCAATGTCATTTTCTATTGACAATACAGCCAAATCAAATAGTCTTCATTAATATATAAAATGTTTAAGTAAATTATTTAAATTGTATAATTACAACTATAAAATATTTTAATTAGTGTCACCCGGGGCGTGCCGCCCCCCCCCTGCTCCCCCCCCCCCAGCTACGCCACTGAGTATGTTCTTTTCCGATCAAGTGGGATTTCGCAACGCCCTCGTCAAAAACCTCTGTATATCTTCTTGGAAAAGAAGTCACACCGGCCCATGTCGTCTGTAAACGTCATGCAAATCTTTCCACAGTGATATTATTGGGGAATAGTTGGTTGTCGGCAAAATTAGAAGTTTAATCGCAGGCATAATATCTTCATTTGCCGCTAACTGACATTGCATGTCACCTGGTCAGCCTCCAGGACGCTGGTGCGCCGCTAGCACAGTCAACTAAGCGCAATCAAATTAACGTAAATGAGAAGCGTGGGATCACAGGCCAATGCTCGGTTGCAGCCTGAACTGCTGTAGGAGATAAAGAAGAAAAGACAGTGGAAAATAGTATGTTTTACTCATTCAATGATATGTTGATCGATTACATTGATAAACGAGCTATAGATATCTGACATGGTGTTTGCTTTTTTAATATAGTTTTTTATATTGATTTCAAATCAGAAAACCGTTTTGCTCTGTCACGTCAGGTTTTTTAGATATCAACAAAAATTTTCATGGAACACCATCCATCAATTTTTTTCTCACTAGGTTTTTGTATTTTTTAACCCAAATCCACACAATATTTTCGTCGTCTGTAAAAATATTCAAATGTATGGTAATTCTTTGAAGCATTTTCGATATCGCATTACCAGTCTTTCATTTGCTTCTTTTAATTTTCGAAATCCTGCTCACTCGCACGTCCATTTGTAGCATGGGATACTCGCATACTGCACTACATCCGAACGCACGCGTTAGTTTGCTTCGTTTTCTAATATTATTACGTTTTTGCAGTGCACTATTGCCTAAGAGGATAGTGGACCAATGTTTAATAATTATCTAGTTTCTGATCAAAACGTTTTTAAATATACGCGAAGTTGTATGTGAATCTCGAAGGCCGCAGTCTGCTATTGAGCAATGCGTTGCAACAGACCGAAGAATGTTGTATGATAATCGTGTGCGTCGAAGGCCCGGAGCCCCGTCGTGAAATCGGGCTCGCATAGCGAAGCGTCTCCGATCATCGCAGCTGTAACGCCTTTCCGCTCGGTGGCGTTCCCAACATACAACAGTTCTGATACCTTGGCTACATGAATAAAACCTGTGAGGTTGGTAGTGCGCCAGAGGGCGAGCGTTCCCAGTAAGTGAAGTGCGTCCGCTGGCGCCGCCTCCGGAAATGGGAGCGTCTCTCTCGCCCCGTGCGACTTAAAGGCCGATGTACACGGTCACAGTTTTCGTGCGCATTCTCGTACAGTTTCTGTATAGAAACGTCAAGATCTCAAACTGAACGTGTAAAAGCCAAAAACTAGCGCATACACGGTCTGTACCAGACATTACGCTTTCCGCATGAATCGTCATCAGCCGCCGCTAGGGGGGCTACCGGGAAGCAACTGAATTGCGCCGTCCGAGTACTTTCAGTGATGGTATTTCTGTGCGTGCGTTCTGGCTGTGAATCTTGATTAATTAACCACGAGGAGCATAGAGAATAAAAATTGGAAGGCAGGGATAAGGAAAGAGGTAGTTTATCACAATATATCACTTCATGTAATCGCACCTTGACACACCTAACCACAAAATCGACATGGCCGATTACCGTTAGTGAACGATTCTTCTGCTAGAGGCGCTGGAGTCAACTATACTTTCTATACAGGAAAAATTACGAACATGTTCATGCAGTTTCGTGCAGAAAGCGTAAAGTGTGGACCGCATGAAGAATCTGCACGAAACACTGTTCCGTGTGTATCGGCCTGAAGTGATCGATCGGAAGGCCGCGTCCTCGCGCCCTCTCGTGGCTGCACAATCCGCTCTTCTCTTGTTTAGTTTTTGTGCGCTTTCGCGCTGCTGAGTTGTTTCTTCCCTCACGCCTTCACTCTTTCCGTCGCGCTTGGATCGAAGGATTGTGTTGTGAAGTGGAGTGGAAAATAGAATGAGATTGAAGTGAAGTGAGAAGAAAAACCTCGACGTTGGATTTTGTAATAATTGCACGTGATACATACAGAAAAATCGTTATCATTTAAAAATGCCAGTGTACTTTAATCACAGAATAATGTCCATCGTTGTTAGATGATTAAATGGCGCATACTAATTTCGATTCTGTTTCTGTATTTCGATGTTTGAATTATTAATTTATTTTGGTCCCTCCGAAATTTAATGGAGGAAGAAGCTTCAAATGCTCAATTTACGATTCAGAATAGTCCATCTCAATGTGTCATGCAACATTTGTGTCTCTGCTACTGACCATATTACCCTTTCCACTATCTATTTCGTTTCTGAGGCAATTGTGAGACTTAATTACGCAATCACGCAGAACTTTGTTTCCCGTTTTTAACTCTGTTTGCGGATGTTTCTTTAGCACTCTATTATATGAAATAAAATATCCAATGATACATTTATAACGTTTTAGTCTTTATTTAAAATGTGCGAAAGTTAAAAAGATATCCTAAATCTCGTCTTTCTATTTCAACTTTGATACTATTACGGTATAACAACTCACTCGACTTCACATTCACTACTCCATGTGCACATTCATTTTGTGCACCACGGAATACCGCAGAGAACTAAAAGTCTAAAGCCTCAGATCAAATGCAAGCATTTGTGCCAGCATTTTAAGATATAACGTGTCAGCAGCCAGAAAATGTCCTAAAGGCATATGCCAGTATCATTCTACACGCTTGACATAGTTAATTTCAATCGCACCTTGGTCGGAATTTTGTGTGTGTGAAGTTCTTACATAAACGGAATGCAGTTGGCTTTAGATTTAGCAGCTAGGACAGAAATTGTGTACGTCACATATGTCGACTTCGTCAGCTAGAAACATTGCAACAAGGCACATTCATTGAATGGAAATACGAATATCGTCGTGAATTATTACGAAATCGTAATAATTCAAAAACATAATGAAACATTTATTTCAGAGAGAGTTTTAATTTTTTCCTCGAATTCAATAAGTTGAAAAGTTTGATGTTATAATTGCATTAGTATGTTCATTTTCTGTTGCCAAATGCGCGTAAATTGAACAAAACGGTGTTCCGTTCGTATTGCTTCTCCAAATGTTCCAATCGTTGAAAGCGACATTCCAATGCGCAGCACCAGGAAGCATATCCTGATTATGAATTCTATCAATTTTATTTGAAGGTGGCTAATTGGATAGCCATTCAGCGTTGAACAGCCATTCATTTGCTGAATTGTGGTTTCTATTTCGGAAATATTCTGTATGCAAAGAATTTAAATGAGAGGAAATTGCTGCAATAATGGATTTATTTCTGCTGCTTTAGGCTCACGCTGGAGGGTAATGAAGGTCTTAATTATGGATCTCTTCCGACACGGGATTTGGAGTGTTGCGTGCGTACTTATTTAATTTGTAAGGACAGCAGCGTTATTCCTTTTTGCTCTTAATCCATATTCGTGCAATGGGTTTTGATTGTCAGTGGAAGTAATTAAGTACAAATGGTTTTATTTACGTATACTGTTGATGCGTCGAAACGTTTGAATAATGTGATTTATTCTGGACTGATCCGCTCACATCGCGTCTGGAACTGGCTAGCCAACGTTGTGGCTGTAGTTTCAGCCTTTTAGCGGGCGAAAGCATGGATGAACTTTATTTTTTTTCTTATCGAACTTCTTGATTCTCTCTTGATCTGAGAGAGTCTCTCTTAGATCGTTCGTTCTTTTATTTTATTATATGAGTGAATCGGTAAAGATGTTCTTGATTCTCTCTTGATCTGAGAGAGTCTCTCTTAGATCGTTCGTTCTTTTATTTTTATTATATGAGTGAATCGGTAAAGAGGTTCTTGATTCTCTCTTGATCTGAGAGAGTCTTACTTAGATCGTTCGTTCTTTTATTTTTATTCTATGAGTGAATCGGTAAAGATGTTCTTGATTCTCTCTTGATCTGAGAGAGTCTCTCTTAGATCGTTCGTTCTTTTATTTTTATTCTATGAGTGAATCGATAAGGAGATGCAGTGTGCGCGCCATCGCAAACTGCCCCTCTCAGCGGCCATGGTTCATTCCGATCTGCTGCATTACGCACCGTCGCCGTGGCGACTGTTATTCCCGGTAGCTGACACACACACATACGCAATTAAACACAATTTAAACGAATTATTCTTTAATGAAAAGAAGAAGAAGAAGGAGGAGGAGGAAACGGAGAAGAAGAGAAGAACAGCGATCTCGTCCGTGCGCGCCGCGGGGAAATGCTGCTCTCGAGCGCGCAGCGCTGGCTCAACGCATGCTCATGGACTTGTTCCCTGGACGCGCTTTAGTCACCCACTTGTTGCCGAATGGATACGTCCTCGGCGCCAGTATCAGCGCCCGCGCTTCCACCCTGCTGCATCAGATAAGCATGTTTCCTTTCTGTGGTTTAAGCACACCCTTATAATGACCAACGCTTCTTATGTAAATAAAACCGCTGTTTGAATATGCAATCAACTGTCTATTTCCTTTTATGTGTGCATCTTGTTGATAGCGCTAAACGTTGTCACTTTGTCGTAGTTACTTTGGCAAGGGCGGAGTTACGTAAATTATAGGTTCTAACTGAAATTACATATGAAATACTACAAGAACTAATGGAATTCTGTACATATGGTATACTATGAGAATTGAATGACTTTTTCTAGTTAATATTTAGTTGTTTTGTGCTCTGGTACGTATATACCTGATGACTTTGTACAATGTTTCTTCATGAGTCCGAGATCGTCGCGCGAAAGGTTGATGGAATCAGAGCGTCAAACTTCGAAGGGTTCAGACAAAAGCCCTGGATTAGTTAGAAGACAATCGAATAAATTTACTTTCTCACTTCTTTACGAACGTTTATTTGTCTGCTTGACACATTTTCTTTCGTTCCATTCTCTCGCATAACTAATTTACACACACACCAAAAAAGAAAAGTTTTACCTGCATTGCTAATGGGGAAGGTTACGGATCGTATATGATCCCAATTCTTTCCTTCCGATCTGGGACAAATCACAAAAAATCACGTTTTTTGTCCAATTTAAATGAGAAAGGCTTCGTGTTGTGTATCACCCCAACGGAGGAAGAATGTATTATAAGCGCACGTTTTCTTGAGTCCCGGCAATACCTACCCCACAATGGTAGCAACGAGCGTTGTAGACAAAATCTGATAACCAGAAATGTTCGCTCCCGTGTAACAGAAACTATTTTGCATAGAAAAACGACCTACAAATTTGATATAGTATCCCTTTTGTCAAAACAACCGAACTCCCCACTCCTCTCGCAACTATACTTGGATTTTTATTTCTTGGCGCGTGAGGGCCTGTCTTCACGATGGAATATCTCACAGCATTTCGTGTCTTTCTCGATCGTACCGCTAGATGACGCATGATCGCCAGCACTGCACGATACGGTCGCGATCATGCGCTATCTGGTGGCACGCCCGAGAAAGACGAGAAATGCGTGAGATATTCCATCGCGGAGACAGGCCGTCACGCACCAAAAAATGAAAAAAACGGGTATAGCGAAGCGAGGGCTGAAGAAAACGTGCGCGGGTATTACAACCTCCATTGCTTTGCCATTGTCAGTTTGTTGCGTGTGCTGGTATGAATAATGAACACTTGAACGAAAGAATATTAATTAGAAAAATAATTCATCAGAATGGAAAAAAAAAACAACTACTACGAACTTATGGAAAATACAACTAACGAAAATTTTATCAATAAGCTAACAACTCCAAAGTTCTTAAGCGAAACATACAATTTTATTTTGTGGGAAAACGAATTATTCTGAAATGACTAAAACCGTGCGCGGGTATTACGTCCGGCGTGGCCGTAGCGTTGGAGGCGGCAGGCGGCGCTGCTGGAGCCGGAGGCCCCGGTCGAGAGCCCGGCGCCCCCTTAAGTGGGAGTCGCGCTGATTGGGCGGAGCGGCCGTTAATTGAGTATTGTTTGTGAGCAGCGGCGGGCGCACCAGTCAATTGGTGGCGCGTGGAGGGCGGGGCGGGGGGCGGGGGGCGGGAGCTGCGGAAAAGAAGCGGGCAGCGCGTGCCATCTGTCGGACGCTGCGCCAACTATTCGCTTCTACCCTGGTCGCAATTTTTCTTGCCTGGCGTTAGAGACGTCGTTGACGCGTGATGCGAAGACTAGATGGTGAATTCATTCGGTGCTGCACGAACGTTCGTGTGATCCGTGCAGGACTAGATATTATATCTGGCACGTACTAAGTTGGCGGCTTGATGCGAAGGAAACGTTTTCGGATGGTAACGATTTGAAAAGAGAAGAAGATGCTCGAGTATTGTGTCCTGAATGAGACAAAGAATGCCCTCAGGAATACTTTAAAAGTAATGTCCCCAGATTTGTTTGAGAAGTACAGTAATGAGGCAACCTGCGGGCATCCACCCGTTATTCGCGGATAGACGGTGAAGAATGGTACTTCCAGTCTACCATTCTTAGCAACTGAGGTATCATTTAAAGCTTCACGATCTACAGTTAAGGAACTATCTATGATTGGAGTCTAACAAAGGACATTTCAAGAGAATTGTCAAAAACCGTGTTTTATTTTTTTACATTTTCTCCGTCTAAAATGCATAATGAAGGGGGTTAAGACAGCTACGAAACGACCCAATACTTATTCGATTCCTTGTTACGAGATGAACGATTGGCACTATTTGGCGGGAACCTTGAAAAGCATTCTGGAAAAATTGTAGATAAAACGTGTTTTTAGGAATGTCAGGGCAACTTCAATGTGAAACTAATTAGCATACTATAGCCCTGTGAATTACAAAAATGCCATATGAATTGTTACGACTTAATCCAACAGATTGGCATCTTTTATTCTGCTGTAGAGAAACACAAAAATGTTTTTAAAAGGATTTCTGTCTGTACTTTTTCATGTAATTGTGCCCAAGAATGGACAAGCCAGGAACTACATTATGTTTAAAATGTCGTTCTATTATGTAATGGATGACGCGCTTGCGTCTTCCGTACGCCCGCTACCGCGGTGCACCTTCCGAAGCAGGCTACGCTTTGAGCAAAACACTTTGTATCCCCGCTTTACGGTCATAAACTTATCCCTCTTTGACTGCGTGCCGACCTAAGTTCTGAGAACCTGCCTTTTCCAAAGATATGTCAATTCCAAAACGACGTGCAAACCCGATCCAAGACAGTGTTCGCCAGGACCCGATAGCTTGTCTGATTCGCCACGCGAGCGCTGCGGAGGGCGACCTTCTAATAAGATCTAAAGGAAATCGCGACGAAACTATCACACGATCGTATTACGAGAGGGGGACACAGCTCCGCACCACAGCACGGAAGTGCCCGAAGGTCCTGGAAGGATTTCCCGCCATCAAACACGACGCGATTCCTTCAGTGATCTGTAAAGTCTGTTAGGGCGAGGAATCGGAAACCGTACACGCGGAAAGGTTCTAGAAGCTTCTTGCTGGAGGACTTCGTAGTTCGGGGAACTTTTAGGAAGCGAAGGTCCAGAGAGGGTAGAGACAAGCGATAATGACGTCTTAGGGCCACTCCACAATAGCCCGCGAACGGGAACGGCAACGCGAAGGCGAGGACGGGAACGGGAACGCGAGGTACGAGCGCCGACGGGAAGAGGAATAGCGCTATGCTATTCAAGCTACCAAAGCACGTCTAGCTGCGCTACTCTGTTCACTCTTTGCTTTGCCATCTGTCAGGTTTTTGGGTGAGTTGATATGAATAATGAATACTCTAACGAAAGAATATTAATTAGAAAAATAATTCATCAGAATGAAAAAAAACAACTACTACGAACTTACGGAAAATACAACTAACGAAAATGTAATCAGTAAACAAACAGCTCCAATGCTCTTAAACGAAACATAAAAATTTATTTTGTGGGAAAATGAATTATACTGAGATCACTAAAAAATAACTAAAACAATTCCACAACGACTAACTAAATCCGCCTCGAACCCTAATCTCTCAAATCCACGCTCTAACCTCAATATCGCTCTACACTCTCAACTCCGCTCCAGACCAGTTTCGCGCGCAGGCCGTGTTCTCAGCTGGAAAGCTTCGCCACCATTTGCTGTACTCTCATTAGTCCAGAAACTTCCCGTTCCCGGGCCGAGATAAATGTTGACCCTCCTTCCCGTTCCCGTTCCCATCAAGCTTCGCGTTCCCGCCGTGTTACGAACGTCTGCCTGAGATGTCCGTCTTTCTACTTTACGTTCCCGTTCGCATTCCCGTTCCCGTTCAAGGGCTATTGTGGAGCGGCCTTTAAGGTCAAGAAAGTAGAAAGACGGACATCTCGGGCAGGCTTTCATAACACAACGGGAAGAATGGTCATTTGTCTTGACCCAGGAACGGAAAGTCTCGCAACCAATGAGAATGCAGCAAATGGCAGCGATGCTTTCCAGCTGATCGAGAACGCGACACTGGTCAGGAGAGGAATTGAGAGAAGTGCGATATTGAAGTTAAAGCGTGGATTTGCGAGGTTAGGGTTTGAGGCGAGTTTTGTTGCATTGTTGTGTCGTTCTAGTTCTTTTTGTAATTAAAGTATCATTGTTTTTCTATTTATATAAATACTTAGAATTAAAATTTCGCGCAAAAAATAATTTGTACATATTTCGTAAAAGTACATTGGAGCTGTTTCTTTATGGACAAAATTTTAATTATTCGAAGTTGTATTTTCCATAAGTTCGTAGTAAGTTTTTGCATTTTCTGTACTTTGTTTTTTCTAATTAATATTTTTCGTTAAAGTATTTCTTATAGCAGCACACGCAAACACATCAGACAGACAGCCGAACAAAGAGTGAACCGAGTAGCATAGCTAGAAATGCTCCTGAAGCTCTCTTTTTTACCGCTGCTGGTTCATAGCATTATTCCTCTTCCCGTTGGCGTTGAACGTGAAGCGTACATACCTCGTGTTCCCGTTCCCGTCCTCGCCTTCGCGTGGCCGTTCCCGTTCGCGGGCTGTTGTGGAACGACATTTAGGCAACCGTGGTAATAAACCGGACCTTTGAACATAATCAGAGTTATGTTATCGTTGCTCGTTCTGTTCTGACGTCAGAACTTACGCAGTACCAAACTATGACTGAACTCGACTTACGCCGCATGACAAATCGGATGTTGTGTCACTATCACAATATAGTAACGAATGGAGCGTCGACGACGTATGACGCCGTAGCTCGTGTATTACGTACGTGAGACGCCCAACACACGCGTCGCAGACCAATTCCACTTCGCCAGCCATCGACTCGCAAACAACGTACGACTGGCGAAGCCACCCGTGCAGAGATGGTTAATGTGTCTACCTTGTCGCTGCTGCACACTCAAAGACTCATGATTTAAACAAAATAAGTGAAGCATTTGTGGTCATTGAGTTAGATTCAAGGAGTGACGGTTCGAGAAGAAACGGAGACGAAAAGAGAAGTGTGAGAACAAACCTCATTAGTTTCAATGCGTTCTCGTAGGATAAGTTAAAGTTGCATTTTTGTTCATGTATATTGATTTTAAAATAAATTCGGGCAATGTCATTTCAAAAACAAGTCTGTGGGTATTCTGCGTTATTGAGCTTTCATTGTTCCTCGTATCTCCAACCCCCCGTTGAAATTTCGGCCACCCCGCAGTTCCAGCGCTCGGTGCATGCCCTGGCGCCCCGGGGTCGACACGAAACGACGAACTCCCAATGTAAACGTGTGCTTGGGAGTTGCACTTAGATTGCAATTGAATTCGTGTCCGACCGTTGAACATCCGCACTCCACTGTTCCCATTGGCGTCGTCTTCGTTCGTAGCTGCACTGCTGGGAGTTGCGCCTCTCCTTGCCAAGCTACACGAACGAGACCAGCGGCCTTTGAACAAATTTCAACCGCTCGGCTGACTACAGTACCGGCGGCATAAAAGCGACTCTAACAGTTCGATGCGCTGTTGCCTCACATTAGTACGCTCGTGGCACCACCTACGTGGCAGATAAATTAAATCTCAAAACTTTAACACTTAGGGCTCCAACACACGTTGGCACTGTGGCGCGCTATCGATAAGCAGCAAGGCACTTCCCTCGTGGCGACCGCCGCATGCGGTTAGACGGGGAGGTTTCGGCGGGGACAGGTTTCGCCAAACCGATCGCCTACGATCAACAAAGGGACCGCAGCAGAATCTTATCTCTCGCTTCCGAGAAACCCGCCGCGACGAGTGTCCCAATGGGAAGACCTCCATTTAAACCAGTGCCAGGGCCCTTCAACTCCTATAAAATTGTGGTGGAGACCATTGTAGTGGCGCACTCTCCTGCAGCACCTTCTTACAGGAACTAAAATACGAACTGCTGCTAACGATACTTCAAACGTGCGTGGCTGCTACGTAGGTTCGCATTACGCTCAAGCAGGCGCGTAATGCTACAAAAGATAGCGTCGATGTTCGCACTTTCTTCAGCGGTTTCTTATATGTATATATTATGAATAATTGAACATTTAGAAGACACTTTTCGTATTTCTCACGATGTAGCCAATTTTTAGGTGCGGATGCTGGCGAGCCTGTACCCGGCGACACTAGCGCCTCCTCTAGTAGCACCTTCGAGCTTTGTCCCCGGTTTTGATGGAGAGTTGCAGGGCCCAGGGAGAGTTGCTAGCGATAGCGGTTATCGGTGTTTTACCCGGGCTGCTCGCAGCGAGGGTCCCCCACCGAGCGCCATTGCAGCGCGACTCGTACACTCGTGTGAAAACCTCCGTTTAAACCAATGCTTTGCCATTAGTCGCGCCACTCGGTAGCGCTGCTGAGTGTCTACGTGCGAATCTCGATCAGGTTTTTGTCCAGTTTCCCTGATCCATTGAGCAAATGCTGAGATGGCCCCTTGTTTTGCTTCTGGACGTAAATGTAGCTTCATTGTGCGCACGTTTTGTTGAGCACTCCTTTTGCTTGTAGTTCATTTACAGTTGAAATTGATTTTCTATAACTCGGGAAAAAACATTTTTCAAATATCTTTATTTTCTAAATTCATTTTTTCGTTTTTGTTTTTTTTTATATAAAATTCTGGCCCTCAAGAAAATGTGCGCAGATAAATTTCTTTCCCCACACGTCATATACAGTTTTTACTGTATTTTTTGACAAATAAATAAATAAAAAAATTAAAAAATAATAAAAAAAATGCCTGACAGGCGACGGCGGCTGGATATCATGTCCATAACCTTCGCCATAGCCGAACCTCATCGCCTCCGCGACTTCGTGTGAGTGAGCGACAACGCTGAACCCTGGCCGTGAGAAAGTAAAGAAGTCCTCCCGAAACAAACAAAGCATCCAACCCGATTGCTTCAGAGCAGGTCACATGACGCACCACAGCACGTGACGAGAGAACTGTCAGAGTCGCTAATACGCCGCCGGCATTGTAGTGGGAGGGACATGTTGCTAGCGTCCGCGCGGCCCCCTGGTCGCGTCCGCTACGTTGCCGCTGCGAAAGCTCCTCTGCGGCGTGATATACAGCAAACCCTCGTTAGCACGAACTCGCTTAACACGAATTACGCCGTAACACGAATAAAACTTCGATCCCGGCAAGGTATTGCCGTAATACGAACATTTATAATACTCAGAGAACACAAATTTATAACACAAACTCCGATTATTCCGGACCGTTGGACTTCGTGTTAATGAGGGTTTACTGTACTATGGTTGGGCGACTCGTGCTGCAGTGGTCTGGACGCTCCCGTGCACCGCGATGGCAGGGGTTCGACCCTCGTGGTGCGCGACGCGGATTCGGGCGGTTGCCCCGAGGTTCCTCTGTCTCGTCTTAAATTGTTTCTGGTCTTGCTTTAAAAACAGGCACTTATTTATTTTATATTTTTGCAATGTAATCATCTAATTCATGATGTTTCATTCCTTATTGGGATCTTTTTTCAAATGAAATGCATCTGGGTCCAGGATTATGAAACTAAATAAGAATTAACTATTAAATTACATTTCACTGAAATATTGTTGGCCAATGGATAAAAATTTAAGCGTTAATGAAAGGAAAAAAGCACATAATGTTTGATTGTGAAACCTCTTTTAGCGCATTTCAGAGGAACTGTGCAGATGAGCTCTGCTTTACGCGTTTCCGCAGAGAGAGCGCGGGCGCCAAAACTGCGAGCCGACGTGCACGCAGGGCAGGGGCGGTGGAGAGGTAATCACATCACTTTCAGCTCACGCTCTTCTTTTTCATTTTCCTTTCTAAAAAATGCCCGAGTAATTGCCGAGATACTTCTGTTCGAAACTTACTCATTTGCACCGTCCTTACACATACTTGTGACCGTGAAGCCGTTATCATGCAGTCACCCCGAGTATGTTGACTCCCTTCCCCGTGGTTGGGCGTTTGATGCGTCGAGAGTCCAGTCCTCGGTCTATAGTGCGAGTTTTATAACTTTGCCCCTCGAGCTCCTACGGCCACGATGGAATATCGCACGGAATTTCGCGTCTTTCTCGCTCATGCTAGAAGTCGCATGATCGCGGCACGACTGAGAACGTCGCGAAATACCGTGACATACTCCATCGTGAAGACGGGCCTTGAGGGGCAAAGTTATAAAAATCGAACTATAATGGCCATGCTTTCTATTCTCCTTCCAAGAAGCGCATCTGATGTGCACGGAGGAAAAAGGTCGTACTGCGTGGTAGGTAAAGAACTTGGCTCCCTGATTGTGCATGTCTGCGCGGGGTTACCAAGGATTCCCAAGAGGTGGGAGAGCGAACGAAGCTTCGAATGGAGCGCGCCAAAACGTAGACCACTAGTGCGAAACATGCCTCGCCTGGGCGATGGAGGGGTGTAATGTTGTGATTCCACAATAAGAAAGAGAACGTAGGAAAATGAACCGAAAAACGATCGATGCATCAGTTACAGACCCCTAAATTTGTCTATTTGAAAGACAAACAAACAAACGTGTAATTTAATTACACACGTACATGCAAACGTACACACATGCAGAGAAACATCGCGCGAAGGAAAGCATTTCCTTGTGGTGTGTGTGCGTGCGTGCGTGCGTGCGTGCATGTGTTCCGACTCGGTGGGGCGGGCGGAGGGGCATGTTGGAGTGAGGAGGGGAAGGGCGGGCCCGTCGAGGAGATGGGGTGGTAGGGCAGGGTGGGGAGAGATTTAAATAATAAATACTTCCTTTTTGCATTGTAAATAAAATTCATTCCTTTTCCTGTTTAAGAAATGTTTGTGATAAATTCAAGGGCTATGGCGGGTTACTTCTAAGAGTAGTTTATACGACTAAAATTAAAGAAAAACGTACGTGTACCAAATAGTATAAAAGATAATAGTGGAAACTCGGGCAAATCAGCATGGGCGGCACAAGCGACAAGTGATTGTGCTGCCCCTAGCGGCCTGAGGTGTACACTACAAGACAGGCGTAAATGTTGCCAATAGACTACAACCGTGTGTACCATTATCTATCATCATTATCATTGGTTTTAATTTATACATTAAAGTACTTGCGCAGAGCATCAAATAACAATATCTACCAGTGGCGTAGCGTGACTCACACGTTTGGGGATGCTCAGCAATAACACACAATGTCACTATCAACTACTCCATCTAACAGGCGAACGCAACACAAGGCAGATACACTGGGACTACTTCCACGATCTCGATTGCTTACGACGGTGTAGGCGCTTCCCACAAAATCCTCACAGCAGTCAGGGCTGCCGAGGTCTTGAAAGCAAATTATACAATGGCTCAGCTTTAATTCTTATACGCGAATGACAATAAGACCATTTGTTAATTTATACATTGTAGACTTAAATAATATGTAATCTATTTAAGAGATAATACAATTTCTTGGAAATTAATTAAGAAATAGTAGTCAGGCACTATTTCTACAGTTTGTATCCATGACCAAGCGGGGACTCCCGAGTGAGAGAGAGAAAGATAATTTACTGAACGCCTGAAGTGTGCTGCGCTCTCGTGCACAAACGAGCTTCTTTCCGCAGTAGACGCTAGCGTAAAGCAGTCGGGTTTCTCTGGGCCAGGGTTGAAGAGGGGAGAGGGGAACCTCGCCATCTGCGCATGCGTCATTGCTCGTCGCAATCTGGCGGCAGACGCTGAAGTATTTTAGCTTCCAAGCAGTCAGAGGCCAGCTTCAACAGCCCGCCGAATTCAATCATAGGAAATCAATTTAAAATTAATACAAAACGTGTTTCGCTCAACAGACCACTTGTAAGATTATCAATACAGTATTTAAGGTTCTTATATACGGGGATGCTCAGCGTCCCCTGACGCTACGCCACTGATATCTATACAGATATTCTTCTACCAAATTATCTCTCAGAAAACTACGAACAAACTTGACTTTCACACCTTGTAAGTTGGCATACACGAATTCTTGTGCTGTAGTTTACACCTCGAACCTCAGGAGAGCGCTGCTTTACTGTCACCAAAATATTCCAGGAGTTTCCACTATTATCTTTTATACTATTTGCGTGTACTACGTGTTTTCACTTATTGTTTGTCAATTTCTATTATTCAGGAACTTACTTGGCCATTTTTGAGTAACACATTTTTGAAACTATTGCATTTATTACACCAGTATTGTAATTTGTACATCGCAATGTTACGAGGCTCACATTTGCCTCATCAGTGGACTGAGTGTGTAATATGCACAGTTCACCAAGAAATAAATTTAAAAAGCATTTTATCAGCAGAGACTGAAGGTCATAACAATTCAATTATTCAAAATGCAGTCATCATAAAGGACTGTTGCTGTGGCATTCCACTTATGACAAAACTGTTTTGATGATTCATCCATCTCCGCACCCATAAAGCAGAAGGAGCACAAGTTCCTGAATGTACTGTGTACTACTATATGTAATGTGTGAGTTGAGCAGATCTGGACAGGTCATGGATAATGTATGCTTGAAATGCACAGTATTTTTTACCTCAACATGGTAGAAAACTTCCCACCAAAATGAATTACATTTCGAAAATGTAAAATTATCATACTTCAAAGACGTCAATAAAATTTGAGGCTGTCTCAACAATGCGTGATATTTCTCTTTGGGGTCATCCCAATGATGTGTATATATCCCAGTGATGGTGTAGGTATACATCATTGGGTCATCCACAAATTATGTGAAGCTAAAGAGGGGACAGGGGGTTGAGGAAGCATTATGCTGCCTGACTTGGGGGTTTAGTGTTACATGACACGGATATTGTTTGTTTGTTTTTCAACATTTGCTGAAATAATTCCTTTTATTCTCTTACTCTAAAACATTAAAATATTAACATTCTAAATTAAAAAATATAAAAAGTTATGATGTATACATTTTTACAATAATTGAAAATATAATTTCATCAATTGATTATTGTATATTGATTGAATCTTAGATTATGAAGAAAATATCCGAAACTGATGTATAGAATATTTTAGAATACTATTAAATTGACGCAGTAAATACTCACCCAAGCATTCTCCATGCATTAGGGCTGAAATTTTCTCACCAGTGCTTCCTTCCTTCATGTAAAAATTGTCTCCCAATTTTATTGTTAGGTGCAGTCAGCATTACCCATTAATTCTGACTATAATTATCATTGATTTTAATATATAACACAATAAATTGATAACAATGGTTTTAATTGTTATATAATTTATTTTTTCTTTTTGTAAATGGAAGAGGGGGGGCTCCCAAGCGTTACATAATTATGTAGTGGAGGTCAAGCTGATGCATTACAGTGGCAAGAGGGGTTATTCAAAATGCTGCAAATTTGCTTTTTGTAATTCACGAATGACCCATTGACCCATTTTGTCTGTAAATCCAAAAAATCATTGTCAATAATAAAAGTACAAACCCATTTATTTATTGTTATTTGCTTTGTGTCAAGTTAAAAAAGTCTTGAAAATGAAATCATTTTTACAATGTATTTGCTATGTTCCAGGCATTTATAGAGCAAATGAAGGGACACAAAGCCAACACTGATGTATCGTCCATTATTGGTCAATTTGGAGTTGGCTTCTATTCAAGCTTTATGGTGGCTGAAAAAGTTGAAGTGTACACACGTTCTAGCCGAGAAGGATCAAAAGGCTACAAGTGGATGAGTGATGGGTAATGAATTTATTTTTGTTCTTTTATATTAGTAATGGCCAGATAACTCTTCGACTGAGAATTTCACCTTTTTATTTCAGTTCTGGAACTTTTGAAATCCAGGAGGCAGATGGAGTTCAGCCTGGCACAAAGATTGTCGTATACCTGAAACCTGATTGCCGTGAGTTTAGTGATGAAGAAACAATTAATAGTAAGTAGATTTCTTTTATTTGTAAGCTGTGGAAAAAATGTAATAGAAGTAAAGAAATGATTCATAACTTTTATTGCAGATGTCATAAAGAAATATAGTAACTTTGTAGGCAGCCCCATCTTTCTGAATGGAAAGCAAGTAAATACAATCCAGGTTTGTTTAAATGGCTTGTTAATTACCAATTTGAAAGTAACATAATATTACACCACCAACAATAATAATACTAATTCATTTTTATAGCCTCTATGGTTGATGGATCCTAAGGATGTCACCCCTCAAATGCATGATGAGTTTTACCGGTTTGTGGGGAATACTTATGACAGGCCCCGCTTCACTCTTCATTACAAGACAGATGCTCCGTTGACTATTCGATCTTTGTTGTACTTCCCTGAAGGCAAACCAGGTACTTATAGTCTTGAGAAAATGCGCAGCATTTTCTTTGAAGAAGTGTGAAAATTATTGAATTTAATATTTATTCATGTTAATTATCTTTAATTATCTTTTTAGGCCTATTTGAAATGAGTCGAGAAACTGATGTAGGTGTTGCTCTCTATAGCCGTAAAGTTTTAATCAAGAGTAAAGCTGATAATGTTCTTCCCAAGTGGTTAAGATTTGTGAAAGGTTTGTTGTTTGATGATACATGTTAACAATTTACGTTGCAGTGATGGGTGTTGATTTATTATATTATTTTTGCTGTTCACAGGTGTGGTTGACTCTGAAGACATTCCTCTTAACTTGAGCCGTGAGCTACTTCAAAACAGTGCTCTCATTAGGTAATATTTTTATTGGATCATTCAAATTGGAACTATTTGCAGTAGAGATTAAATTTTTTAAGTTCATAATTATTTTTGTTTTACTATTAAAAATTAAATACTGTTGTTATACAGTCTTGGCAAGGAATATTACTGATTAGCTGATCTTTAACCATTCAGACTGAGATTCCACAAGGTAAAATATAAGAAACCTTTCTCAGACCGGAAGAATTTTTTAAATTTTATTTATTTAATTTTTTGACAAGACTTCAACCAAACATTTAAATGAGTTGGTCATTTTTGTTTTTTTAAATTTGTCACAAACATTTGGAATGTACAAAACTGTAGGAAATGTGTGAGATTCCAGTCAGCAAATTTTGATTTTATGTATTTTATTCTTTATCATACAGTATAAAAAAAAAATAGTTTTGCAACGGGATGAGATTACTCTTTTGGATTTAATTTTTGAGTTACTGTGGCATTTACAGAAAGCTGCAAAATGTATTGACAAATCGAATCTTACGATTCCTTCATGATAAGAGTGTTAAGGAAACTGAAGAATACGATAAATTTTATAAAGATTATGGCCTTTTCCTGAAGGAAGGAATTGTTTCTACCCATGAACAGGTCCACAAGGTGATTTGTTGTTTAATACTATGTAATAATGGTAGTTCTGTTTGAAATTCTTTTAATTACTTATGTGTTTTTTTTCCTCTCTAGGAAGAAATTGGGAAGTTATTGCGATTTGAATCATCTCTAAAGCCTTCAGGGGAGAAAGTATCATTACCACAGTACTGCAGTCGACTGAAACAAGGCCAAAGGGATATATTTTACCTTGCTGCTCCTAGGTATATCTTTGTTCATTTTGAGAAACCTTAAAACTAATAGGCATCTATTTTTCTGGGAAAGACCCTCTGTACAATGTACAATTAATTAATTACTAACAATGTACAATTAATTATTCCTGAAAACCTTTAGTGCAACTTCTGATTTAGTAAATAATTGCAGGTGGTAATATTTTTGAAAAAGGTAACAATGTGTGTAGCTGATTTATTTTGAGATCATTTTTGTACTGTGTTTGAAAATTGCCAAAAATATGAAGGTCCCAAGTTTCTGGAGATGATGGGGCCTTCTTCATTAAGAAAGTATTGTGCATTCTACATTTCTGATATTGCTATGTATATTTGTTTCTAACTAATCGTGAATACAGTCGACAGTTAGCAGAATCATCTCCTTATTATGAAGCCTTGAAGAAGAAAGATGTTGAAGTACTTTTCTGTTACGAGCCATACGATGAGTTGGTTTTAATGCAACTTCGGCAGTTCAATCAGTTCTCACTGACTTCTGTGGAGAAGGAAATGAGGCAAGACAAGGAATCAGATGATCTCAGTACCCTAGGTAATGAAACACTTTATTTTGCATATTTTCTATATTAAAGTGGCGTTGCCTTCATACTAATTATTCAACATTAAATATCTCAGTTACAATACTTTTTTTGGCTTGGATCCTGAAAATAAATCAATAATTTTGAGTTGCAGGAGAATGCAATGCCATGTGAAGGTTCAGTATAGCCCTTTTAACTGAAAGATTAACAAATTTTTGATGTTGTGCATCCTCTAAAATGAAATCATTTATATCTTAGTTACAAAGTAATCCCATGGAATTCAGTAGAATTATGTTTCTTTAAAAGGAACTGTTGTGAAAATGCTAGAATACATATGTTTCTAAATAATTTATTATTAACACAAATAGGTAACATAGGGTATATTTTTGTATACTTTTAAATTTTTATTTATTCAGTTTGTACTACTTGTAAACTCTTGTTTTATTCACAAGAAACTTGGCAGAAGCAACATTTAACATTTCCATTATTTTATTCCATTCTTAAAGCAAAATTTAGTGCAAATTCTTTGTTATATTTTCCTTCTAAGAAAAAATGATAAGAAAAAGCAACAGAATTGTAACAACATCAACAACATTGTAATGTGGTTGATGCCATTAACAATTTTAGAAATATTGAGACTTTCCCCAGTTACTTAATCATTGGATACCCTCATCAAACATTATGATATTTGTCTTAGACACTCTAAGTTTTAGATGTCCATCTAGGGCTGTTGTAAATGTGATAATTTCATATATATCGTTTTATGTAATATTTATACTTTCATACTGTACACAATCTTTTCATAAATGATGTGTACATGGTCCTTTTCAAATGAACTATGACTTAGCGGAGTTATATGTAACCGAGATAGTCCCCGACTCAATGACCTCGGATATTCATGAGTCGACTGTACAAAATAAGATTTGATCAGGGGTAAAATATTCACATTTTTTGTCCAAACTATACAAATACAGATTGTTGATAAATGTTGGGGAAAAAAGTTACTTCCATGTACTCAACATTTAATATCATTACTATAAGGGAGATAACTAAAGTGGGGTCTTGTTGTAATGAAAACAAGAAATTTTCAAGTCTTTAACTTTAAAAGGATTAATTCTACAACAAAACTTTTTTGTAGGAAATTTTGTTTAGAGCATAATTTCTGGTAGGATTGATAGTTATAGCTCTTCGTTGGCATCCATCAGCGCCATCAGAACCAATCAGAATGCCTCTCCTGAAGACCTGACTACAATCTGTGGGTCATGCACACATTACTCTGTTCAGTTTTGCCCTGACATCTGAAAACAGCAGCCTTGGCTCCTAAGGCATATTATTAATGCTTACAGGAAGTGAATTATCCTCACTGACACTGTGCCTCAGCCTTCCTTGTCCCCAAATTTGTGACTGGACCTATCCCCTGGTGTGATTCCATTCTCATATTAGCCTGTCGGCCAGGCCTGCCTTGATGGCATCTCTGGGCAACTTTCTACCTATCAGCTGTGGTGTTACATATCCGTTTCCACTCAGGAATGAGATTCATACATATTTTGTCTCTTATGTTGGTTCTTAGAGTCATCTCATCATTAAAATTTTGAATCCTTTAGGAACCAAGGTTTCTCCCTGTCTTCGCTTTTAATTTGGCATGTAATTCTTGTTTGTGCCATCCACCTTTAATATTATATATAATTGTCTATTGTGAAATAGTGTAGATTTAAAAAAAATGGTTGATTTTAAAAATTATTATTATTTTTCTCCCATGTACAATTATTAGTCATTTGCTTTACTAGAAAAGTGATCTTGAAAAATTTTTTGACCGCATTTTCATGCAAATGTTTATCTACAGGTAGTGACAGTCTCTCCCAGTCAGAAGTGGAGAGCCTGATGCCATGGGTGAAGCAAGTCCTGGCAGGCAAAGTGCACTCTGTGCGTGTGACAAAGCGCCTGGACGCTCACCCCTGCGTAGTAACAGTGGAGGAGATGGCTGCTGCAAGGCACTTCATTCGCACCCAGTCCCACCAGATCCCAGAGGAGAGCCGCTACTCTCTGCTGCAGCCACAGTTGGAACTGAATCCTCGGTAAAGATCTGAGTCACTCAAGGCTCTGAGTTATCAGTTTTGTGTATGAGACCTTGTGAGGAAAAGAAAAATTATAATTTTCAAGCAAGAAATTATAAACAAATTGTCTGCTTGGCTATCTGGGAGAGGCTGCATCCTAGACACAGATGACAACCTTTCGGTCATAGTGTTGCAACCTTCTTCAGAGTGAAATGAGGAAGGTCACAGTATGATAACCAAAGTATTGGCATTTGTGCTTAGGATGTGGCATCTCTGATTTTGCTATGTAGATACTGATTCCAGGCGTGAAAGTCTATGCTTTAGATAAAAAAATTCATTTTGAAGATATTGTTGACAGTAAAACAATTCTGAACGTTAAAGTTTTGTTTTATTATATCATTTATAATATATTTTTTAAAAGAAATATTGCATTTTTTTTGCTTGCTTCATATTTATTTTTCATCATACTGAAAATATGTTAAATCCAATTCCATTGGAAAATAGGTTTATCTAAGTGCATAGCGAATGTTTTTCAATTTTATTTATGAAGGGATACAATTCACACTTTTTTGCAGTTTGACATATTTTGATATATTTTTATCTATTACATTTTAATGTAAGTAGTTCTTAAAAGTGTATCATTTTATTTCCTTTGTTCTACAAACAGTCGTAACAGTGTAGTATTTGTTAATGTTTAGGATTTTAGCTAGTTGAAGTATTTTTCTTAGATAATTTAAAGAAAGACTGAAATGAAAGAAAATATATATTCATCAAATTAGTTATTTGTTTTTAATAATTTGACATTGCAAAGTAAATAAGTGTAAGCGATGAAATTTTAAAAGATTAATTTTTTTAAATGTTGTGATGCATTTGTACATTAATTATTGAAGTGGTCAGTGAGAGATAGTTATCAGCCACAATCTTTAGTTTTTGACTTGAGATTAGCAGTGCTCTTTGAGAAAAACTTTTTCCATTTCAGTGTTAGTTTCTATGATCTCATTAGATGCCTTTCATGATCCTGTATTGGTATATAGTATTTCATCTCCAAACATAAATCAAGCTGCATCTCATTACTGCATTGGTGTGGCTTGTAATTACTGCCCCCTTCAATTGTTAAAGTTTGTGTAAAATTCTATGTGGATCATTTCATCAGCATCATTTATAGGTATTTCAAAAAATAAGGGTGAAAAAAGTGCTAATGATATTACAAATAATTTATAGAAAACAGACTACTGTAATTTATGTGTAACTTCATGTGCATATTATTGAGAATGTTATGCCTTCTTGCCATATGCACAGTGTTAATAAAACAATTGTGAGTTAGTACAATATCAAACAGTATATATTTTACAAATTCATGTAGAATTTAAAGTATTTATATAATTCACTTCACCAGTTGTGTCACCTTTTCTAAATCTATTTTACAAGAGGTAATACAATTTTTTAAACCAGTTATTTGATTAATGTGTAGCTGTTGATGTTTACAATCAAATCAAAATGTTGAACACAGTTTTTGTCATTTTTCATTTCCCTTGAACCTGGAAATCGCACCAATTGTCACTGTTATTTCAACTCATCACACATGCACAAGATGAAATAACAATTTGTTTACTTCAACTGCTGGACTGTTCCTAAACTCTCATTCAACCCCATTTCCTAACTTCTAAATTTTACTACTTTCTACTCTTCTACTTTATTTTTATCTACCAATTTTTTAGCATTTGCATTATACTTTATTAATTTTTTTGAACTTGTAAATTTCAGCCATCCTATCATCAAAAAACTCAATTCTCTGAGAACAAGCAACCCCAAGTTGGCAGAATTAGTTATAAAGCAGGTAGGTTGATCAGAAAATTTGCAATTTTTCATAACAGTGTACTTAATTAATTATCCACACTATTTTGATGATAAACTTTATTCTTAGATTTATTTACAGCTGCGTCTGATGGGTCAACAACTATTAGAGTGGCATCCAATCGGGAGTTGACATGTCACTACAGTAACATTCAAGCTCTTGATTGGATGAAACTGTCAGAAGCTGATTTACTTCAAGTCAGCAGCTCTAAATAAATCTAACTATAACTATCAGAATAATCTAATTAAAATTTGGTAACATTTTGTTTCAGATTTTTGCTAATAGTATGGTTGCTGCTGGTCTCATGGAAGATCCACGCACACTTCTTACAAGCATGAATGAACTACTTACAATTGCTTTAGAAAAGCATTGAATGTCTGTTACAAATAATTTTAAAAATAACATAATTTCCATTCTGTAATAGAAAGAAATATTGAACTTATTTTGAATACTTCATTTCAGGAAACACATTATTTTGATTTCATGATCTTTAGAAATTTACATTGGGATTCTACTTGGAGGACTTTGTCAATAGTGGATTTGTGAATTCCCTTGGGTTGCAAGTTTTTTATTTTTGACTTGAAAACTGAGTTTAGAAGATTACAATCAGTGTTTGAGTTTATCTTGAAGTGCATATCAGAATGACATATGTGCTAATCCTTTTTTTATTTTCGGAAAACACCTTTTGCTTTATTTTCTACTTTGTGTTTAATACTAAAAAGAGACGACAATGCATACTGTTTCAGGTGTTTATTTTAAAAACATTTGTAATAAGGTTAAAAAATTATTGAAAACTTAAATTGAAATTCAAATAAAATTGTTAATATTTATTCTATTTTTTAGCTTTTTGACCTTCAGCATCCATTTTTTTTGCAGTTGTGCATTCCAATCCTTTTAATTATTTCATTTGTGTGTTTCATTAGGCACAAATAAAATATTTTTATTAAACTGAAATGTTTCATTCTTATTGGGAAATTTTCACCCGGAAAGATTTGTTATGTATGCCTCACATATTTATGTTCATTACCAAAAAATTACAATTACATAATTTGTGTGTGTTGTTGATGTGATGAAGAAAGTCTGTTCAGATTAAATTATTGGATCCAAACCTTTGCATTTGTCTATAATATTACTTTCTTCCAGAGGCAGATTCAGCATATCATTGGGGAGGGGGAACAATTTTGTTAAATAATAAACATATTTGTTATTACATGGTATATTATTTTTGTAGTGTATATATGATACTATACAGTATTATTTTTTAAATAATTGCATAATTCTAACGTAAGTAAATATTTAAGTCAATTTTGCCAAATAAAGGAACGTAACAAAGGAAATCTCTTCACCAGTGCTTGCCAACTCAAAGCTCTGTGACATCACAAAAATCTGCTCCAAATCGATCTGCAGAACAAAGGAAGTGCCCGGCACAGTGGGGGGCATAGATTGTTCCAGTGATGGTATGGAAGTGGGGAAAAATTTTCGCTCAATAATTACGTTTTTAAATTGTAATTATTATTTAAATATTTATGAAACAATAAAAAAATACTGCATAGATTGTTACATTACTCAAACAAATTTCCAATTGTTTATCATTGCTGTAATGCCACTTCCATTCTTCTAATAAATAACATATTTGGTGAAGACAGTTTTAACAATCTAGTACAATAATATTTTATACAATGTTTAAAATATAACAAATTTAATTCGTCCCGAACCAATAATTAATGTTAACAAATAGATAGCCGGGAAGAGTTATGTGGGAGAATTTGGCTTGATTTATTTCATGTACAGTTTTGTTTGAGAATGTTGTAAATCCTCATGATTTTCAGACCCTTTTCCATAATCTTCTTTCTACAAAATCCGTTAATCATCTCATGATTGCAGGCTGTCGGTCAGTTCTCAAAAATTATTTTCATCTCATGGGTTTCTCTGGGTTGGAAAGCTGTACAATGCCTCTGTAGGTTGAACTTTTTAACATACTGCAGTTCTTTCGAACACACTAAACACTTCGCCATTATTTAGGTATCTACAAAAAGAAACATTTCTTCCCAAATAAAAAGAAAATGAACAGGCATAAATGGGATCTCATATTGCCTGAAACACACTGCCCACTGCCAAGGCTGTAGATCTCCCCCTTTGCCTGCACTGCTTCTCTGATCACCTTGCAGAGGGGAATCCTGCTCTGATGTTATTTCTCCTCCAGTTAGCGTACGCTGCTCTGGACCTTTGTGCAGGGAGGGAGCATGTCTCGAAATGATGAATGAAACAGAAATATACACAAAATGTACTTTCCACAGCCTTGTAGTTCATTTGTATTGTATGATGTGTCAAATGATGGTTCAAAATAATTCCCTGTGAAAGATAAACAAACCATTTTGAAGGCTGAAAGTTAATTTTGTAGAATAATTTAGAAATCAATATTTCAAGAAGTGCAAGTGAAACAATGAATGAATGAGAAGTATATAAAGTCAAACCTTTCAAAATTTGAAAAACAGAGACAATTAAGAGCTACAGCAAATATTTCCAATTGACTATTGTGACTCTTAACAGTGTAATGAGTTAAATATTATTCAAAGTCAATCAAATGAATGTAAAAATTTGTTTAAATTTGAGTAGAGCATCCCCAAGTTTACCATTCAAAGCAGGCAAACTGTAATAAAATAACTAGTGGTGCTACAGAATGGCACAGACTTTTGTGTTTTAGTTTCTTCTTCTCTTGAATGGAGTAGCGTTTTGGTTTTGCCCCCTTCCTCTCCGCAGTTGTGACATAGAGAACTGATATTATACAAAGGACTCATCAGGCTTGTTTTCAGTTACTTCTTTCAAGTAGTTCCCCACTCACTGCTAGAAAGTGCCAACGTCATGAAGTGTGAAGGAAGGAACAAGGCCGTAGAGAAATGCCTCCTTAATCTATGGCTGCGGGCTATTGGAAGCTAAGTGACCTACTAGTGTTACTTGCTGTTCCTAATACTCCTTTGAAACATTCCCAGTAAAGAGCATCTTTGCGCTCACAAAGACATATCTTCACTTTGAACATTTCTATATTTATTTATGGTACCCTTCTCTGTATCTTGATGATTGGTCTGGGTTCCTCTATTACACATTCATTGAAGCCGAATCACAGGCCCATACTATTTGAAACACATTTTAAGGTTATGTAAAGTAATAATAAAATTATAAAATGGATAATAAAACTAAAACTCAATAATAAAATAACGTTGATTCCAGTCAATTTTTTTATTAATATAGATTTATAGATGATTCAATCTGTATGTGTGAGATCCTCTTCAGTAGGTTACATTTCTGGAAATAGATACTGTGTTACAAAAACATTTAAAAAAATATTTTATTAGTCATAATTATTTGTTTAAAATTCTTAAAATGCAATATCTGTGATTATCTGTAATTATGTAGCTAAAGGAATATCTGTAATTATTTAAGGTTTACACCTCTGATACAACTTTGGTTCCATTTTCATTTTGACAAATGACATTATGCATTTAATCGCAAGGTGTAAAAGGCCTTACATGATTGGTAAGCACATCAATCCAGAATGCGAAATCCATAGGTGGAGCAGTGGTGGATCCAGGGGAGGCCATGAGGGCTATGCCTCCCCCTCCCCTAAAATAAAGGCCTAGAGTTTTCCTTTGTTACCTTCCTTTATTTGGCAAAATTGACTTAAATATTTATTTATGTTAGAATTATTTAAATAATAATATTGTGTAATATTGTTATTATCATCATTATTACTAGCAGTAGTAGCTTAGTAGAAGTTGAAGCAACTTGCTGAATGACACTGCATGAGGCAGATTATATATCCCGAAGACCTCAGACACCCTCATGTCTCTCAATATCATATATTCTCTACAAAAATAATACAAAATATATTAACAAATGTATTTATTAGTGGGACTGTTGATTATTTATTTATTTATTTACAAGACTAAATCCAGCAGGTAGAACCCATTACAGGATATTTGTACATTAATTAATGGCGACGGCATTCACATATCGCATAACTTTTTTACATAGTGTCTCAACTGAATCAGCTAATACGTCTATGTCACCAACATACCAAGCAGACATATTATCCAAAGGATTAATACCTTGGAACAACTTAGACTTATGTATAAATCTGTTGTTGGATAATTTAACAGGAAACTCACTCAACTTATCCACAATATAGTCAATGGTAATATACATTCTTTGACCAATATGATCTGCGCAATATTCCTCAGTAGTTATGTGTGTAAATATTACTAAAGAATTCTGCAAAAAAAGTTAACAAAAGTTAACAATAGTCACCGTGGATCAGAAGAATGACAATTATTATAACTAAGCGAAGATGGGATTTGACTAGATCTAGATTTGTTAACGCCCAAGGACCAAAATTTTTGCGGATTATTCTTCAAATACATTTCATTTTGCTCATTAAACTCTTCAAATTTAGTCTTAATCTGACGCTAATTAAATTACCAAGAGCCCTTATCTCGACCTTAAGATCATTGAGATGAGTGATTCTGTATCTTTTGAATAATTTCTTTTTCAAATTAATCATAAGAAATATGTCCCTGGTATACCTTTGCGGATATTTGCTCATATTATTCTTCAAAATTGGAGCATTAATATCAATAATATCTTGTAATATAAGATAAAATTTCTTCACAAGTAAATCAATATCATTGATACATTCCAATTCATAGAGCCAGTTAATATCAAAAAGTTGGCAATTAATCTCATCATAATTAGCCTTATCCAAAACTAATTAGGACCAGGTATAGTTAAGATATTGAATCAGTTGGATCCATCCCAGAGGTGTAGCACCATAATATTTTTAAAACTAACCATTTACTCCTTACATGGCAAGTCTACAAGCATCATTGAATAGACCAGAGATACCAATCTGAACTTAATGACTATGTAATGACTTAATGAACTCAATGACCTGAATTTAGGATAGAATTGTACTATTATGTATGTGCACAAGATTAAAAGTTACTGAAAATTTTTGAAATGTCACAGATTTACAATGGATGAATAATAGTTAATTATAGTTTAGAATAATGATTTAAAAAATTAACATGTAAACGAGATGAAAATTATGAAAAAATCACCACTACGCAAGTAAAAGGAGTAAATTATTGTAATGAAAGGTTTACAAAATGTTAATTATTTTGTCATACTGTTAAGATTAGAAGAGTCTTCCTGATCTTTCAGAATAGATTTTTGGTTTCTTAACATTTTGGAAATCAACCTCTTATACCAGTTTGATTCATGGTCTACAAAACCTTAATTACTCCAAATGTCTGGAACATTGCACATGCTTAGAGATGACATTCTCATCTCCCTTTTTTTTTCAGTTTCTTTCGATGGGGCTGTGTTTGGCCCTCATAGACTATCACAACCTTGGGTGTTACATTTGATTCTGTTTTCTTTGCTAAATTTGTCCTTTCCTGTTTTGATGATGTGAGAAAGTTTATTGAAACAACCAAAAATATAGAACCCAATTTTCGTCCAAATTGATCTAATCTGAAAAGAAAGACCTTTCATGAAGGGAATGACAGTTTTTTTTCTAGGATTGTCTATGTTGTTAGATTGTAGCACCCTTGCTCATGTCTTCCATAAGTTGATGTACATTTTTTATTTTCAATAAGCATTGTCTTGTGTTTTTGTTTGTTTGTTTGTTTTGTTTGCCTAAATAGAGACAAGAGAGATCAAAGGGGAAACTTCAGAAAATTTATTTAGAGTGGGTTGTGTGAATCACGCCCCATAAGGGATACCCAGATGCATCAGAGAGAGAGGAGTAGGTCTCTTTACTTATACATTGGCTTTAAAATTCATCTTGTCTAGTGGTCCTAATTTGAAGACCATGGCTCATGCGGAGTACTTAGGTGACAATATGACAAAGATAATATTGACTGTTTATACTTCCAGAAACATTAGTTCCAGATAACATTTCAGTGTTTTTCTAACTTGAAAAGAAGTACAGGACATTATTAATGACCCCGAGTTTATTGTGTCTGTTGAAGAAGATGATGGTGCAACAATTGATGTAGTCGAATTACCGCTGGAAAAGGTCAATGATTTGACTGATGAAGAAAGTATTGAAGAGAATTTTCTAGAAGTTGCAATGCCTACTGAAACTCCTGGTGTGATTGAAATTTATCACGCAAATAATGAAAATTGCAATGAAGTGAATTTTATAAAGGATAAGCTGTCCAGTTCAAATAGAAAGAAGAGAAAACCAAATACAGTTTCAGGTTGGGACAAAACTGAACTCCATTTTGGGATATTGTTTACAAATATCGAGGAGGAAAAGATACAAAACAAAATTAAAGCAACCTTGACGGGAAATTTTATCAGAAATGTGATTTTTTTAAATTGGCAGTTAATGGGTTAAAAGGGTGGCCCAGGTCTCATTTTCGTTGAACTCTCCGCATTTTCGAAAATTGCAAAAGTTAGAAATAATGCGAGAAAGTATGTGATGTAAAACAACACGTGAAAAGCTAAAATTAGGTTGCTGAATTTCCCTCCCCGCCCTTCAATTTTTCTCCCCGTGGTTTCGCGCCTGCATCATAAATCAGCACGTCTGGTCACCGGTTCTCCAATCTCTTCTCGCGACTTCACCACCGGAAGTGTACAGCGGAAAAGCCCTTCGACTCTGTCAGTCGAAGCTGCGTCGTCAAAGAGTTGGGTAGAAGTGTTCGTACCTTGTAATTTATTTTGGTGCACTGCGCGTTTTTCGATGTTATACAGATTTTTGGAGTGGAATCTGAGATAAGAACTGATTCGTCATTTCTGCGAAAGCTACCAGCAAGGACACACTGCTGCTTTACGTGAAAACTACGAGGTCAAGAACGTGTTCTGGAAGGCTTGTTCATCAAGAGGTCATATCGCTCGGAGCTTCGTTTTGTGAGAAGTCACGGTGGGTACCTTTGACTACCTGTAAGTTAAATCTCTATAGGCTACTTTTGCCCAACGAGGCCCTTTTTCCTTCAAATTTGAACGGGTGCCACGCTCGTTCAAAAATCTCTCGTAGCGCAAGTGCTGGCGTAACAAAGTGGTGTGGCCGTTGTTTCAATGTGTAACGTCTGGGTCTGCCAGTCGCTTTTATTGTAATGGGTTTAAGATTGATGCGATGGCTGCTGATTGAGTCAATATTGATTACTCGAAAGGATGAAAACATCCCAGTGAATCGAAGTAAAACTTATTCCATCAGAATGCCAAGTGTTTTGTATTTCATTCCCTTTTCGATTTCATCCCTTCTTTATATAATTGGATTGAAATGAAAACTTGAAAACTGGATTAAAGTCAAAGGTTTTTTTCTTTTCTTACTTTCCATTTCCACAGCTACCAAAATTACTGAAGTTTGAATGGTAAAACATGCTCTTTCGAATCGAATTGAGTGGAAAGGCGCGATTCACTCGCTGTGTGCATTTGTTCGGAGCGCTCCAGTGTCGCGCGGCGATGTTCACTGAGCGCGCCGCGCCGTGGCAGCTTTGCGAAGCTGTCACAGATGGCGATCGCTTGGCGCTGTACTTTGAGGCACTTGTTTGCACCCCAAACCTTTCCAATGACGTGCGTGATTTATATTTTCGGCTGGTTATTGCGCGGGCTGAAGCCGAAGTATTGAACTTTTTGGTATATTACCTTCTTACTTGGGTTTTTAAAAGATACATTGCCCAAAACTTTTTTTCTTTCTCTCTCTCTCTCTCTCTCTCTCTCTCTCTCTCTCTTTTATTTATATTGTTCGGTCTCTAGAATCCTTATTCAAAAGCACGAGCTTCAGCGCTACCATGACTGACGACTGACCAATACTGAGTACACTGACTGGAAAGGTGCGAGAGTCATGTAAACTTCAAATACTTAGAATTTTTATTTGCAACAAATTCAGATATTAAGAAGTATACATCAGTATGGAATACCTTAAGGATTTTTCTTAATGTTTTAAATGTACGAGTATTTATTGTATTATCAGAACAGCACGTTTCAACCTGAAACTTTCAAGGGCCTCGAAAAAACTGCATTTTTCATAATGTCTGCATCTCTCAGTCTGCCTGCCCTCCGCTATCCTCCCGGTACTCCCGCCAGTCTCTCAACGTCTGTCTGTTTGCATCTGTTTTGTGTCAAGATCAAAAAATCACTGAGAGCTGCAGTATGTATTTAGCATTTTGGGTTTGATTGTTCGACCTTGCCGGCCAGCTAACTGTGTCCCCCATGCTTAGGCCAGTTAAATTCCTATGCTAGGGGGTTAATGCGACTTGTGGTGCACATGACGTATTCCCTTAATCCTAACTAGGAAGATCCGCCTGCCTGAGCTTTTCTTCGTCACACAGCTACAGAAATTGGAATGACATTAAAGGAGAGCTACAACTTACTTTTGCCTCGACTGGGAATCAAATACGGGGACATACCGTAGGAAGCTAGTACGCTGCCCATGAGCCATCCTAGAGACCGATGCTATAGTAATGAATAAAAAAGTATAATAAACATTCCAATAACTTTACTGTTGCACTCATTTTCAAAGTGTATTTAAAGTAATAAATGGTTTAAAGGCGGGGAGTGCGTAAAAATTGTTTTCATTTTTAACTGCAGCCCAGCAATCGAAAAAAATCTTTAAAAAAATACAACAATCATTAATTTGAGAGAAAGTTTTGGAATTTTTTTCGAACCTGTTCCGAGGTTAAGACATTGTGGAAATCATTTATTTTAAATGCGTTTGAATTTGGCGCCGAGAAAATAACAAAAATGTTCTTTTAATTGTGTAAATTATTTTCTTTTTTTTTCAATCAGGGAAGATAATGTTAAGTTGATGGCAAAATTAAAATAAAAAATAAACACGTTTTTGCTTGCAGGCGTTGGGGGGGGGAGTAAGTAATAACCCTTTAAAAAAATAATTTTATGTTAGTCGTAGTTTAACTACTCACTTGGTTTTAGGGAACCTTTTACCTTCTTATCCGGGGATACCATTTACTTTAAAAGACTGACAAGAATTATTATGCATTTATTACTATGAATAGTGTTGCAGTGGGCTGGAAAATTACTCTCGACACTCGAAGATGTTAAAAAGGTTGACAGGTTGTCAGTAGTAGTAACTTTCAAGGCTAGGAGCAATTGCTGAGTGTCTTTGAAATCCCATCTTCAGAAAAGAGAAACTCATGGATGTTTGCCAATCAGTAGAGAAGTGGAGTTTAACCAACAAAATTCAGATACTTTTCTGTAACAAGAGAGGAAGCTACACATGTCGAGTGAATGGCGCCTGCACAAATCTAGGAAAGTTGTTTTTAATCATGATATGTTGTACCTACTTTGCCGACATCACCAGGGGCGGCTATTCCAGGGAAGTGAGTGAAGAAGCACTTCACCAATTATTTATATCAGTGTTGTCAAGGTCGATGCTACGAGCGGGAGTGCGCGGCACGAGTGCCACGACGAAATCGCCCCTCCACGCAGTTCATTACCCTGCCACCAGACAACGCCATCCCCATTGTAAACCGGCGGTGTTATTAATAGTTTCATTTCCCGACGCTAGTGGCGTAGAGAAGTTCGTGGCAAGGTACGGTGCCTCGACGCGTGATACTGCCACCAGTAAAAGACCTTGACATCGCTGATTTATATAATCATTATATTTTAATTTATTTTCCTTATGACGTACTGCAAGTATGTCGATTTTACAGTGGCGTAGCGTCAGGGGACGCTGAGATGCTGAGCATCCCCGTATATAAGAACCTTAAATACTGTATTGATAATCTTACAAGTGGTCTGTTGAGCGAAACACGTTTTGTATTAATTTAAAATTGATTTCCTATGATTGAATTCGGCGGGCTGTTGAAGCTGGCCTCTGATTGCTTGGAAGCTAAAATACTTCAGCGTCTGCCGCCAGATTGCGACGAGCAATGACGCATGCGCAGATGGCGAGGTCCCCCTCTCCCCTCTTCACCCCTGGCCCAGAGAAACCCAACTGCTTTACGCTAGCGTCTACTGCGGAAAGAAGCTCGTTTGTGCACGAGAGCGCAGCACACTTCAGGCGTTCAGTAAGTTATCTTTCTCTCTCTCACTCGGGAGTCCCCGCATGGTCATGGGTACAAACTGTAGAAATAGTGCCTGACTACTATTTCTTAATTAATATCCAAGAAATTGTATTATCTCTTAAATAGATTACATATTATTTAAGTCTGCAATGTATAAATTAACAAATGGTCTTATTGCCATTCGCGTATAAGAATTAAAGCTGAGCCATTGTATAATTTGCTTTCAAGACATCGGCAGCCCTGACTGCTGTGAGGATTTTGTGGGAAGAGCCTACACCGTCGTAAGCAATCGAGATCGTGGAAGTAGTCCCAGTGTATCTGCCTTGTGTTGCGTTCGCCTGTTAGACGAAGTAGTTGATAGTGACATTTTGTGTGTTATTGTTGAGCATCCCCAAACGTGTGAGTCACGCTACGCCACTGCGGTTTTAATAGTTAACGTAAGTGTATATTTCAATGGCATGCGCGCGGAAATCCACCGGGTAGTTAAATCTCACGAAGGCGCCGGGTGAGTGCGCCACCGACCACCCCGGCCATTGAAGTGAAGAAGGCCGCCTTTTAAAGAGGCGCGGCTTGCCTCAAACTCATTCAAGATTATAGTAATATCCTCACTAGTGTTGCCACCTCTCCGGTTTTAGAGGAGAGTCTTCGAGCTTCATCTCCGGTCTCCAGGTTTTGAAAAATTATCTCATTTTTTTAAAAATTTCAGTACGTTTGTAGATTGTTTTATAAAATAACTTTTCCAACTTAAAATGCATAGCTTTTTCTATTTCCTTAGAATTCCGTCCTCTTCTTTAGAAAGATTAAGGGCAGAACATGAAAATTGGTCATGCGATTCTCATATCATCGCTACCCGCTGTTTCTTTCTACGCATACAGACATAGACAGAATCTAGCGATTATGCGAGAATCGCATCGCGCAATAGTTTCAATAATCCCACGGGAATACTTTTCGATATCTCCATTTTGAATAAGATCGAATTTTCGTTGGCCTTAGAAAATTTTTTTCTTGAAAACATTATTAAAATAAAGACACGTTTGCGATTCTTGGGAACTGCACATTATGTATTCCTGGTGCGAAACCTAAGGCAATGGTTTTGAATGATTGGAAACATGTGTATGTAACATATCGTATCAAAGGAGCTGAATATTTAGATACAACAATTTGCAACAACTCTAAGCGCTGTAAAATCTGAGTTATTTGTAAAGTTGAACTACGACTTGACTTGTGATCGATTTATTGATTTTCTCAAAAACTCCGAGCAAATATCTCTGTTAAAAGAGCTCTCAGTAACGAAAAATAGAGCTGAAAATAATAGAACGTTAGCAAAGTGTGAGTTACTCTATTTTATTAAATGTTAATTATTTATAGATCAATAAAAACCAAAGAAATGTAAATATATATTAAAGAAATTAACAAAAGTCTGCCATTTTTATAGTTCAGTAATGTAGAAAACTTTTTAAAATTATTACCCCCCCCCCCGTCACAGGGATCACCGGTTTTCTGGAATTGGCAAGGTGGAAACCCTAATCCTCACACAAGCCGAATCTGAAAAACAATTTTTTTTTACAGATTATTGCCGAAGATCGTAAGAAATACCCAACTACTACTAAATCCTCTTCTAGGAAAAATGAATGTTCAAATAGTGTTTCTTCAGAAATGACTGTTGTAAATGAACTTGCGTTTCTCTTGAAGATAGGCACACTGTTGAAAAACTAATGTTTCTTTAATTTTTCATCTCATTTTAGAAATTATTGAATGAACCCTTGAGTGATTTGATTTAGAATGTTTTTAAACAATTGCGGGAGTTGCATGAACGAGTCACAACAATTGAGGAAACAAGAATGTGTCTCGGTAAAGAATAGTTTTCCGCTTTTTAATGGAATTATTTGTTTTTATTTTAGTTTCAACATCAAGGCGTTAGGGGGTTACCTACATAGCAATTGTCCTATTGGACAGAAATTTTGCACATATTGCATGCACATATTTTGCACATTCCCCATCTCCACCAGATTTTTGTACATTTTCCCTGATCCTTTGAGAGCAAAAACTGAGTTGGCCCTTGTTTTTCTTCTGCGAGTAAATGTAACTTAACTATGCGCTCGTTTCGTTGAGTTCTCCTTTTGCTAGTGTGACGTTCTGAAATAAATGACACAGATAACTGCTTTGAAGATAAAATATTTATATTTATTTACAAAGTAACATAAGTAAAAAATATACAAATACTGATTAAACCCCGGCAACCTTTTTCTTTCCCTTAGCCGTGAAATCCCCACGACCGTCTCTAGGCCTAGAGCCCATTGCCACTGCCCTAAAGCAGGTAACAAAGCGTGATGCGATGCAATCGGACGTTAAGTCCCCGGTAACCAACATACCTACACGGCCTGGCGCCGAACCGGTCTCCGCCCGAGAAAACCACGTGCTGGAGTGCACTGGAGATCCCCCTCAGCCATTCGACTAACAATGAAGCTCTACGAATCTCCGCGAGCACAGATGGCTCTGCGTTTCTTTACACCCCAGTCTCCCCCACCCGGCGCCATGCTGTCGGCGTCCCAAGGCTCGATGGCTAGCCAGTTCCAGGGGTCTTGCACAATCGTCCCAGACTCACCACTAACCTTTCTCGACAGTTACGTTTGCGTGGGGTTTCCTCGCGCCGCCACATCCTGGCGTTCTTCTAATTTTAAGGCTAAATGTACCGAAAAAAACTTGTAGGAAAATTCAATAGATCGCAGCACCATCTGCAGGAATTTACTTTACCGATAACGTCTGAACAAATAGTCCGATTTTCGATCTGTAAACGGCATTTGACTCCTGTTTATAATAGAATTTACGCTACGAAGCCCTTTTTTCAAAAAAACTAGCAGAAACTCTATTTTTAATTTTTTTCTCGTACTTCCGGGAACAATTTCAAAAATGTGGGCTTATAGCGCGATGGCGACACGCTTCCAGAATCCAACGCCGTGTCAAACATGCAAATCGGATAAATAGGAGCGACCGAAAGTGAAATTTCGAAAAACACCTCACCCCACTCCCCCTTCACCTTCCACGCCGCCGGGACATCCGCCCCTTGTAGGCCGCGCGGCGCGGCCAAGCCGGCCCGCGCGGCGACGGACGAGAAGGCCGAACTTTCGGGGGCAGCAAGCCAGGCACCCCTCACTTCGTTGATGCTTCCGTCACTTCGCATCTCAAGATATTTTTTTCCCACATATGAAACTAGTGATGCTGTAATAGGGGCAAACGGTCTCGTATCATCTTTAATAGTAGTATAAAACTATTATCTTATTCCTTCGAACACTATCATAAGAATGTCTGAGGTATCACTCAAAACACCGATCCCGCTTTGGTACTGATTAAAAAAATAATTGAACTAATTGCGTAAATATCACCCATTTTCCATCTCCTCACATCGTATTTGAGATATATTTTACTTCTAAGATCTTCCATTACCATTTCACTACCCGAAAGAACAAGCAGAGATAACGCAAGAACTCTTTTATCCTACGACTCGATTTTTCATTTCAAAACTGCGTTTGTCACCTTGATAGAATTCACCTGGTTAATCCCCATTTCCAAGTAAAATAGCCAAATCGAATTTTAAAACGTTTTCATACTTTAGGACAAATTGCACATACTTTCTCATAGTAAAGTATTCTAATTTTCTTTGGTCTGGGTGCAGTTTTACCATCTTTCCCCATCTTCTGACATGTATCGCCGCCCAAAATACATTTTTTGAACTTTTCTCATTTTTCAGCTTCTTAATGGTAGATGCGAAATATTACTTTTAGGATATTATAGAAGAGTAAAACTTCGTCCTATATAGGAATTTTCATTGATAAATTTGGAGCCGCTCTTAAGAAAATGGCGTTTAAGCGTTACTGTAAATGCGAAAATGAAAGCTTCGGAATTTTCGACAAGAATCTTTCGAGAAAACTAAATCCGACGAACACTATGAACAGCACCTTACTTAGCGACCACCAGCCAGCGACTGGCACAAGCAAACGCGGTGAAAAAATTCAAGCATGCGCATTAAGGATCCTCCTTCCACCATGCACAGTGGCGCCGCCTTAGAATCACTACTTTGCGCGGAAAAAATTAAGGTCGGATACTTTTTAGACAGGCCTCGTATAACAGAATTAAACACTAAATTAAGTTCATTATGTTACGCATTCAGAATTCTTTCAAATTCTGTCAGCTTTCATGCAACTCGTTGCGTTTATTTTGCAAATGTCCATTCCCGCCTGAGATACCTGTATGGCATAATATTCTGGGGAAGCTCATCCTGTAGTATTCAGACCTTCAGATTGCAAAAGAAAATTATTCCAATAATGAAAAAATGCCTTCCACGTGATCCCTGCAAGACTCTTTTCATTGAGCTGGGAATCTTACCATTGCCTTGTCTATTTATTTACGAATCTGTAATATTTGTCAAAAATGACCTACTTAACCCTGCAGTGGTAACGTGGCTTTTTGAAACAAAAGTGGTAACGTGGGGTGTCTCCAGACCCCCACTCTCTTTTCATGATATATGTTAAATTATTAAAAAATAAATTAATATAATATTCTTCTTCTATTATTAACAATGTTTTGCATGTAATTAAACAATTTATTAAGAATTTTCTTGCTAAACAACTCTGAGAATTCATCAGGAAAGCATTTAATATTTGGAGTTAATTTTTCTACCGGTCTGCGCGTGTTGTCCCATCCAAGTCCATGTTTTGTAGGAAAATTGAAATCTTTTCAAATTTAAAGTACAATGGAAAATTTCAATATCCATATTATCTACATTCCACAATGCAGCAAGATTTTGGTGCCCTGATTTCACAGACCCAGCCAAAATACGTAGCACAATAATTGTGAATTGAAGACAGTAATTATTACTGTCTTCATTTCCCCTTTGTCAGTCTTATAGGTACTGCGATCATTTTTATTCCTCTCTAAATCCATTTCATTTTTGATGTAATTCTCTCAATCATATCCAAATCAATAAACAAATGTCTTCTTTTGTCAAATGTCTGGTCTTTTGGAATTACGTGCAGACTGCTTTTTCCAGGGCGGTGAGTAACTTCTCGCTTTCAGCAAAAGTTGCCCTTTTCTTCCACCCCTTTCTTAACATATAAAGTGATATAAAATGTTCACAGTACTTCCAGTATTAATTTTGCGCAGGAATCCTAACGTCAAAAGACAGCATGTAACACGTTCCCAAACTAATAGAATGTACTGAGAACTGAGGACACTTTTGCGAACGTAGAAGGTAACGCGGGGGTCCCTAGACATCCCAAACAAAATAATAGCTTGCTACGCGGATAAAAATCACTAAACTGGCAAACTGAGAGCACACTACACATCATGATACAAAAAGAGAAAGGTACTAAAGCAATGGTCAGGGTAGCCAACATGAGAAAAACAACAAGCGGGAAGAAGGATCGTGGGGGTCCCACAGACCCCCGCGTTACCACTCACGGGTTAACGGAGGGAACATATTTTCATGCAATATTGATATTTATAATTACAACACACTCCGTAGAAATCACGTGCATCAAGTGTCAGTATCAACAGCTCAGTACAAGAAATCAACATACAATACATGTACGTTACTTTACAACGCATTGCCAGATGACATTAAACAATTAAAGTCAGTACACAAATTTAAGTTAAAAGTAAAATCTTTTCTGCTGCTAAACTGTTTCTATACAATTAGAAACTATACTGATCGTCAAAAAGAAAAATAATGTTTATTGTAACAAAACAATGATATATAATGAATTAGTTTACGTTTATGTTGCATACATTTAAAACATATTTAATACGCCTGTAACAAGTAATGTACTTCAGCTTCCGGGTCAATGACCCCCATCTCGATCAGGTTTTTGTCAGTTTCCCTGATCCATTGAGCAAATGCTGAGATGGCCCCTTGTTTTGCTTCTGGACGTAAATGTAGCTTCACTGTGCGCACGTTTTGTTGAGCACTCCTTTTGCTTGTAGTTCATTTACAGTTAAAATTGATTTTCTATAACTCGGGAACAAATATTTTTCAATTTTTTTTTATTTTTCTAAAATATTTATTTTCTAAATTCGTTTTCTATTTTCGTAGGTGTTTTTTTTTAAATTCTGGGCCTCAAGAAAAAGTGCGCAGATAAATCTCTTTCCCCACACGTCATATACAGTTTTTACTGTTTTTTGACAAATAAATATCGTAAATAAAAAGGAAACTCGGCACTCCTGCGAGCATTGGCAACTTCCCCTGGCTCCGTTCTTATTTCCCCCTCCAAATCCAGAAAGGGTATACTAGAGTCCCTAGATACAGTATGTAGGGACAGTATCGAGGGCAGTGTTGTCAAGGTCGATGCCACGAGTCCCGTGGCACGAGTGCCACGACGAAATCGCCTCTCCACGGAGTTCATTACTCCGCCACCAGACAACGTCATCACTATTGTAAGACGGCGGGGTTTACTAATAGTTTCCTCTCCCGACGCTAGTGGCGCAGAGAAGCTGGTGGCATGGCACTGGTGCCGCGACGCGTGCCACTGCCATCCAGTAGGAGAGCTTGACACCACTGCTTCGGGTATACAAGCGCAAGCCGGGGCGGTACGAGGCATGAAACCGTGTCTTCCACGAAAGTATTAGTGCCAGATTTGTTCTATCAAATATGGAGATTTTTTGAATCATGGTTATATTCCTTACTATTTTTTACATATTTTATATCTATTTTTAGTTCTTGTCTTATATAAACATTTTTCAAGTGGGCAGGAATGTTTTTGAAAAGCGAATTCTTTCCTTGTTTCGTTTTGTTTTTATGTTGTATAATTATTTGTACATCGCAAATAAGTAACAGAGTCTCTATGAGTCGACTATTCTCGCTTATGGGTGGAGAACTCTTTTATCAGACAATAATTTGTCTATTAAACCTCTTAACCTGAACTTCGGAAGTTAATGCATTTATTACCTTCGTAAATACGATTACGAAATCAAGACACTTTTGATTCAAAATGTTGATTTTACTTTGTTCTGTGCAATTTGAAATCTGAGTGATGTATTATTAAATTTTAATAGATAATTATCTTTTGGTAATTCTTGTCTTTGGTAGAAGAAATGGGAATTAATATAGCTAAATTTGGGGCCAATAACTATCAAAGGACTTCTCCAAAAGGCTGTAGTGTGGTAGGTTGAAAGCCAGTGAACTACCGCCTTTCGGAGAATTTTTACTTTACTTTTAAATCTCGTGTCAATTGGTCTGGACGCAGTGCACGCGAACTCTAGTATAGTGAACTTTTTGTGTAGTACCTTGTCCACGATATTGACATGACTGCTGCAGAATATTAGAAAAAACAAAAAATTATGCATATATGTGAATATGTGTTGGGATAGGGAGCGTATTTCTATGATTTTGCAAATTTTTGTACTTTGCTTCAGGACATAGCTAAGTGAAATTTCTTCGCATTTGGTTGGAACGCGATTGCTGTGTAGATTAATACGAGTATGTTAGTGCATATTTGGCCGATTTTTCCTGTTGGGATATATTCGTGTAATTATAGGACATATTTTGCAGATTTCGTTTAAAACAGAGACTCATCTCTAAAACGTTTCATGTTTTCATAGAATCTATTTGCTTGTGAGCGTTCATTATTAGAAAGAGCTTGTGGCAATGTGCGATTTTCTTTTCTATAGACGATAAAATACTTGTGCATTTGTAGGATATTTCTTGATATCATATTTTTTAAACCAGGCAGAAAAATGAAGAAGACATACATTGTACTTCACTAAGGTGCATGTTTACTTCAATTATATCTCTGAAGAAGTAAGCTTAATGTAATGTTTGTACAAAGTAATGTTTGCACAAAATATCTTTTTCATTCCAAGCATGCTCTCGTCAGTTTTATCAAGAAAGGTTTTTATACAGAAAATGAAGTATTGCTAATTTTAATTGCATATTAAAGTTCATATTTCCGAATTTTAGGTCATAAATGCATATTAAAGTGCATATTTTATAACTGTTTGGTCATAAATGCATATTTTTAAAAGCATATTTCAATATTTTTTTAGGGCATAAAAATCCTCTTCCTAGTTATGGGCTTTTGAGAGCGGGGAGAAGTTGAACCCCTGAGGTGATTCACATCTGTGGTCCTGGGTAAAAGTTCTTTGGTCAAAAATCTTAGTTTGAAGAAAACAAAGGTTAGATTATTGAGCAAAGCTTTTTCCTACGCTCAACGCTATTTCCCAACGCCTTTTTCTCTTTAAGGAAGCAACATTTCATTTCGGTCTTCCGACTAAAATAAAATATAGATACTTGTAGTTTTAGTACTTAATGCAGTTTCGCACAAAAATTGACCCTTGAATTCTGTGGCCAGGGGTTAAAGTTCTTAAGTCAAAAATCTTGGTTTAGAGAAAACAAGGGTTAGATTATCGAGTCAACACTTTTTCCTATGCTCAACACTATTTCCCAAAGGCATTTTTGTCGTAAAGGAGGCAACATTTGTACTAGGTCATTTTACTAAAATAAATATAGATACTTAACTTGTAGTTTCAGTACTTAACTCAATTTCGCCAAAAATGACTTAAGACCTTTTACCCCGTGACCACAGAATGATGCCCCTTGATACTGAACTTTTACTCGGGGATCCACAGATATACTCTGTCTCGCACGTCGCCAAGTGCAGCGCGTGGCGGGCGCCGGACAGCGAGCTGGTGCGTGTGAGTGGGCTGGGGGGCGAGGACGGGTGGGCGGTGCCGACCTGCCCTATGTTTCGCGGGCGAGCGGACATTGTGGCCACGGCGCCCTCCTCCCCTCCCCAGTGCTATTGACCGCAGTGCGCGCCTCGAGGCAGAGCAAGAGCTTCGGTCAGCCCCGACAGATGGCGCGGGCGTCGGCGTCGGCGGCCGCCCCGCGGCGGCCGCGCCCTGCCCACGTCGCGTCGCGACGCGTCGCCCGCCGCCCCGCGCTCGGCCTGCCTGCCGGCCGGCCGCCCCGTCCGCCGCCGCCGCCAGTCGCCCGCTGCCCATCGCCCTTGCCTGGCGCCCAGCGCCCGCCCGCCCGCACGCCCGCCCACGCGCGCCGCCGCCGCCGCCGCCCTCGCCCTCGCGGGATTTTCCCGTGCGTCAGTCGAGGCCTCGCGCCGCGTCACGAGGCGATGAGGCGCGCTGCCGCCAGATAGTGACGGACGGCGCGCGGAGTGTGGGATAGGACTGGCTCGCGAGGTAAGGGGCGCTCAGGGAATACGTACGCGGCCAAGGAGAGAAAGCGCGCTTTGGAGGTGGCTCATCAAAGGGTGGGTTAGGGTAGGCATTTATAATGAAGCAACGGCACCTTTTCTTAACTTTAACGTTACTCAGGACGTTTTGAACCTTTTTGTTTACTACGACATTTTGTTCGTAATAGCAACCGTGAGCATTGGAGAGAATAATTAGAAACTGTTTCTACACCTTTATTGTAAATTGCACTTGTGTTAAATTACTGATGGAAACAATTTTAATTTTCAGAATTAAATGTAACTGTTATTTTACAAAATGAAATCACGTTTTTTGTGTTCTGTTGTTAACATTCTACTCACGGATTCGGAGAGAAGGCTAGACAGTGGACACGAATTTGCAGGAGTCAGCGAGAATTCGAACGTTCGTGCGCTTTTTTTGTTAATGAAAGTGTTACATGAAATGTTTTCGGTTGTTTTCAAAATCAAGTTATGATATTTTTTTTTTTAAAAATCCACGACGCGGTATGCCATGGGGTAGTCCCCGAACCTCCTACCTAATATGTATTGGGCGAGGGGGAGCATATCAGAAACCGAACTATTGCATTTGTGGTTTGCTTCTTCACTTGAAGTGTAACATAGATACGATGGTTTAGGGTTACATTTCAGACCGAAGTTACGGGTCTTTTTCTTATTCTGTATTAATTAGTACTCTGGAATGAAATTAGAGCGTGTAATTTATTTTTAAAATCTTTTATTTCTTGTGTTGTCAGTAAGAACAACGTGTTCAAATTTTGGATTGCGTTAAAATAGGGAACAAGTGAAAATCACTCCAAACTATTTTAGGGGAGGTAAACTTTTACGGAGGGTAGAGAGCAGTAATAAATTTCTCCTTTTCGCTGTGCGTATTTTTTGAGTGTCTCCTATTACTCGCGCACGTTTTTCTTGAAATCTCAGTTGTAAGTGGTTCTGAGAGGAGTTGGGAATTGGTAATGTTGAAAAAAGGAATTTTATATCAAATTTGTAGTTCGTTTTTTTGCGATGTAAAATAGTTTTCTATCTACAACGGGAGCAAACATTCGGGTTATCAGATTTTTGTCTTCAAGGCTGTTGCTGATAATTTATTCTTAATTTCGCTAACGTTAGCAAAGGAGTGGGTGTAGTATTCCGGGGCTCAAGAAAAACGGCGCGTATATAAATCAGCGGCGTGAGTTGGCGTGCGTGGGCGGCACAGCGGCAGCGTAGCGTTGACAGCGGACGTCGTGCAGTGTGCCCCCAAGGGAAAGGAAAGCGAAGGGTTGTCAACGCAGCGGAATGCAACGGACGCAGCAAAGTGTCCGTTTTAAGCAGTGCGTTCTGGCGTTGCACCGGTCTTTTTTTTTTTTTTTTTTTTTGTACAAACGTATTTCTCTGCTGATTCTTCCTCGAGTGCTGTAGCCGGAATTTCCTCTTAGGAGAAGTCGACAAGTGAAAATTTCATCTCAGAACGCCAGGGCTTTCCAGCTGGCGGCCTGCGGGCCGCATACGCCCGACGGATCATTTTGTGCGGCCCGCGACTGCTTTTGAAAAAATGATCTACCAACCAAATACAACGTTTTTTAGTATTCTGTTATGCATTTTTATAATTACATAACTGTAATTATAAATGTGAAATAACCCTTTACGTTAGTGCTCTACTGATGGTTTTATATTGTAGAGATAGCTGAAAGACCTATACATTGTATTATAATGCTTTGTATTGTTCGTCAATAGTTTGCGCTTTTGCATCTTAAAATTACGGTGCGGCCCGCGGCTTAACTAGAATTTTGATGTTGTGGATAGCCTAAGTTGGACAGCCCTGCTGCGGATCTTAACTGATGGTGTCCACCCTGTGTAAAACATTTACTAGCTTCCATCAATTAATTTTGACGCATTTTAATCTCAACGAGACGCTGAAGATGCTGATATCGTGAATTATGGAATTTTTTTTGTGCGAATGTAAAATTAGTTCACTTAGCATTCCTAAATAAAAGATCATGAAATCCCACAACATTAAAAGATTCTCTGGCGGAGTTTAGTACTTCCTCACCCCGTAAGTCCAATTGAGTGCTGCTCCCGTCTCACACGATTTGCCATCATTGAAGTTTATTAAAAAGGCACGTAAGGAGATTCAGAAACGCCTATTTGACCTTGTGTGCCACTTTCAATCTTGTGACAGAGAAATGTATTTATGAATTTTTTTCTGGTTAACTATTTTGTCATTAGTTTGATGTCGGGTGCATTTTCGGAGGATATTGAAGAAAGTTGGTGTATCAGTAGTTGCAACGGGGAGCTTCACAAAACAGACTGTTACAAAGTCATAAGTGTAGCTTAGTCACATAGATTTATCGTACCACCCCCCCTTCGCTTTTGGGCGAGAATTATGATTCCTCGGGCGTTCGCGTTCATGACTTCCCCGTATTGTTGAAGTCGGCCGTTCGCCCGGCTGCTCTGAAACCGGGTGGGTGGGGAAAGGGGGACGGATCCATGCGTGATATGCCGTACACATTGAAACACTTTTAGTTGTTTTCGATCTTATGAATTCACTAGTGAAAAATGACCATACTTCTGTGGTCACGGGGTAAAAGTTCTTAAGTCAATTTTTGGCGAAATTGGGTTAAGTACTGAAACTACAAGTTTAGTATCTATATTTTATTGTGGTAAACGACCGAATTCAAATGTTGCCTCCTTAACGAGAAAAAAACGTCGGGAAATAGTGCTGAGCGAAGGAAAAGGCTTTGGCTCAATAATCTAACCCGTGTTTTCTCCTAAGATTTTGACTTAAGAACTTTTATCCCGTATCTTGTGGACCCGGTTCCGAATAAAGGTGAGTGGGACCCACAGGTAGAGCACGCTGGGCGCACATAGGCTCGCCCAACGTGGTTGCGGGCCGCGGCGGCGGCGGTGGCGGGTGCAGGGGCGGGAGCGGGAGTGGGAGTGGGAGTGGGAGTGGGAGCGGGAGCGGGAGCGAGAGCGAGAGTGGGAGCGGGAGCGGGAGTGGGAGCGGGAGTGGGAGCGGGAGCGGGAAGTGGGAGGGGAGCGGGATGGGAGTGGGAGTGGGAGCGCGAGCGGGAGCGAGGAGCGGGTGCGGGAGCGGGAGGAGCGGGAGTGGGAGTGGGGAGCGGAGCGGGAGCGGGAGTGGGAGCGGGAGCGGGAGCGGGAGTGGGGAGCCGGCGGAGTGTGAGTGGTGGGAGCGGGAGCGGAGAGCGGGAGCGGGAGCGGGTGCGGGAGCGGGGAGCGGGAGCGGGAGTGAGAGTGGGAGCGGGAGCGGGAGCGGGAGCGGGAGACGGGGAGCGGGAACGGGAACGGGAACGGGAACGGGAGCGGTGGCGGTGGCGGTGGCGGTGGCGGTGGCGGTGGCGGCGGGGGCGGCGGCAGTGACAGCGGTGGTGGTGGTGGGGCGGTTATGCGCTCCCAGTCCTCAGGCGTCCCACACGGTTCCGCCCAACAGTCCACAGTTCGATTTCCGTCCACTGTTCACTGGTCCCCGTTGCCCGCTATCGGCTTCTCACCGGAGCAGGTCACTATCACCTCGCAGCGATAGTGTTGCGTGTCCCAGCCACGCGTGGCTATTAACGTCGCACGCGGGGTTGGCGGCGCGGGTCTGCGAAAGAAACGATTCACGAAATTCGTCTCGTACGACGCGCTTGTAATCGACTGTTAGCGCTAGAAGGCATTGTCGGAGTCCGCGAAAGAGGCGACTGCCTCCCCTGGCTGCTCGTACACGAAGTAGACTTCCGGAATCGACTCCTATACTGCGATTTTTCTAACTTTGCCCCTCAAGTTCCGTCTTCACGTTGGAATACGTCAAGGTATTTTGCTTCTTTCTTAGTCGCGCCGATAGATATCGCATGATCGCGACCGTATCGAACAGCGTTTGCGATCATTGCGACTTCTAGCGGCACGACGGAGGAAAGACGCGAAATGCCGTGTGGATATCCATGGTGGCCATAGGGGCTTGAGAGGCAAAGTTAGAAAAATCGCCCTTTTTATAGGCTTGTATTACCCGAAGTGATTTTTTCAGAATTTTGCCGAAGCGATCTAGGAGACCGACGCACAGTGTTCTTTTTTACGTATCTAGGACGACAAAAATCAATATCTCGAAAACTACTCGTCCAATCTCGATGAAACTTAAAATACAGTCTATGTCGCCCCGCTGCCACTGCTCGAATAGCTCGCGCCGACAGACAGAACGCTCAGGCACTGAAAATGAAAACTATTTCTTAAACGCGCAAGAATGCGCACAAGATAAAAACGAACACTTGTTACCAGATGGCTGCGGGTGTACACAAAGAAATATCTCGGTGTCTTCACGTGCATGCATTAACTTATGTCTCGATAAAAAGTGAATTAAGAATTTTTTTAATTCGTTTCTAGTCTCATTTTAAAGCCTTGTAGAAGGAAGCCTACATAACACATCGCAAAGTCCCATATTCCATTTGAAAGTACTTACAATGATCTTAAGAATCCATAGCACAATATGCATATAAGACGCTAAAGAACGCAGGAATCTAACGCACGAATCGAACTTTTAAACGCCACTGCGGCCGGGCTCGGACACCGTCAGCGGAAGTTTATATTTAGCGCAGTGTGTTATCAATACAGTCCGGTCAGAAATGATACAGCCATCGATTCCGTATGATCTGAAGCTTTTGCAATGCGGTGATCAATGAATGAAAGCCCGCACGTGAAATTAAAAATTTGATTTTTGTCGCCCTAGAATGGGAAAACAGAACACAGTGCGACGTTCGGGAGGTGCATGGCCCACGGTCTACACTCAAGAGGGTGGTGACGTAGTCGTGACATGTAGGTGAATCACATCGCTTCGCATTCCTCCTATATTTTCCTCCTATATTTTCCTTTCCTGTGACGCGAAAGGTTGGGGTAGCGTCGCGTCGTGCGAGACACCCAGGGCCGTTTTATCAGCATGGGGGGGGGGGGAAGCTTGGGCCTAGGCTAATTTGGGCGCCCCCTATTCTTACTTTCACCGATCTCTCACCCCCGAAATTCGATGCTGAAATAAAGAAAATGAAGATAAAGAAGAAATGAGATAAAGAAAATTCTATCAATTCGCATTGTATTTTGTTTCTTTTAATATTTTGAGAGCATTTCTTAGTGTTTTAACATTACTCAAACAAAAATTTGAAACATATTTAAAATTACAATGAAAAAATGCTACTTTTATTTAGTTGTACAATTTAAAATTGCAACGCATCAACCAGCAGCATTGCATATTATAAATATTATCCAATGATGCACGACACGTCACTCCGTTATGCCAATTTTTGCCCATAGTTTAATCATACATCACATTTTTTCATACGTTTTTAATTTTATTTTTTTGAAAAATAAAATAGTATTAAATATTTTTTTAAGAACCATGGGGGGCCCTAGGCTATAAAGTACCCCCCATACTATAAAGTACTATAGTAGTACTATAATAGTACTTACAGGCCCACTCGACGTACACGGGCCCCAAAGACATGAAAATTTAATGTTTTTACTAATTAAACGAGTCAGATACTATTTTTGTAACATTGTAAAAGTTTTTTTTTGTAACTTTGTTAAAAGGCATTTTGAGCTCGTCAATGCCGGTATCACATTCAAAGACAGCAAATGACGAAAGAGAACTGTGGGTACATTTTAAATATTTTTTATTACGGAACAGTCACTTTTTTGTTATAGTTTTCTAGAACTTCAAAAACGTAATAAAGTAAAATCTTGCCTCAAACATTTTTTAAGATAGTATGTTAATGTAAAAATTCAGAATGAGTATCCCAAAAGCTCGAAATAGCTCTTCGAAATTTTCTTGCCAATGATTGTAACGAATTTTACCTGCAAAACATTGTTTTTTTGGATTTGAAACGAATAAAGGCCCTTGGAAGAGCTACTTTACGGCAGAGACAAAGAGATACGTCGAACCTTCTTTGCACCGAATCTGATATTTTAAGAAAAAATAATTGTGATGACATTATTAACAAGTTCAGTGAGCTGAAATACAGGAGAAAATTCTTCTGAATCTCATTTTGTATCGTTAATTGCAAATGTTATTTTAATATTGATAAAGTTCATTTGATTATTAATTATTGTACTTTTACATGGGAAGTAGGGGGTCTGTCAATGAAAACGGGGGTAGGGGAATTCTCATTTACTAGGCCATCATTGAGTATTAATCAGCCCTGCCAACGTATGCTCTTGGCAACGCCTCCTAGAACCCCAGGCGATGCCACTCCAGAAGGCGTTGCTGTGGGCTGCACTCTGGCGGCGGAGGGGCGGTGGCGGCGGAGGCGGAAGTAGCCGGCCAGTCGGCGTGCCGGCAGGGAATGTGGTCGAGTAACTGGCGTTTGTGCACAATTCCTGCACCCTCAACTTCAGCCAGCTGCAACGTTACAAGAAAAATATTCTAAAAACACGCGGTGAATATCGGGCTCCGGGGCTGCTCCATTATAGAACACAGACCAAAAGAAATAATTGTTGCCAAATGATTTTTCCCAACGTTTGAGGTGGCTTTGGAATTTTCGGAAAAAGTGTACAGGGGTCGTCTGTAAATAGGTTAGGCTAAAGAGTAGGGGAAGGAGTTTGAGGCAGCGTTACGCTGCGTTACTTGGGGGTAGGGGTTGTTGGTTTTGTGCTACGTAACATTGATTTATTTTTAATTTTTTGACATCTAGTACTTTTTTCTGTCTTATACCACAACACTAAAATGTTAATTAATAAAAAAACAACATTTTTTTCAAAGTTATTGTGTATTTTGTTACAATACATGGAAGTATTTTCAGACAGAATCTGTCGAATCACGAAGAAAATATTAGAAACTGATCTATCGTATGTTTTAGAATCCGATTGCAATCGATGCAATGCAGTGGATGTCGTGATTTAATATGACATAATTTATTTTTATTTCTTGTAAATGAACCTAAAATCTCAAACGTTCCATAATTATTTTGGGGGAGTTGAAACACACGTGCGTGCGTTACAGTGGTGGAAGGGGTATTCAAAATTCTCCGAATTTGCGTTACGTAATTTATGGACGGCTCCACATCCAAATGGAAGGAAAAAGTATCAGATATTGTAAATTTTTGATTAAAAGTGAAAACATGCTATGGGAAGTGAAAAACAGTTGAAGTCCGTTTCGATCAGAAAGCGTTGAGTGAATTTTAGTATTTTCCTCTTCTTAGATCTGTTACATAAGACCACCTCGTACATTTGAGATTCGAAATTTGCGTGCTTGATATGAAACTTGTCGTTAGGGAAATGTAATTTGTTACATAAAGTCAGCAAATGTTGAATTAAATGGCACCCAATTTCGACTTTGAATAATTTAATTTATAAAAGTGATCATTTCTGTGAATTTTAATGTTTGAAAATGCCACGTTGAACTGATTAGAGAGGTTTATGTAATTAGAAAACATGGATTCTCACTACACAACGTATTAGAGGATGTAATTTATTGTAGGATATAAGAACAATATTTATCAACTTTTTCGTTACCAGGACCCGCCAAAGAGAGTTTTTCTGTCGAAAATTCGCCGTTTTCCGGTGTACGATTACATTTTCTCTTCTAAGGACGCAAGGGCGGGAAAGTAAAAAAAAGAACTCAAAACAACAACAACAAAAAAGCAAACAAAAAAACAAAATCGGAGTAGGTCAGTCTCCTGACCCGCCGCCTGTTCGCACAGCGAGCGCCGGCTGGAAAGACGCGAGGAAAACGATGGCGTCCCCCCCCCACACACATCTGTTTCCTTGCCGGAAGAGAGCGCTGGTGGCACGTGATCCCGCTCCGTCACTGAAGAAGCCGACCACTCAACGCACGTGCAATCTCCTCCAGGAACTGTAGGACTACGGGCCGCCAGAGCTTCAGTGGAGTACAAGGCTCCACACCAGTCTTCTTGAACCTTCTTCAAGTGGAGCCATTTTTGGGAGAGACACTAGCAGGGCGCATGGAGTAATAATAACAAAATAACACGATACTTACGTAACACAAACATATTGTAATTATATTTGCTATAAAGGTAGATATCACGTACCATTGTGGGGCATGTGTATGTTTCATTTCATGTCTTCCACGACGCAAAATTAATAACACAAAGGGCAATATGATTCTTGAATTTAATGTGAAACCTGGCAGTGTTTGTCATTAAATTGTCATAGTGGTTTTACTGGACTTAATGTTAGCGACAGACCGGTGTGTGGTTATAGGTGTTTGTGAGCCGCCAAAAATTTAGCCACGTCTCTCTCGCGACTCATATTTGTACAATAACTCGTATTCTCTATCGGAAGAGACGAAGTGTAGGAACTGGTAGTCATGATGTCGTGTTCTCCGATTGTGTCTGTCCGTCTGCCAGGGAACAATACTAAACCGTAAGCTGTATTTTCACCAGATCGATATTCCCCGTCGATGTGGTTGAAGTCGCGACCCCTTCAATTTTAAATGGATGTTTTAATTTTCGGGGATACTTTACACGAAGCTTTAACATTTTCAAAATTTTCTCAAGAGTGGCTTAAAAGTTTTTGTTAATTTTTTCTCATATGGAAATTTACTGAATATTCGTAAATTGCAAAAGTTCAAAATATTTTCGGCGTCTTTATAAAAATACAAAATTAAAGATGATATTTTTTCTTAATGAAATCTGTTCTATGAAGTTGGAGTTTTAATTAGATCGTTTACAATTTTTCAAACATTGAGTAATTTTCGAGTAATTTATCTTATAATGAAAGCCATTTTTGAAATATTATTTTCTTAGAAACTGCTCTAAAGTATTTCTTTATTTTTTCCGGAATAGTGCAATACAGTTATAAAAATGGCGCAGGAACCATTTTCTTTTAATCCTCTGTATTTTCGAAAATTGCAAAATATTAAAATGGCAAAACTACAGTATTGATGACCGAGACGTTTTACTCAGTGTAATGCCTTTCAAAATTAGATTATGAAGTAAGAACAAGTACTTTTTTTTTGTAAATTCGAGTAGTTTCGCGTAAGTTTTGGAAATTTTTGGAATTGCAAATTAAAATTTCCTGCATTTCTTTTGCTAGAATTTTTGAGAAGTTATGAAGTTGCAATTAGACAATGGCAGCACCCCGACACGGCAGCTTGAATTTCTCAGAATAACTTCTCTTTGCTGGGCGGTGTTTGTGGGTGGAACGCAGGTTTGGATGGTGGAATATTTGTTAATATATTACCTTCAAATGAATTAAGTTTTCCCACATGATGCGGAATGAATAATAATAAGTTTTCCGAGTGATGGCTGAGATGTGTTAATGTGGACAGAAATTGTGGTATTATAATTTTACTTAATCGTTGCCGATGCGAGAAAGTACGTGCTGTTGTAATGGTATCTAAATCCTTTCCCCCCCTATGTTACGGAAAAAAATGGCAGAGGACTTTACTTGTAAGTAAACGTGTTCAGAGAAGATAACTTGTAGTTTTAAAAAAAACATAAATCCTGGCGAAAGAACAGTAATTTATCTTTAATTAATGTGCTTTCGTTAAAATACACTGCATTTTGAAATATCTCTCATGGTCGAAAGGATGAACTTTTAAGTACTGAGTACTGATTTATTGGAATGGGGACTTTGATGTGAACTAGTTTTTTTTTTGGGGGGAGGGCTCAAGAAAATGTGAGCAGATAATCTCTTTCCCCACGTCATATACAGTTTTTACTATTTTTGACCAAATAAATAAAAACTATTCCCGTCCCCCGAGAAAATGAAAACCCAATAAATTTGCATCATATTGGTCCATATAATGGGGTATTTCTGCAGGTTTTACTCTCTTATTTCTTTATGGTCAAACTCAAGTTCATGCTTACTACCACTGTTTATCTATCCTACTGCTTTTGCATCCTTTCCCAAACCACTGGCAAGGCTAGCATTACAAACTTTTATTTTCATATGTAAAATCTTGTAGCATAAGCTTGCTATGCTTGCATTGCCTGGTTGGCACTTGTTGTCAACTACTGTTCTGCAGGAAAGCAAAAATATTTAATTTCTGTACAAAGTTTTACAACTCAAATTCTTACAAAATGTTGGAACTTTCGTTTTAAAAAAATGCGTAATTCTTTCAGACGCCATATGCATAAGCCAGTTCATCAGTTAACATGTAAACTATTCACTGGAATGAATTATTGTTGAACAAACGTATACTGGTTTCATACAGCATGACATTATTAGCAAATTCTGGTCTGAGCCTTTGATATAGTTTTTCGCAAAAGGTCTTTATGCGGCACAACACAATAATGGGAATGGGGGAGATACCGAAGGTATAGGGTACAGTAAAAAATAGCAACACAAATTCAGATAAATCCAAAAGATTTATTTTGAAATTTGAAGATTCTGCTAGTACATTTACGTGTCTGGAGGATTCTTGTCATTCTGTAGTGTGACCTAGGAATTTCTTATTTATTTATTAATTTTATTTACGTCGCATCAACTACGAACGGTTATTAGCGACAGACATATTAACAATATATCATTATATATACATTAATGCATTGATATACTTAATATACATAATGTTGTGGCATAGAAAGAAGAACCATTCATATCACATTATTTATATATTTTTTCTTAAATTTCATTGTACAAATTAATGCCCTTCAAAAATTAAGAAACCGACAGCATTGTTCTTTGTCCTTTAGCGCCCTTAACTGTTAACTAGATGCAGAATATGTCACACCAAGCTCACACGTGCGCACCTGATCACCGGGAATACGACCGTTATGTGTAATGTGTGTAATGTTTCCATGTGCATTAACTATTTAGTTCTGTGCCCCAGGCGTGAGACTGACCGGACGAGACATGGTGTCAATAACGACATGACGTAGGAATTGTTTAACAAAGTGTTGCACAGCAGACTGGATACATTCTTTAATGTCTTGCTGACTCTCCCACAAACACATACACCATTAAAAAAATTACTTCATCATAATTCCTCTTAGAATTAGGTTATACATGCTTTCTTTGTGATTAGTTCTGACCCAGAACGAATTCTCACACCTCGTGCTCATCAGAACACTACATTCATCATGTCTTTCTGATATAATATGTGATTTGCACACCGAACAGTGAAACAACTTTTTCAGTGATAATATATCCCAATCAGCGGGCAAAATTTTTAAAGAAAAATTAAGTTAATTAATTTAAACATCAAATCTATAACCCTTTTCAATATTATGCATTATGAATGCATAAGAATTTACAAACCTTTCGTATTTTTTCATTGAAGTATTATATCCAAAACTATTGAAACATTATTTGCACGAGACGAATACCTTTAAAATAAATACAAATTGAAGGAATATTGAATACCAACGTCCACCCTGAACTTGCTAACTTGCTTCCCGTCTGTCTACAGTAGGCCTCCAGTGCAATGATGCTATTTGGACACATTTCGGCCTGATGTGAACTTGGCCATACTCAAAACCCTATTGAAACTTCGCCGAATCATTCCTTTTGCTCAGGATCCACGTTCGTATCTTTCTACCTATATTTATAACATTAAACCATTGTACTATTGTTTAACGGTAAATATCAGTATCAAAAACCAACATTTTTTACGCCCTTTCTGTTTCTCCTTTAATCGCATTTTCGCATGTTTTCCCTTCGTTTTTGATGTGAAAATTGCTCTTAAAAATCGTAACTCTGGTTAATAACATCAATGTACGATGGGTGGAATATCTGGGCTTATTTTCTCCTGCTTTGTGTGTTGATTACGAAGTTCTGGTGGACGCTGAAACTGATTATGTATTGTTGCTCAGGAAAATATGCAAAGGTATTTTTATTCCACTTGGGATGTTCGTGGGATTATGAAACTGTCGATTAGGAGAAAGCGGAACATGTAGAAATTAAAAAGTTAAACTTCAGTTGATCTCTCATAAAATGGCAATTTTCTTTCGATATGTTTTTTCTAAAATTAGCACTACTTTTACCCAAAATAAGTATCAAGACAAACGAAGTCATAACATTTTTGCTTACACAACTGTTAATTAGAATGGCTTTTTGTGTCGTCATAACAATGAGCAGTAATTATAATGATTTTTCTGCCTTTGACAATAACGTTACATAATGTGTGAATCTTCACACATTTTAAGGCGCGTCATATACAAGTCCGTTCCCTCAGGGGATCGAGTGACAACTGACAACTCCCTAGGTTAAAAGAAACGGTGTAGATTTGAAATTCGGACAAAACTCGGAACGTCAATTCGAACGGAAAGATGAATGGAACGTCCTTTTCAATGAATTGAACAGAAAATTAACTTTATTATGTTACACATTCAGAATTCCTTCAAATTCAGTCAGCCTTCCACTAGTTTTGTTTGTTGCCGAGCTTCGGCTCATCATCCGAATTTCCGCATACGCGAATCGCCCCGATCCCCGTTTAATTCGAATAAACGGGTTTAATTCCCGTTTAGTCTTAGTTTAATTCGGAGGTGTATACTCCATTGAGGAGAAGTGAAATTCATCCTCCAAAGGTGTGAATTGTCGGAGTGGGGTGATACTGGGACTGTCCCCAACGAGAGCTAGATGTTCTCTGCTGCAAAGAAATGTTAATTTCTCCTTGTTAGGGATACAATTATTTAAAATGAAGGAATCTAAATGAAGTAAAGAGGACAAGCAAACACTCCCGAGATAATTCTTGGGATTCATTCACTCCGGGTTGTGAAAGCGAAGATGGACTCAGTTCCACTCGTGAACTATTCGATTCGTCGCTTCTTGCAAGTAAATCATGATTGGTGAGGTTGCTCATGTCGTTGAGGTATGTGTGTGCTCATGTCGTCGGAGAGAGGTCTCGAAATTTCCTGCGCGCGACCGATTACGCATTCATTTCTGCAACGGAAATCGTTGTGCAAGCGATTCGCGTGTCACAATGCCCTAGGATTAACACACGTGTCAGATATTCTAAAATTAATCTAATTTTTATAAAAAAATATGCACTCCTTTATTTTTTAGGTTTCAAACTCAAATAAGTAATTTTAATATAATATATCAAGATGTCGGTTGCAGAAAGGAGATTGTACATTCAGTATCCCATTACAGAGAACAAAAAAATTGCATTTCTTATAAAAGTACTGTGATAAAATAATGAAATAATAATAATAATTTTACCTTTAATTTGCTAGCTCAGTTCTTTGGTTCTCATGCTCTCTATACAGAGAAGCCTGGAAGTCTGAAATTATTTATATTCCGAAGGAATTACATACACGTGGCACAACAATAATTTTGTTTATTAAGAATGGAATTTGAGATTAACAATATAAAAATTCTCTTGTTTGATTTCATGCATTAGGTTCACGGTACCGAATTGTCTGGCGTTGTGAAACGATGGCCCCGCAGTTCGGAGCCCCTTGACTTCCGCGCCGAAAATCCCTCTTCGCGCCGGTCGTCGCCGAAGTCGTCTGCTTCTTTCTTGCTGCTCACTTCCTGCACTATTGTTCCACATTTGTCCTCCCTATTCGCGTCGATGTCCAACTTAAATAATTCAGCTTACATACGCGCCGCTACCACCAGGATGCCAGTCAACCACCTCAACTCTCTACGGCCTCAACAGCTACGATGCCTCTGAATGTCCAAATAACACCCCACGACATTTTATTGCTGCACAAACAGGCTGTCGAAGTGAAAACAAGGAGCTGATTTTCAGAGGTGGGATATTCAATCAAAAAGGTGTTCACCTAAATATGAAGATGTGATCCTACAAACGCACAAACTTTCTCGCTTTAGTAAGGGTTACGTAAAATAATATAATATTGCAGTTTCTGTCCGTATTTTCACATCACAGTTGTCATCACTCTTTATGCCCTGCATGTCCGCATTATCACTTCACATCGCACGTCGTTTACAGTGAGGCTAGAGGCGGTGCTACCTCCGCCCACATCTTCCTCTTTTGACAGCGGCCCCGCCCCTCACGCCGGCGGGCGCGTGGGCTACGAGATAGGGGCGGAGGGCGGAGCCTGTAGGAGGGGACTGGAGAGTTTGTCTGACGCGCGGCGCGTGGGAATGTATTGTAACCCCCCGCGGACCGTGGGCCGGAAGCTGTGTTTGAGAACTAACATTTCAACCGCTACGATGCCTCTGAATGTCCAAATAACACTTCAAACACCCCACAACGTTTTATTGCTGCACAAACAGTCTGTCAAAGTGGAAAAAGGAGCTGATTTTCCGAGATGGGATATTCAAAACGAAAAAGCAAAGTGTTCATCTATAATGTGAACTAGTGGTGCTACAAACGCACGAACGTTCTCGTTTAGTAAAATAATGTAATATTGCAGTTTCTGTCCGTATTTTCACAACACAATTATCATCACTCTTCACGCCCCGCATGTCCGCATTATCACTTCACATCGCACGTCGTTTACAGTGCGGTTAAAGGCGGCGCCACCTCCGCCGCCGCCCACGTCTTCCTCTTTTGACAGCGGCCCCGCCCCTCTCGCCGGCAGGCGCGCGGGCTGCGAGATAGGGGCGGAGGGCGGAGCCTGGGGGACGGGACCGGAGAGTTTGTCTGACGCGCGGCGCGTGGGAATGTATTGTAACCCCCCGCGGACCGTGGGCCGCGCGGAAGCTGTGTTTGGAAACTAAAGCCTCAACAGCTACGATGCATCTGACATCTTCAAACAGCACTTCAAACACCCCACAATGTTTATTGAGCGACTCCTGGAGCAACTCCTTAGACAAAATGAAGAAAGAACGAAAGATAGCAAGAAACGTAGAACGCAGAACGCAGAAGACTGCATTGCCTCGAGGAAAGCTCGAGTTACATTAAAACGAGTTATCATAGTAACTAAAAGATCTACTTACAGATCACTCATCTTCAAACTGGTTTTCAAGACAGATGGATTCAAGACGCATAAATTCATATCCCGCTTAACCCCCGAAGGGGGCACATTTTGTACCCCACGCCATAGTGTTTGCTAATATAATTGCGTGTGTTAATTTTTACACGTCAATGTTTCCTCTACCAGAAATATTTACCAGTTTGCATCGAATAAACGCCCTTTAGAAATTTCACTATAGTTTCTCGTGTTTAAATTAATCATTTTTGCTCTTGGGATCCAAAATATGCCTCTTAGGACTGTGTGTTACAAATGTCCGTTTATGTTTTTGTTCGTTCATTCGTACATATGCCACTGAGTGATATTCAAAATTTCCGTTTAACGTCGCTAGTTACCATTTTACTACCCAAATGCTGTGCATATTGCTTTTCTCTTATCTAAGTGAGCGGGTGAGGTCACTCACCCTAGTAAAACCATATATTCAGCGGCGCGCTGTCGAACATATAAATTTACCTCTTCATGTGAAGAGAGCAATAGCTGCTATTACTGAATCCAAGACAAAAGGAATGCAGCAGTATCAGGATGTAGGCGCCAGAAAACGTTGTTGATGCACCATGTGTGAGAGAAAAGCAAACACGAAAACATTGCAAATGCATGTTCTGTGGAAATTGGATACGCAGTAAACACTCCAAAAATATAGTATCATATCAATTTCGGAAAGCTAGCTGTACCAAAAAGTCAACAATCACTATTAAATATTT
>JAHLJT010002406.1:180238968-180325634 GCA_031308135.1 Acheta domesticus
GAAACTCCTGGTGTGATTGAAATTTATCACGCAAATAATGAAAATTGCAATGAAGTGAATTTTATAAAGGATAAGCCGTCCAGTTCAAATAGAAAGAAGAGAAAACCAAATACAGTTTCAGGTTGGGACAAAACTGAACTCCATTTTGGGATATTGTTTACAAATATCGAGGAGGAAAAGATACAAAACAAAATTAAAGCTACCTTGACGGGAAATTTTATCAGAAATGTGATTTTTTAAATTGGCAGTTAATGGGTTAAAAGGGTGGCCCAGGTCTCATTTTCGGTGACTCTCCGCATTTTCGAAAATTGCAAAAGTTAGAAATAATGCGAGAAAGTATGTGATGTAAAACAACACGTGAAAAGCTAAAATTAGGTTCCTGAATTTCCCACCCCGCCCTTCAATTTTTCTCCCCGTGGTTTCGCGCCTGCATCATAGATCAGCACGTCTGGTCACCGGTTCTCCAATCCCTTCTCGCGACTTCACCACCGGAAGTGTACAGCGGAAAAGCCCTTCGACTCTGTCAGTCGAAGCTGCGTCGTCAAAGAGTTGGGTAGAAGTGTTCGTACCTTGAAATTTATTTTGGTGCACTGCGCGTTTTTCGATGTTATACAGATTTTTGGAGTGGAATCTGAGATAAGAACTGATTCGTCATTTCTGCGAAAGCTACCAGCAAGGACACACTGCTGCTTTACGTGAAAACTACGAGGTCAAGAAAGTGTTCTGGAAGGCTTGTTCATCAAGAGGTCATATCGCTGGGAGCTTCGTTTTGTGAGAAGTCACGGTGGGTACCTTTGACTACCTGTAAGTTAAATCGCTATAGGCTACTTTTGCCCAACGAGACCCTTTTTCCTTCAAATTTGAACGGGTGCCACGCTCGTTCAAAAATCTCTCGTAGCGCAAGTGCTGGCGTAACAAAGTGGTGCGGCCGTTGTTTTCAATGTGTAACGTCTGGGTCTGCCAGTCGCTTTTATTGTAATGGGTTTAAGATTGATGCGATGGCTGCTGATTGAGTCAATATTGATTACTCGAAAGGATGAAAACATCCCAGTGAATCGAAGTAAAACTTATTCCATCAGAATGCAAAGTGTTTTGTATTTCATTCCCTTTCGTTTTCATTCCCTTCTTTATATAATTGGATTGAAATGAAAACTTGAAAACTGGATTTAAGTCAAAGGTTTTTTCTTTTCTTACTTTCCATTTCCACAGCTACCAAAATTACTGAAGTTTGAATGGTAAAACATGCTCTCTTTCGAATCGAATTGAGTGGAAAGGCGCACTGGCTGTGTGCATTTGTTCGGAGCGCTCCAGTGTCGCGCGGCGATGTTCACTGAGCGCGCCGCGCCGTGGCAGCTTTGCGAAGCTGTCACAGATGGCGATCGCTTGGCGCTGTACTTTGAGGCACTTGTTCGCACCCCAAACCTTTCCAATGACGTGCGTGATTTATATTTTCGGCTGGTTATTGCGCGGGCTGAAGCCGAAGTATTGAACTTTTTGGTATATTACCTTCTTACTTGGGTTTTTAAAAGATACATTGCCCAAAACTTTTCTTTCTCTCTCTCTCTCTCTCTCTCTCTCTCTCTCTCTCTCTCTCTCTCTCTCTCTCTCTCTCTCTCTTCGGTCTCTAGAATCCTTATTCAAAAGCACGAGCTTCAGCGCTACCATGACTGACGACTGACCAATACTGAGTACACTGACTGGAAAGGTGCGAGAGTCATGTAAACTTCAAATACTTAGAATTTTTATTTGCAACAAATTCAGATATTAAGAAGTATACATCAGTATGGAATACCTTAAGGATTTTTCTTAATGTTTTAAATGTACGAGTATTTATTGTATTATCAGAACAGCACGTTTCAACCTGAAACTTTCAAGGGCCTCGAAAAAACTGCATTTTTCATAACGTCTGCATCTCTCAGTCTGCCTGCCCCCCGCTATCCTCCCGGTACTCCCACCAGTCTCTCAACGTCTGTTTGTTTGCATCTGTTTTGTGTCAAGATCAAAAATCACTGAGAGCTGCAGTATGTATTTAGCATTTTGGGTTTGATTGTTCGACCTTGCCGGCCAGCTAACTGTGTCCCCCATGCTTAGGCCAGTTATATTCCTATGCTAGGGGGTTAACGCGACTTGTGGTGCACATGACGTATTCCCTTAATCCTAACTAGGAAGATCCGCGTGCCTGAGCTTTTCTTCGTCACACAGCTACTGAAATTGGAATGACATTAAAGGAGAGCTACAACTTACTTTTGCCTCGACTGGAATCAAATACGGGGACATACCGTAGGAAGCTAGTACGCTGCCCATGAGCCATCCTAGAGACCGATGCTATAGTAATGAATACAAAAGTATAATAAACATTACAATAACTTTACTGTTGCACTCATTTTCAAAGTGTATTTAAAGTAATAAATGGTTTAAAGGCGGGGAGTGCGTAAAAATTGTTTTCATTTTTAACTGCAGCCCAGCAATCGAAAAAAATCTTTAAAAAAATACAACAATCAATAATTTGAGAGAAAGTTTTGGAATTTTTTTCGAACCTGTTCCGAGGTTAAGACATTGTGAAAATCATTTATTTTAAATGCGTTTGAATTTGGCGCCGAGAAAATAACAAAAAATGTTCTTTTAATTGTGTAAATTATTTTCTTTTTTTTCAATCAGGGAAGATAATGTTAAGTTGATGGCAAAATTAAAATAAAAAATAAACACGTTTTTGCTTGCAGGCGTTGGGGGGGGGAGTAAGTAATAAACCTTTAAAAAAATAACCTTTATGTTAGTCGTAGTTTAACTACTCACTTGGTTTTAGGGAACCTTTTACCTTCTTATCCGGGGATACCCTTTAATTTAAAAGACTGACAAGAATTATTATGCATTTATTACTATGAATAGTGTTGCAGTGGGCTGGAAAATTACTCTCGACACTCGAAGATGTTAAAAAGGTTGACAGGTTGTCAGTAGTAGTAACTTTCAAGGCTAGGAGCAATTGCTGAGTGTCTTTGAAATCCCATCTTCAGAAAAGAGAAACTCATGGATGTTTGCCAATCAGTAGAGAAGTGGAGTTTAACCAACAAAATTCAGATACTTCTCTGTAACAAGAGAGGAAGCTACACATGTCGAGTGAATGGGCGCCTGTGCTATCAATGAAAGCTGTTTAATCATCATCTGTTGTACCTACTTTGCCGACATCACCAGGGGCGGCTATTCCAGGGAAGTGAGTGAAGTGGCACTTCAACAGTTATTTTTATCAGTGTGGTCAAGGTCGATGCTACGAGCGGGAGTGCGCGGCACGAGTGCCATGACGAAATCGCCCCTCCACGCAGTTCATTACCCTGCCACCAGAGACAACGCCATCTCTATTGTAAACCTGCGGTGTTACTAATATTTTCATTTCCCGACGCTAGTGGCGCAGAGAAGTTCGTGGCATGGTACGGTGCCACGACGCGTGATACTGCCACCAGTAAAAGACCTTGACACCACTGATTTATATAATCATTGTATTTTAAATTTATTTTCCTTATAACGTACTGCAAGTATGTCGGTTTTAATAGTTAACGTAAGTGTATATTTGAATGGCATGCGCGCGGAAATCCACCGGGTAGTTAAATCTCACGAAGGCGTCGGGTGAGTGCGCCACCGACCACTCCGGCCATTGAAGTGAAGAAGGCCGCCTTTTAAAGAGGCGCGGCTTGCCTCAAACTCATTCAAGATTATAGTAATATCCTCACTAGTGTTGCCACCTCTCCGGTTTTAGAGGAGAGTCTTCGAGCTTCATCTCCGGTCTCCAGGTTTTGAAAAATTATCTCATTTTTTTTAAAAATTCAGTACGTTTGTAGATTGTTTTATAAAATAACTTTTCCAACTTAAAATGCATAGCTTTTTCTATTTCCTTAGAATTCTGTCCTCTTCTTTAGAAAGATTAAGGGCAGAACATGAAAATTGGTCATGCGATTCTCGTATCATCGCTACCCGCTGTTTCTTTCTACGCATACATAGACAGAATCTAGCGATTATGCGAGAATCGCATCGCGCAATAGTTTCAATAATCCCACGGGAATACTTTTCGATATCTCCATTTTGAATAAGATCGAATTTTCGTTGGCCTTAGAAATTTTTTTCTTGAAAACATTATTAAAATTAAAAACACGTTTGCGATTCTTGGGAACTGCACATTATGTATTCCTGGTGCGAAACCTAAGGCAATGGTTTTGAATGATTGGAAACATGTATATGTAACATATCGTATCAAAGGAGCTGAATATTTAGATACAACAATTTGCAACAACTCTAAGCGCTGTAAAATCTGAGTTATTTGTACAGTTGAACTACGACTTAACTTGTGATCAATTTATTGATTTTCTCAAAAACCCCGAGCAAATATCTCTGTTAAAAGAGCTCTCAGTAACGAAAAATAGAGCTGAAAATAATAGAACGTTAGCAAAGTGTGAGTTACTCTATTTTATTAATTGTTAATTATTTATAGATCAATAAAAACCAAAGAAATGTAAATATATATTAAAGAAATTAACAAAAGTCTGCCATTTTTATAGTTCAGTAATATAGAAAACTTTTTAAAATTATTACCCCCCCCCCGTCACAGGGATCACCGGTTTCCTGGAATTGGCAAGGTGGAAACCCTAATCCTCACACAAGCTGAATCTGAAAAACAATTTGTTTTACAGATTATTGCCGAAGATCGTAACTACTTAACGTCCGATTGCATCGCATCACGCTTTGTTACCTGCTTTAGGGCAGTGGAACTATAAAATACCCAACTACTACTAAATCCTCTTCTAGGAAAACGAATGTTCAAATAGTGTTTCTTCAGAAATGACTGTTGTAAATGAACTTGCATTTCTCTTGAAGATATGCGCACTGTTGGAAAACTAATATTTCTTTAATATTTCATCTCATTTTAGAAATTATTGAATGAACCCTTGAGTAATTTGATTTAGAATGTTTTTAAACAATTGCGGGGGTTGCATGAACGAGTCACAACAATTGAGGAAACAAGAAAATGTCTCAGTAAAGAATAGTTTTCCGCTTTTTAATGGAATTATTCGTTTTTATTTTAGTTTCAACATCAAAGCGTTAGGGGGTTATCACATAGCAATTGTCCTATTGGGCAGAAATTTTGCGCATATTGCATGCACATATTTTGCACATTCCCCATCACCAGATTTTTGTACATTTTCCCTGATCCTTTGAGAGCAAAAACTGAGTTGGCCCTTGTTTTTCTTCTGCGACGTAAATGTAACTTCACTATGCGCTCGTTTCGTTGAGCTCTCCTTTTGCTAGTGTGACGTTCTGAAATAAATGACACAGACAACTGCATTGAAGATAAAATATTTACATTTATTTACAAAGTAACATAAGTAAAAATATACAAATACTGATTAAACCCCGGCAACCTTTTTCTTCCCCTTAGCCGCGAAATCCCCGCGACCATTTCTAGGCCTACAGCCCATTGCCACTGCCCTAAAGCAGGTAACAATGTGATGCGATGCAATCGGACGTTAAGTCTCCGGTAACCAACGTACCTATACGGCCTGGCGCCGAACCGGTCTCCGCCCCGGAAACCACGTGCTGGAGTGCACTGGAGATCCCCCTCAGCCCTTCGACTAACAATGAAGCTCTACGAATCTCCGCGAGCGCAGACGGCTATGCGTTTCTTTACACCCCAGTCTCCCCCACCCGGCGCCATGCTGTCGGCGTCCCAAGGCTCGATGGCTAGCCAGTTCCAGGGGTCTTGCACAATCGTCCCAGACTCACCACTAACCTTTCTGGACAGTTACGTTTGCGTGGGGTTTCCTCGCGCCGCCACATCCTGGCGTTCTTCTAATTTTAAGGCTAAATGTACCGAAAAAAACTTGTAGGAAAATTCAATAGATCGCAGCACCATCTGCAGGAATTTACTTTACCGATAACGTCTGAACAAATAGTCCGATTTTCGATCTGTAAACGGCATTTGACTCCTGTTTATAATAGAATTTACGCTACGAAGCCCTTTTTTCAAAAAAACTAGCAGAAACTCGATTTTTAAATTTTTTCTCGTACTTCCGGGAACAATTTCAAAAATGTGGGCTTACAGCGCGATGGCGACACGCTTCCAGAATCCAACGCCGTGTCAAACATGCAAATCGGATAAATAGGAGCGACCGAAAGTGAAATTTCGAAAAACACCTCACCCCACTCCCCCTTCACCTTCCACGCCGCCGGGACATCCGCCCCTTGTAGGCCGCGCGGCGCGGCCAAGCCGGCCCGCGCGGCGACGGACGAGAAGGCCGAACTTTCGGGGGCAGCAAGCCAGGCACCCCTCACTTCGTTGATGCTTCCGTCACTTCGCATCTCAAGATATTTTTTTCACACATATGAAGCTAGTGATGCTGTAATAGGGGCAAACGGTCTCGTATCATCTTTAATAGTAGTATAAAACTATTATCTTATTCACATACTCGTTCATTCCTTCGAATACTATCATAAGAATGTCTGAGGTATCACTCAAAACACCGATACCGCTTTGGTACTGATTAAAAAAAATAATTGAACTAATTGCGTAAATATCACCCATATTCCATCTCCTCACATCGTATTTGAGATATATTTTACTTCTAAGATCTTCCATTACCATTTCACTACCCGAAAGAACAAGCAGAGATAACGCAAGAACTCTTTTATCCTACGACTCGATTTTTCATTTCAAAACTGCGTTTGTCACCTTGATAGAATTCACCTGGTTAATCCCCTTTCCAAGTAAAATAGCCAAATCGAATTTTTAAAACGTTTTCATACTTTAGGACAAATTGCACATACTTTCTCATAGTAAAGTATTCTAATTTCTTTGGTCTGGTCGTCGAAAGTTTTACCATCTTTCCCCATCTTCTGACATGTATCGCCGCCCAAAATACATTTTTTGAACTTTTCTCATTTTTCAGCTTCTTAATGGTAGATGCGAAATATTACTTTTAGGATATTATAGAAGAGTAAAACTTCGTCCTATACAGGAATTTTCATTGATAAATTTGGAGCCGCTCTTAAGAAAATGGCGTTTAAGCGTTACTGTAATGCGAAAATGAAAGCTTCGGAATTTTCAGCAAGAATCTTTCGAGAAAACTAAATCCGACGAACACTATGAACAGCACCTTACTTAGCGACCACCAGCCAGCGACTGGCACAAGCAAACGCGGTGAAAAAATTCAAGCATGCGCATTAAGGATCCTCCTTCCACCATGCACAGTGGCGCCGCCTTAGAATCACTACTTTGCGCGGAAAAAATTAAGGTCGGATACTTTTTAGACAGGCCTCGTATAACAGAATTAAACACTAAATTAAGTTCATTATGTTACGCATTCAGAATTCTTTCAAATTCTGTCAGCTTTCATGCAACTCGTTGCGTTTATTTTGCAAATGTCCATTCCCGCCTGAGATACCTGTATGGCATAATATTCTGGGGAAGCTCATCCTGTAGTATTCAGACCTTCAGATTGCAAAAGAAAATTATTCCAATAATGAAAAAATGCCTTCCACGTGATCCCTGCAAGACTCTTTTCATTGAGCTGGGAATCTTACCATTGCCTTGTCTATTTATTTACGAATCTGTAATATTTGTCAAAAATGACCTACTTAACCCTGCAGTGGTAACGTGGCTTTTTGAAACAAAAGGTGGTAACGTGGGGTGTCTCCAGACCCCCACTCTCTTTTCATGATATATGTTAAATTATTAAAAAATAAATTAATATAATATTCTTCTTCTATTATTAACAATGTTTTGCATGTAATTAAACAATTTATTAAGAATTTTCTTGCTAAACAACTCTGAGAATTCATCAGGAAAGCATTTAATATTTGGAGTTAATTTTTCTACCGGTCTGCGCGTGTTGTCCCATCCAAGTCCATGTTTTGTAGGAAAATTGAAATCTTTTCAAATTTAAAGTACAATGGAAAATTTCAATATCCATATTATCTACATTCCACAATGCAGCAAGATTTTGGTGCCCTGATTTCACAGACCCAGCCAAAATACGTAGCACAATAATTGTGAATTGAAGACAGTAATTATTACTGTCTTCATTTCCCCTTTGTCAGTCTTATAGGTACTGCGATCATTTTTATTCCTCTCTAAATCCATTTCATTTTTGATGTAATTCTCTCAATCATATCCAAATCAATAAACAAATGTCTTCTTTTGTCAAATGTCTGGTCTTTTGGAATTACGTGCAGACTGCTTTTTCCAGGGCGGTGAGTAACTTCTCGCTTTCAGCAAAAGTTGCCCTATTCTTCCACCCCTTTCTTAACATATAAAGTGATATAAAATGTTCACAGTACTTCAGTATTAATTTTGCGCAGGAATCCTAACGTCAAAAGACAGCATGTAACACGTTCCCAAACTAATAGAATGTACTGAGAACTGAGGACACTTTTGCGAACGTAGAAGGTAACGCGGGGGTCCCTAGACATCCCAAACAAAATAATAGCTTGCTACGCGGATAAAACTCACTAAACTGGCAAACTGAGAGCACACTACACATCATGATACAAAAAGAGAAAGGTACTAAAGCAATGGTCAGGGTAGCCAACATGAGAAAAACAACAAGCGGGAAGAAGGATCGTGGGGGTCCCACAGACCCCCGCGTTACCACTCACGGGTTAACGGAGGGAACATATTTTCATGCAATATTGATATTTATAATTACAACACACTCCGTAGAAATCACGTGCATCAAGTGTCAGTATCAACAGCTCAGTACAAGAAATCAACATACAATACATGTACGTTACTTTACAACGCATTGCCAGATGACATTAAACAATTAAAGTCAGTACACAAATTTAAGTTAAAAGTAAAATCTTTTCTGCTGCTAAACTGTTTCTATACAATTAGAAACTATACTGATCGTCAAAAAGAAAAATAATGTTTATTGTAACAAAACAATGATATATAATGAATTAGTTTACGTTTATAGTTGCATACATTTAAAACATATTTAATACGTCCTGTAACAAGTAATGTACTTCAGCTTCCGGGTCAATGACCCCCATCTCGATCAGGTTTTTGTCCAGTTTCCCTGATCCATTGAGCAAATGCTGAGATGGCCCCTTGTTTTGCTTCTGGACGTAAATGTAGCTTCACTGTGCGCACGTTTTGTTGAGCACTCCTTTTGCTTGTAGTTCATTTACAGTTAAAATTGATTTTCTATAACTCGGGAACAAACTATTTTTCAATTTTTTTTATTTTTCTAAAATATTTATTTTCTAAATTCGTTTTCTATTTTCGTAGGTGTTTTTTTTTAAATTCTGGGCCTCAAGAAAATGTGCGCAGATAAATCTCTTTCCCCACACGTCATATACAGTTTTTACTGTTTTTTGACAAATAATATCGTAAATAAAAAGGAAACTCGGCACTCCTGCGAGCATTGGCAACTTCCCCTGGCTCCAGTTCTTATTTCCCCCTCCAAATCCAGAAAGGGTATACTAGAGTCCCTAGATACAGTATGTAGGGACAGTATCGAGGGCTAGTGTTGTCAAGGTCGATGCCACGAGTCCGTGGCACGAGTGCCACGACGAAATCGCCTCTCCACGGAGTTCATTACTCCGCCACCAGACAACGTCATCACTATTGTAAGACGGCGGGGTTACTAATAGTTTCCTCTCCCGACGCTAGTGGCGCAGAGAAGCTGGTGGCATGGCATGGTGCCGCGACGCGTGCCACTGCCACCAGTAGGAGAGCTTGACACCACTGCTCGGGTATACAAGCGCAAGCCGGGGCGGTACGAGGCATGAAACAGTGTCTTCCCACGAAAGTATTAGTGCCAGATTTGTTCTATCAAATATGAGAGATTTGAATCATGTTTATATTCCTTACTATTTTTTACTATTTTATATCTATTTTTATTTCTGTCTTATATAAACATTTTTTCCAATGGGCAGGAATGTTTTGAAAAGCGAATTCTTTCCTTGTTTTCGTTTTGTTTTATGTTGTATTAATTATTTGTACATCGCAAATAAGTAACAGAGTCTCTATGAGTCGACTATTCTCGCTTATGGGTGGAGAAGTCTTTTAACAGACAATAATTTGTCTATTAAACCTCTTAACCTGAACTTCGGAAGTTAATGCATTTATTACCTTCGTAAATACGATTACGAAATCAAGACACTTTTGATTCAAAATGTTTGATTTTACTTTGTTCTGTCAATTTGAAATCTGGGTGATGTATTATTAAATTTTAATAGATAATTATCTTTTGGAATTCTTGTCTTTGGTAGAAGAAATGGGAATTAATATAGCTAAATTTGGGGCAATAACTATCAAAGGACTTCTCCAAAAAGGCTGTAGTGTGGTAGGTTGAAAGCCAGTGAACTACCGCCTTTCGGAGAATTTTTACTTTACTTTTAAATCTCGTGTCAATTGGTCTGGACGCAGTGCACGCGAACTCTAGTATAGTGAACTTTTTGTGCAGTTACCTTGTCCACGATATTGACATGACTGCTGCAGAATATTAGAAAAAACAAAAATTATGCATATATGTGAATATGTGTTGTGGATAGGGAGCGTATTTCTATGATTTTGCAAATTTTTGTACTTTGCTTCAGGACATAGCTAAGTGAAATTTCTTCGCATTTGGTTGGAACGCGATGCTGTGTAGATTAATACGAGTATGTTAGTGCATATTTGGCCGATTTTTCCTGTTGGGATATATTCGTGTAATTATAGGACCATATTTTGCAGATTTCGTTAAAACAGAGACTCATCTCTAAAACGTTTCATGTTTTCATAGAATCTATTTGCTTGTGAGCGTTCATTATTAGAAAGAGCTTTTCGCAATGTGCGATTTTCTTTTCTATAGACGATAAAATACTTGTGCATTTGTAGGATATTTCTTGATATCATATTTTTTAAACCAGGCAGAAAAAATGAAAGAAGACATACATTGTACTTCACTAAGGTGCATGTTTACTTCAATTATATCTCTGGAGAAGTAAGCTAATGTAATGTTTGCACAAAAATATATCTTTTCATTCCAAGCATGCTTCTCGTCAGTTTTATCAAGAAAGGTTTATACAGAAAATGAAGTATTGCTAATTTTAATTGCATATTAAAGTTCATATTTCCGAATTTTTAGGTCATAAATGCATATTAAAGTGCATATTTTATAACTGTTTGGTCATAAATGCATATTTTTAAAAGCATATTTCAATATTTTTTTAGGGCATAAAAATCCTCTTCCTAGTTATGGGCTTTTGAGAGCGGGGAGAAGTTGAACCCCTGAGGTGATTCACATCTGTGGTCACTGGGTAAAAGTTCTTTGGTCAAAAATCTTAGTTTGAAGAAAACAAAGGTTAGATTATTGAGCCAAAGCTTTTTCCTACGCTCAACGCTATTTCCCAACGCCTTTTTCTCTTTAAGGAAGCAACATTTCATTTCGGTCTTCCGACTAAAATAAAATATAGATACTTGTAGTTTTAGTACTTAATGCAGTTTCGCCAAAAATTGACCCTTGAATTCTGTGGCCAGGGGTTAAAGTTCTTAAGTCAAAAATCTTGGTTTAGAGAAAACAAGGGTTAGATTATCGAGTCAACACTTTTTCCTATGCTCAACACTATTTCCCAAAGGCATTTTTGTCGTAAAGGAGGCAACATTTGTACTAGGTCATTTTACAAAAATAAAATATAGATACTTAACTTGTAGTTTCAGTACTTAACTCAATTTCGCCAAAAATTGACTTAAGACCTTTTACCCCGTGACCACAGAATTGATGACCCTTGATACTGAACTTTTACTCGGGGACCACAGATATACTCTGTCTCGCACGTCGCCAAGTGCAGCGCGTGGCGGGCGCCGGACAGCGAGCGGTGCGTGTGAGTGGGCGGGGGCGGGGGCGAGGACAGGGGTGGGCGGTGCCGACCTGCCCTATGTTTCGCGGGCGAGCGGACATTGTGGCCACGGCGCCCTCCTCCCCTCCCCAGTGCTATTGACCGCAGTGCGCGCCTCGAGGCAGAGCAAGAGCTTCGGTTCAGCCCCGACAGATGGCGCGGGCGTCGGCGTCGGCGGCGCCCCGCGGCGGCCGCGCCCTGCCCACGTCGCGTCGCGACGCGTCGCCCGCCGCCCCGCGCTCGGCCTGCCTGCCGGCCGGCCGCCCCGTCCGCCGCCGCCGCCAGTCGCCCGCTGCCCATCGCCCTTGCCTGGCGCCCAGCGCCCGCCCGCCCGCACGCCCGCCCACGCGCGCCGCCGCCGCCGCCGCCCTCGCCCTCGCGGGATTTTCCCGTGCGTCAGTCGAGGCCTCGCGCCGCGTCACGAGGCGATGAGGCGCGCTGCCGCCAGATAGTGACGGACGGCGCGCGGAGTGTGGGATAGGACTGGCTCGCGAGGTAAGGGGCGCTCAGGGAATACGTACGCGGCCAAGGAGAGAAAGCGCGCTTTGGAGGTGGCTCATCAAAGGGTGGGTTAGGGTAGGCATTTATAATGAAGCAACGGCACCTTTTCTTAACTTTAACGTTACTCAGGACGTTTTGAACCTTTTTGTTTACTACGACATTTTGTTCGTAATAGCAACCGTGAGCATTGGAGAGAATAATTAGAAACTGTTTCTACACTTATTGTAAATTGCACTTGTGTTAAATTACTGATGGAAACAATTTTAATTTACAGAATTAAATGTAACTGTTATTTTACAAAATGAAATCACGTTTTTTGTGTTCTGTTGTTAACATTCTACTCACGGATTCGGAGAGAAGGCTAGACAGTGGACACGAATTTGCAGGAGCAGCGAGAATTCGAACGTTCGTGCGCTTTTTTCGTTAATGAAAGTGTTACATGAAATGTTTCGGTTGTTTTCAAAATCAAGTTATGATTATTTTTTTTTAAAAAATCCAACGACGCGGTATGCCATGGGGTAGTCCCCGAACCTCCTACCTAAATTATGTATTGGGCGAGGGGGAGCATATCAGAAACCGAACTATTGCATTTGCTGGTTTGCTTCTTCACTTGAAGTGTAACATAGATACGATGGATTAGGGTTACATTTCAAACCGTAGTTACGGGTCTTTTTCTTATTCTGTATAATTAGTACTCTGGAATGAAATTAGAGCGTGTAATTTATTTTTAAAATCTTTTATTTCTTTGTGTTGTCAGTAAGAACAACATGTTGAAATTTTGTATTGCGTTAAAATAGGGAACAAGTGAAAATCACTCCAAACTATTTAGGGGAGTAAACTTTTACGGAGGGTAGAGAGCAGTAATAAATTCTCCTTTTCGCTGTGCGTATTTTTTGAGTGTCTCCTATTACTCGCGCACGTTTTCTTGAAATCTCAGTTGTAAGTGGTTCTGAGAGGAGTGGGGAATTTGGTAATGTTGAAAAAAGGAATTTTATATCAAATTTGTAGTTCGTTTTTTCGATGTAAAATAGTTTCTATTACACGGGAGCAAACATTCGGGTTATCAGATTTGTCTTCAAGGCTGTTGCTGTAATTTATTCTTAATTTCGCTAACGTTAGCAAAGGAGTGGGTGTAGGTATTCCGGGGCTCAAGAAAACGTGCGCGTATAAAATCAGCGGCGTGAGTTGGCGTGCGTGGGCGGCAGCGGCCAGCGTGCGTTGACAGCGGACGTCGTGCAGTGTGCCCCAAGGGAAAGGAAAAGCGAAGGGTGTCAACGCAGCGGAATGCAACGGACGTCAGCAAAGTGTCGTTTAAGCAGTGCGTTCTGGCGTTTTTTTTTTTTTGGGGGGTACAAACGTATTTCTCTGCTAATTCTTTCCTCAAGTGCTGTAGCCGGAATTTCCTCTTAGGAGAGGTCGACAAGTGAAAATTTCATCTCAGAACGCCAGGGCTTTCCAGCTGGCAGCCCGCAGGCCGCATACGCCCTGCCAGGCCAGATCATTTTGTGCGACCCGCGACTGCTTTGAAAAAATGATTCTACCAACCAAATACAACGTTTTTTAGCTATTCTGTTATGCATTTTTATAATTACATAACTGTAATTATAAATGTGAAATAACCCTTTACATTAGTGCTCTACTGATGGTTTTATATTGTAGAGATAGCTGAAAGACTATACATTGTATTATAATGCTTTGTATTGTTCGTCAAATAGTTTGCGCTTGCATCTTAAATTACGGTGCGGCCCGCGGCTTAACTAGAATTTGATGTGTGGACAGCCTAAGTTGGACAGCCCTGCTGCGCACTAAACTGATGGTGTCCACCCTGTGTAAAACATTTTACTAACTTCCATCAATTAATTTTGACGCATTTTAATCTCAACGAGACGTGAAAGATGCTGATATCGTGAATTTATGGATTTTTTTGTGCGAATGTAAAATTAGTTCACTTAGCATTCCTAAATAAAAGATCATGAAATCCCACAACATTAAAAGATTTCTCTGGCGGAGATTTAGCTACTTCCTCACCCCGTAAGTCCAATTGAGTGCTGCTCCCTTCTCACACGATTTGCCATCATTGAAGTTTATTAAAAAGGCACGTAAGGAGATTCAGAAACGCCTATTTGACCTTGTGTGCCATTTCAATCTTGACAGAGAAATGTATTTATGAATTTTTTCTGTGTTAACTATTTTGTCATTAGTTTGATGTCGGGTGCATTTTCGGAGGATATTGAAGAAAGTTGGTGTATCAGTAGTTGCAACGGGGAGCTTCACAAAACAGACTGTTACAAAGTCATAAGTGTAGCTTAGTCACATAGATTTATCGTACCACCCCCCTTCGCTTTTGGGCGAGAATTATGATTCCTCGGGCGTTCGCGTTCATGACTTCCCCGTATTGTTGAAGTCGGCCGTTCGCCCGGCTGCTCTGAAACCGGGTGGGTGGGGGAAGGGGGACGGATCCATGCGTGATATGCCGTACACATTGAAACACTTTTAGTTGTTTTCGATCTTATGAATTCACTAGTGAAAAATGACCATACTTCTGTGGTCACGGGGTAAAAGTTCTTAAGTCAATTTTTGGCGAAATTGGGTTAAGTACTGAAACTACAAGTTTAGTATCTATATTTTATTGTGGTAAAACGACCGAATTCAAATGTTGCCTCCTTAACGAGAAAAAAAACGTCGGGAAATAGTGCTGAGCGAAGGAAAAGGCTTTGGCTCAATAATCTAACCCGTGTTTTCTCCTAAGATTTTTGACTTAAGAACTTTTATCCCGTATCTTGTGGACCCGGTTCCGAATAAAGGTGAGTGGACCCCACAGGTAGAGCACGCTGGGCGCACAATAGGCTCGCCCAACGTGGTTGCGGGCCCGCGGCGGCGGCGGTGGCGGGTGCAGGGGCGGGAGCGGGAGTGGGAGTGGGAGTGGGAGTGGGAGCGGGAGCGGGAGCGAGAGCGAGAGTGGGAGCGGGAGCGGGAGTGGGAGCGGGAGTGGGAGCGGGAGCGGGAGTGGGAGCGGGAGCGGGAGTGGGAGTGGGAGTGGGAGCGGGAGCGGGAGCGGGAGCGGGTGCGGGAGCGGGAGCGGGAGTGGGAGTGGGAGCGGGAGCGGGAGCGGGAGTGGGAGCGGGAGCGGGAGCGGGAGTGGGAGCGGGAGCGGGAGTGGGAGTGGGAGCGGGAGCGGGAGCGGGAGCGGGAGCGGGTGCGGGAGCGGGAGCGGGAGCGGGAGTGAGAGTGGGAGCGGGAGCGGGAGCGGGAGCGGGAACGGGAGCGGGAACGGGAACGGGAACGGGAACGGGAGCGGTGGCGGTGGCGGTGGCGGTGGCGGTGGCGGCGGGGGCGGCGGCAGTGACAGCGGTGGTGGTGGTGGGGCGGTTATGCGCTCCCAGTCCTCAGGCGTCCCACACGGTTCCGCCCAACAGTCCACAGTTCGATTTCCGTCCACTGTTCACTGGTCCCCGTTGCCCGCTATCGGCTTCTCACCGGAGCAGGTCACTATCACCTCGCAGCGATAGTGTTGCGTGTCCCAGCCACGCGTGGCTATTAACGTCGCACGCGGGGTGGCGGCGCGGGTCTGCGAAAGAAACGATTCACGAAATTCATCGTACGACGCGCTTGTAATCGACTGTTAGCGCTAGAAGGCACTGTCGGAGTCCGCGAAAGAGGCGACTGCCTCCCTGGCTGCTCGTACACGAAGTAGACTTCCGGAATCGACTCCTTATACTGCGATTTTTCTAACTTTGCCCCTCAAGTTCCGTCTTCACGTTGGAATACGTCAAGGTATTTGCTTCTTTCTTAGTCGCGCCGATAGATATCGCATGATCGCGACCGTATCGAACAGCGTTTGCGATCATGCGACTTCTAGCGGCACGACGGAGAAAGACGCGAAATGCCGTGTGATATTCCATGGTGGCCATAGGGGCTTGAGAGGCAAAGTTAGAAAAATCGCCCTTTTTATAGGCTTGTATTACCCGAAGTGATTTTTCAGAATTTTGCCGAAGCGATCTAGGAGACCGACGCACAGTGTTCTTTTTTACGTATCTAGGACGACAAAAATCAATATCTCGAAAACTACTCGTCCAATCTCGATGAAACTTAAAATACAGTCTATGTCGCCCCGCTGCCACTGCTCGAATAGCTCGCGCCGACAGACAGAACGCTCAGGCACTGAAAATGAAAACTATTTCTTAAACGCGCAAGAATGCGCACAAGATAAAAACGAACACTTGTTACCAGATGGCTGCGGGTGTACACAAAGAAATATCTCGGTGTCTTCACGTGCATGCATTAACTTATGTCTCGATAAAAAGTGAATTAAGAATTTTTTTAAATTCGTTTTCTAGTCTCATTTTAAAGCCTTGTAGAAGGAAGCCTACATAACACATCGCAAAGTCCCATATTCCATTTGAAAGTACTTACAATGATCTTAAGAATCCATAGCACAATATGCATATAAGACGCTAAAGAACGCAGGAATCTAACGCACGAATCGAACTTTTAAACGCCACTGCGGCCGGGCTCGGACACCGTCAGCGGAAGTCTATATTTAGCGCAGTGTGTTATCAATACAGTCCGGTCAGAAATGATACAGCCATCGATTCCGTATGATCTGAAGCTTTTGCAATGCGGTGATCAATGAATGAAAGCCCGCACGTGAAATTAAAAATTTGATTTTTGTCGCCCTAGAATGGGAAAACTAGAACACAGTGCGACGTTCGGGAGGTGCATGGCCCACGGTCTACACTCAAGAGGGTGGTGACGTAGTCGTGACATGTAGGTGAATCACATCGCTTCGCATTCCTCCTATATTTTCCTCCTATATTTTCCTTTCCTGTGACGCGAAAGGTTGGGGTAGCGTCGCGTCGTGCGAGACACCCAGGGCCGTTTTATCAGCATGGGGGGGGGGGGAAGCTTGGGCCTAGGCTAATTTGGGCGCCCCCTATTCTTACTTTCACCGATCTCTCACCCCCGAAATTCGATGCTGAAATAAAGAAAATGAAGATAAAGAAGAAATGAGATAAAGAAAATTCTATCAATTCGCATTGTATTTTGTTTCTTTTAATATTTTGAGAGCATTTCTTAGTGTTTTAACATTACTCAAACAAAAATTTGAAACATATTTAAAATTACAATGAAAAAATGCTACTTTTTATTTAGTTGTACAATTTAAAATTGCAACGCATCAACCAGCAGCATTGCATATTATAAATATTATCCAATGATGCACGACACGTCACTCCGTTATGCCAATTTTTGCCTATAGTTTAATCATACATCATATTTTTCATACGTTTTTAATTTTATTTTTTGAAAAATAAAATAGTATTAAATATTTTTTTAAGAACCATGGGGCCTAGGCTATAAAGTACCCCCATACTATAAAGTACTATAGTAGTACTATAATAGGACTTACAGGCCCACTCGACGTACACGGGCCCCAAAGACATGAACATTTAATGTTTTTACTAATTAAACGAGTCAGATACTATTTTTGTAACATTGTAAAAGTTTTTTTGTAACTTTGTTAAAAGGCATTTTGAGCTCGTCAATGCCGGTATCACATTCAAAGACAGCAACTGACGAAAGAGAACTGTGGGTACATTTTAAATATTTTTATTACGGAACACAGTCACTTTTTTGTTTATAGTTTTCTAGAACTTCAAAAACGTAATAAAGTAAAATCTTGCCTCAAACATTTTTTAAGATAGTATGTTAATGTAAAAATTGAGAATGAGTATCCCAATAGCTCGAAATAGCTCTTCGAAATTTTCTTGCCAATGATTGTAACGAATTTTACCTGCAAAACATTGTTTTTTGGATTTGAAACGAATAAAGGCCCTTGGAAGAGCCACTTTACGGCAGAGACAAATAGATACGTCGAGCCTTCCTTGCACCGAATCTGATATTTTAAGAAAAATTAATTTTGATGACATTATTAACAAGTTCAGTGAGCTGAAATACAGGAGAAAATTCTTCTGAATCTCATTTTGTATCGTTAATTGCAAATGTTATTTTTAATAAAGTTTATTTGATTATTAATTATTGTACTTTTACATGGGAAGTAGGGGGTCTGTCAATGAAAACAGGGGGAAGGGAATTCTCATTTACTAGGCCATCATTGAGTATTAATCCGCCCCGCCATGCTCTTGGCAACGCCTCCTAGAACCCCAGGCGATGCCACTCCAGAAGGCGTTGCTGTGGGCTGCACTCTGGCGGCGGAGGGGCGGTGGCGGCAGAGGCGGAAGTAGCCGGCCAGTCGGCGTGCCGGCAGGGAATGTGGTCGAGTAACTGGCGTTTGTGCACAATTCCTGCACCCTCAACTTCAGCCAGCTGCAATGCTACAAGAAAAATATTCTAAAAACACGCGGTGAATATCGGGCTCCGGGGCTGCTCCATTATATAACACAGACCAAAAAGAAATAATTGTTGCCAAATAATTTTCCCAACGTTTGAGGTGGCTTTGGAATTTTCGGAAACAGTGTACAGGGGTCGTTTATAATTACGTTAGGCTAAAGAGTAGGGGAAGGAGTTTGAGGCAGCTTTACGCTGCGTTACTGGGGGGTAGGGGGTGTTGGGGTAGGGGGTGCTACGTAACATTGATTTATTTTAATTTTTTGACATCTGGTGAAAAAATTACTTTTTTCTGTCTTATACCACAACACTAAAATGTTAATTACTAAAAAAAACCATCAATTTTTTCAATGTTATTTTGTAATTTGTTGCAATACATGGAAGTATTTTCAGATAGAATCTGTAAGATCACGAAGAAAATATTGGAAACTGATCTATCGTATATTTTAGAATCCAATTGCAATCGATGCAATGCAGTCGATGTCGTGATTTAATGTGACATAATTTATTTTTATTTCTTGTAAATGAGCCTAAAATATCAAACGTTTCATAATTATTTTGGGGGAGTTGAAACACACGCTACGGGTGCGTTACAGTGGTGGAGGGGGTATTCAAAATTCTCCGAATTTGCGTTACGTAATTTATGGACGGTTCCACATCCAAATGGAAGAAAAAAATATCAGATATTGTAAATTTTGATTAAAAATGAAAACACGCTATGGGAAGTGAAAAACAGTTGAAGTCCGTTTGGATCAGAAAGCGTTGAGTGAATTTTAGTATTTTCCTCTTCTTAGATCTGTTACATAAGACCATCTCGTACGTTTGAGATTGGAAATTTGCATGCTTGTTATGAAACTTGTCGGTAGGGAAATCTAATTTGTTACATAAAGTCAGCAAATGTTGAATAAAAAGGCATCCAATTTCGACTTTGAATAATTTAATTTATAAAAGTGATCATTTCTGTGAATTTTAATGTTTGAAAATGCCACGTTGAACTGATTAGAGAGGTTTATGTAATTAGAAAACATGGATTCTCACTACACAACGTATTAGAGGATGTAATTTATTGTAGGATATAAGAACAAGATTTATCAACTTTTTCGTTACTAGGACCCGCCAAAGAGAGTTTTTCTGTCGAAAATTCGCCGTTTTCCGGTGTACGATTACAACATTTTCTCTTCTAAGGACGCAAGGGCGGGAAAGTAAAAAAAAGAACTCAAAACAACAACAAAAAAAAGCAAACAAAAAAACAAAATCGGGGTAGGTCAGTCTTCTGACCCGCCGCCTGTTCGCACAGCGAGCGCCGGCTGGAAAGACGCGAGGAAAACGACGGCGTCCCCCCCCCCCACTCATCTGTTTCCTTGCCGGAAGAGAGCGCTGGTGGCACGTGATCCCGCTCCGTCACTGAAGAAGCCGACCACTCAACGCACGTGCAATCTCCTCCAGGAACTGTAGGACTACGGGCCGTCAGAGCTTCAGTGGAGTACAAGGCTCCACACCAGTCTTCTTGAACCTTCTTCAAGTGGAGCCATTTTTGGGAGAGACACTAGCAGGGCGCATTGAGTAAATAATAACAAAATAACACGATACTTACGTAACACAAACATATTGTAATTATATTTGCTATAGAGGTAGATATCACGTAACATTGTAGGGCATGTGTATGTTTTATTTCATGTCTTCCACGACGCAAAATTAATAACACAAAGGGCAATATGATTCTTGAATTTAATGTGAAACCTGGCAGTGTTTCTTTGTCATTAAATTGTCATAGTGGTTTTACTGGACTTAATGTTAGCGACAGACCGGTGTGTGGTTAGAGGTGTTTGTGAGCCGCCAAAAATTTAGCCACGTCTCTCTCGCGAATCATATTTGTACAATAACTCGTATTCTCTATCGGAAGAGACGAAGTGTAGGAACTGGTAGTCATGATGTCGTGTTCTCCGATTGTGTCTGTCCGTCTGCCAGGGAACAATACTTAACCGTAAGCTGTCTTTTCACCAGATCGATATTCCCCATCGATGTGGTTGAAGTCGCGACCCCTTCAATTTTAAACGGATGTGTTAATTTTCGGGGATACTTTACACGAAGCTTTAACATTTTCAAAATTTTCTCAAGAGTGGCTTAAAATTTTTTGTTAATTTTTTCTCATATGGGAATTTACTGAATATTCGTAAATTGCAAAAGTTCAAAATATTTTCGGCGTCTTTATAAAAATACAAAATTAAAGATCTTAATGAAATCTGTTCTATGAAGTTGGAGTTTTAATTAGATCGTTTACAATTTTTCAAAAATTGAGTAATTTTCGAGTAATTTATCTTATAATGAAAGCAATTTTTGAAATATTATTTTCTTAAAAACTGCTCTAAAGTATTTCTTTATTTTTTCCGGAATAGTGCAATACAGTTATAAAAATGGCGCAGGAACCATTTTCTTTTAATCCTCTGTATTTTCGAAAATTGCAAAAGATTAAAATCGCAAAACTACAATATTGATGACCGAGACGTTTTACTCAGTGAAATGCCTTAGATTATGAAGTAAGAACAAGTACTTTTTTTGTAAATTGGAGTAGTTTCGCGTAAGTTTTGGAAATTTTCGGAATTGCAAATTCAAATTTCCTGCATTTCTTTTGCTAGAATTTTTGAGAAGTTATGAAGTTGCAATTAGACAATGGCAGCACCCCGACACGGCAGCTTGAATTTCTCAAAATAACTTCTCTTTGCTGGGCGGTGTTTGTGGGTGGAACGCAGTTTTGGATGGTCGAATATTTGTTAATATATTACCTTCAAATGAATTAAGTTTTCCCACATGATGCGGAATGATTAATAATAAGTTTTCCGAGTGATGGCTGAGATGTGTTAATGTGGACAGAAATTGCGGTATTATAATTTTATGTAATCGTTGCCGATGTGACAAAGTACGTGCTGTTGTAATGGAATCTAAATCCTTCCCCCCCTATGTTCCGGAAAAATTGGCAAAGGACTTTACTTGTAAGTAAACGTGTTCAGAGAAGATAACTTGTAGTTTTTAAAAAAAAGCATAAATTTTGGCGAAAGAACAGTAATGTATCTTTAATGAACGTGCTTTCGTTGAAATACACTGCATTTTGAAATATCTCTCATGGTCCAAAGGATGAACTTTTAAGTACTGAGTATTGATTTATTGGAATGGGGACTTTGATGTGAACTAGTTTTTTTTGGGGGGGGGCTCAAGAAATTGTGAGCAGATAATTTCTTTCCCCACACGTCATATACAGTTTTTACTATTTTTAACCAAATAAATAAAAACTATTCCCCCCCCCCCGAGAAAATGAAAACCCAATAAATTTGCATCATAATGGTCCATATAATGGGGCATTTCTGCAGGTTTTACTCTCTTATTTCTTTATAGTCAAACTCAAGTTCATGCTTATCTATCCTACTGCTTTTACATCCTTTTTCAAACCGCTGGCAAGGCTAGCATTTACAGACTTTTATTTTCATATGTAAAATCTTGTAGCATAAGCTTGCTATTCTTGCATTGCCTGGTTGGCACTTGCTGTCAACTACTGTTCTGCTGGAAAGCAAAAATATTTAATTTCTATACAAAGTTTTACAACTCAAATTCTTACAAAATGTTGGAACTTTCGTTTTAAAAAAATGCGCAATTCTTTCAGACGCCATGTGCATAAGCCAGTTCATCATTTAACATGTAAAACTATTCACTGGAATGAATTATTGTTGAACAAACGTATACTGGTTTCATACAACATGACATTATTAGCAAATTCTGGTCTGAGCCTTTGATATAGTTTTTCGCAAAAGGTCTTTATGCGGCACAACACAATAATGGGAATGGGGGAGATACCGAAGGTATAGGGTACAGTAAAAATAGCAACACAAATTCAGATAAATCCAAAAGATTTATTTTGAAATTTGAAGATTCTGCTAGTACATTTACGTGTCTGGAGGATTCTTGTCATTCTGTAGTGTGACCTAGGAATTTCTTATTTATTTATTAATTTTATTTACGTCGCATCAACTACGAAGGTTATTAGCGACAGACATATTAACAATATATCATTAATATATACATTAATGCATTGATATACTTAATATACATAATGTTGTGGCATAGAAAGAAGAACATTCATATCACATTATTTATATATTTTTTCTTAAATTTCATTGTACAAATTAATGCCCTTCAAAAAATTAAGAAACCGACAGCATTGTTCTTTGTCCTTTAGCGCCCTTAACTGTTAACTAGATGCAGAATATGTCACACCAAGCTCACACGTGCGCACCTGATCACCGGGAATACGACCGTTATGTGTAATGTGTGTAATGTTTCCATGTGCATTAACTATTTAGTTCTGTGCCCCAGGCGTGAGACTGACCGGACGAGACATGGTGTCAATAACGACATGACGTAGGAATTGTTTAACAAAGTGTTGCACAGCAGACTGGATACATTCTTTAATGTCTTGCTGACTCTCCCACAAACACATACACCATTAAAAAAATTACTTCATCATAATTCCTCTTAGAATTAGGTTATACATGCTTTCTTTGTGATTAGTTCTGACCCAGAACGAATTCTCACACCTCGTGCTCATCAGAACACTACATTCATCATGTCTTTCTGATATAATATGTGATTTGCACACCGAACAGTGAAACAACTTTTTCAGTGATAATATATCCCAATCAGCGGGCAAAATTTTTAAAGAAAAATTAAGTTAATTAATTTAAACATCAAATCTATAACCCTTTTCAATATTATGCATTATGAATGCATAAGAATTTACAAACCTTTCGTATTTTTTCATTGAAGTATTATATCCAAAACTATTGAAACATTATTTGCACGAGACGAATACCTTTAAAATAAATACAAATTGAAGGAATATTGAATACCAACGTCCACCCTGAACTTGCTAACTTGCTTCCCGTCTGTCTACAGTAGGCCTCCAGTGCAATGATGCTATTTGGACACATTTCGGCCTGATGTGAACTTGGCCATACTCAAAACCCTATTGAAACTTCGCCGAATCATTCCTTTTGCTCAGGATCCACGTTCGTATCTTTCTACCTATATTTATAACATTAAACCATTGTACTATTGTTTAACGGTAAATATCAGTATCAAAAACCAACATTTTTACGCCCTTTCTGTTTCTCCTTTAATCGCATTTTCGCATGTTTCCCTTCGTTTTTGATGTGAAAATTGCTCTTAAAAATCGTAACTCTGGTTAATAACATCAATGTACGATGGGTGGAATATCTGGGCTTATTTTCTCCTGCTTTGTGTGTTGATTACGAAGTTCTGGTGGACGCTGAAACTGATTATGTATTGTTGCTCAGGAAAATATGCAAAGGTATTTTTATTCCACTTGGGATGTTCGTGGGATTATGAAACTGTCGATTAGGAGAAAGCGGAACATGTAGAAATTAAAAAGTTAAACTTCAGTTGATCTCTCATAAAATGGCAATTTTCTTTCGATATGTTTTTTCTAAAATTAGCACTACTTTTACCCAAAATAAGTATCAAGACAAACGAAGTCATAACATTTTTGCTTACACAACTGTTAATTAGAATGGCTTTTTGTGTCGTCATAACAATGAGCAGTAATTATAATGATTTTTCTGCCTTTGACAATAACGTTACATAATGTGTGAATCTTCACACATTTTAAGGCGCGTCATATACAAGTCCGTTCCCTCAGGGGATCGAGTGACAACTGACAACTCCCTAGGTTAAAAGAAACGGTGTAGATTTGAAATTCGGACAAAACTCGGAACGTCAATTCGAACGGAAAGATGAATGGAACGTCCTTTTCAATGAATTGAACAGAAAATTAACTTTATTATGTTACACATTCAGAATTCCTTCAAATTCAGTCAGCCTTCCACTAGTTTTGTTTGTTGCCGAGCTTCGGCTCATCATCCGAATTTCCGCATACGCGAATCGCCCCGATCCCCGTTTAATTCGAATAAACGGGTTTAATTCCCCGTTTAGTCTTAGTTTAATTCGGAGGTGTATACTCCATTGAGGAGAAGTGAAATTCATCCTCCAAAGGTGTGAATTGTCGGAGTGGGGTGATACTGGGGACTGTCCCCAACGAGAGCTAGATGTTCTCTGCTGCAAAGAAATGTTAATTTCTCCTTGTTAGGGATACAATTATTTAAAATGAAGGAATCTAAATGAAGTAAAGAGGACAAGCAAACACTCCCGAGATAATTCTTGGGATTCATTCACTCCGGGTTGTGAAAGCGAAGATGGACTCAGTTCCACTCGTGAACTATTCGATTCGTCGCTTCTTGCAAGTAAATCATGATTGGTGAGGTTGCTCATGTCGTTGAGGTATGTGTGTGCTCATGTCGTCGGAGAGAGGTCTCGAAATTTCCTGCGCGCGACCGATTACGCATTCATTTCTGCAACGGAAATCGTTGTGCAAGCGATTCGCGTGTCACAATGCCCTAGGATTAACACACGTGTCAGATATTCTAAAATTAATCTAATTTTTATAAAAAAATATGCACTCCTTTATTTTTTAGGTTTCAAACTCAAATAAGTAATTTTAATATAATATATCAAGATGTCGGTTGCAGAAAGGAGATTGTACATTCAGTATCCCATTACAGAGAACAAAAAAATTGCATTTCTTATAAAAGTACTGTGATAAAATAATGAAATAATAATAATAATTTTACCTTTAATTTGCTAGCTCAGTTCTTTGGTTCTCATGCTCTCTATACAGAGAAGCCTGGAAGTCTGAAATTATTTATATTCCGAAGGAATTACATACAACGTGGCACAACAATAATTTTGTTTATTAAGAATGGAATTTGAGATTAACAATATAAAAATTCTCTTGTTTGATTTCATGCATTAGGTTCACGGTACCGAATTGTCTGGCGTTGTGAAACGATGGCCCCGCAGTTCGGAGCCCCTTGACTTCCGCGCCGAAAATCCCTCTTCGCGCCGGTCGTCGCCGAAGTCGTCTGCTTCTTTCTTGCTGCTCACTTCCTGCACTATTGTTCCACAATTTGTCCTCCCTATTCGCGTCGATGTCCAACTTAAATAATTCAGCTTACATACGCGCCGCTACCACCAGGATGCCAGTCAACCACCTCAACTCTCTCCAGCGTCCCCTTCTAGCCCGTCAACAACCTTCGTTACCTAGTAACCGCGACCGTCCAGATTAAAGCGCGGCGTTTGTTTTATAATATATTGTATATTATAGCTCCGTCCGTCCAGATTAAGGCGCGGCGTTTGTTCTGTAATATTTTGTATATTACAGTACATATTCAAGAAAAAATCTTCGTAATTGTGCTTTTAATTAAATTAGCCTTTGAACAATCACGGTTTATTCAATAGATGTACCTTTCTTCTATAGAGTTCAGAATTGTTCGCTTAATTCCAAGTATAGAGTGATTAAAATAACAGGGTTCATGTTCACCTACGAATATATAATTAATTTATCGTGAGAGCTAAAAACAAATTAAAAACGTTTAATGTGATTATTTGTTTTTGATTGGAGTTCGGTGGGAGTGGTTCTCGCATGGTTATATTTTATTAGATTTGACATATGAGAGCTTTGTGAACACATTGCTAAACAGACCAGTAAAATGTGTAACAACATGTTCTACGTTTAGTTCATTGCCTAATTGTTTTTTGGAAACAAACTAAGGAGCATAGGTTATTGTTTTCAAGATATTATTTTGAATTATTTAATTCCTCTTAAATATTAATTAGTCGTGGTAACATTGATGCAGAGAAGAGGGGGGTAAAATTGTTGATTTAAATTTGATTGAAGCTGCAATTAATGCAGTGGGTTACTTAATTCTGATTAAAAGTTTGAGTAGTTGCACTTTATTGTTTTTGTGATTTATGTGAGGTCTCCAATTTGGATTTGCAGCCTAACTATTTAGTTGGCTGGTTTGGGGCTACCAAAATATTTGTTCATGTAGAGTTAATGGAGTGGGGAAAGGAAACAGACTAAATGTAAATATTGTGTGTACTGTTTAATTTTAATTTGATTTAATTTTCCATTTATCTGTTGAGCTGTCAATTACAACTTGACACTTTGTGCTTGTATTCTTTCCTGATGGTTTAAGCAGTTTTTCAAAAACACTTCCTTTTTTGCGCAGGCATGCCACACTAGAGCATCTCAAAACTATCACTTGGAATTGTAGACCGAATTTTAATTGTTAGGTAATGCGGCGATCATGTTTGATCGTGACGTCACTCGAGAGCGCTGCGGTTAGAGGCAGCGGACGTCCCTCCTTTGCGCATGCGCTGTGAACTTTCCAGTCGAAATGTTACTGTGCGTAGAATAACAACAGTGCCGGCACCATACTTGGATTTATGCAGAGCTGCCTCTGACGTAAATCAGAGTAATTTCGTTAAATTTACTTCATCAGTGTTGTTTTGTTTTAATTCTAAATTTATTAGCTCAAAATTGTCAATTTAGAATTAGTTTAATTATTATTCATCTCACTTTATTCTTCTTCTCCACTCTACCACTTCTTAGTTCATTTATCTATCTCCTCTTTACTTCAAAATTTTCCAAATATTAAACTTACTTCGTTCATAAAATTTTATCTTCATTTAGCTTCATTTTCTTTATTTTCTTTATTGCTATTATCTTGTCACTTGTGTTATAATTATGTATTATTGTTTTTATAAATAAATAAATAAATAAATTTAAAAAAAAGCCCTAAGAACTACCGTTTGGCGAAGTGAAGCGAGGCGAGTGCCATTCCATTTCTTGTTTGGAGCTGCTCAAACAATTTCAACGGAGACGGACTAAAAGTGACAGCAAGAACCCACGTGCGCCGCCCAGACATGGGACAACCATAGGGCGGCCACAGAACTCTTAAGAAACCCCCAAAATATTTCAAACTCCGGCGGAAGCGCTCCCGCAAGGGAGCAGGCCGCCACCTAGAAGAACACAAGTGCTTCGACGTAAATCACCTGTTACGGTGTCATCCAACGGGAAGGTTGAACACCACCATAGTGACGTCACTGTCGTGACGTGTAAGATCCCGATTGGGTGGCACCGTAACAGCTGATGACCTGCCAGAGGAGGAGTACAATAAATTGCAGTGTATACTTGGATTTATTCAGAGCTGTGTTTGATGTAAATCAGCTGTTACGCTGTCATCCAATGGGCAGGTTGAACGCCGTCATAGTGACGTCACTGCCGTGTCGTGGAACGTCCCGATGTGATGGCACCGTAACAGCTCAACAACCAATTAACAACCAGCAAGATTTAAGCGTGCGATTATATTCCACAGAATACCAAGTAGTCAATTAATTCTCACGTTGATGTAGAGCAGGGCTGTCCAACGTAGGACTTATGGGCCGCATATCAAATTCTTGTTAAGCCGCGGGCCACACAGTCATTTAAGATGGTTTTTACTCTAACTACTGAGATTATACGAAAAAAAAACATATATTAGATACGATTTTTATTCAACATACTTAATGATTAATGTACATATACAATGTAACATACATACAGGAAATTAATATATCATTAAATAAAAATAAGAAGAATTATGCCACTGTATTGTATTTGGTTGGTACAATAAAATGTTTCAAAGCAGTCGGCGCAAAGCAAAAGATCCGGCGAACTGCATGCGGGCCGCCAGTTGGAAAGCCCTGATATGGAGATCCTGCACATTTGCCTGCCCGCGCTACATAGGGTACTCAGGAGAGGTAAACCGTAAATATAATAGGTCTAAATAGCCTCATTTTGTAGATTCCGCTCAAGGAATAACAACTCAAGTTCCTGAGGCCGAACAGATTTGCAATGGCCTTGGTTGCACTGCTCCTGAGTTATGCAATGGGAACGTGTATTGTAGCGTAAGGTGCGTTTGGGATCAGTACACCTCCTGTCTGTATGATGCAGACATTTTTTTCGTGTTAAATCCGTTGAATTTCTAGAGATCATTACCTAACCAGGGGTATCACAGTTGCAGGGAGTAGCGGAGACTTATACATCAAAGAAAAGCGTCATCTTCCCGTAGGGTATTATATTGCACTTACGGGGTTCACACAGCACTTCGTAACTCATTGTCTTAAAGTTTTTTTTTTTTAATTTATTAACCAATAAGATCAGCAGCTGGTTGCTGCTTTACATTATTTAGTTGATATGTTTACATATTACACACTCTTTTACAAAGAACTTAACTAATTACATAACAAGGGATACAATATGGATTACAAGTTAATACACTTTAATAAATTACAATTAATTTACAATACTGAAGAGGTATAAATGCTTCTCACAATGGGCAGTGAAACACTAGTACTTACAATTACTTACATTAACTACATGAGGAATGGTCTTGTGGATGGGAGGTGTGTATTTCCTCATACCAGCTAATCTATATTCAGTCTTTTTATCAGGGGGGAAGGAAAACATCTTTGGGAAATTTAGATTTAATTCTAGGGTTTGTTGGGCCATTTCTATTGAGATTGAAAATGTTTGTGCTTGGACATTGGCTTAGTTTGCTTAAAAAATTATTGGAGAGTTTTGATAGAAATTCGGATAGTAGGGGTATTTTTAATTCATGATGAATTTGCTCATTTGTAATGTACCAAGGCGCTTTAATGGCCAGACGGAGGAATTTGTTCTGAATTGTTTGTAGTTTTGTAAGTGATGACTTGGAGGCTCCTCCCCAGATTACACATGCATATGACATAGAAGGTCTTACAATTGACTTAAATATTGACAGGGCAGTTTCTGTTTTCAGATGAGACTTCTTGTTGATGAGTGGATATAGTTTGCCAATTTTTTTGTTTAGTAGATTTTTCTATTTTCATTATGTGTTCTTTCCAGGTTAACTTAGTATCAAAATGTAAGCCAAGATATTTGATTGCTTTAGATTTGTCAGTCCAGGGTATTGGAGTATTTTGAATATTTAGTGGTGGTAAGACAGGTATTTTCCTTAGTGTAAAGATTTTGCCAACTGTTTTAGATGCGTTTAGAGCTATTCTCCATTTCTGTGTCCAAGTTACAAATTTTGAAAGATCTTCTTGTAAGAGTTTTGCTCCTCGTTCGCAAGAGCTGGAGGAAATGAACAAGGTGGTGTCGTCAGCGAAAGTAGCCATTTGCGATTTTGCTGGTGAGGGGAAATCTGCTGTGTAGATGTTGTATAGCAAAGGGGAGAGCGATGATCCTTGCGGTACTCCTGCAGAAATATTTTCAATATGGGAAGCTGTGTTGTTTAAACCACACTGTAAACGTTCGACCTTGGATGAAGCTCTGAATGATTTTATAGAGAAAAGAAGGTGTACCCAATATCTTTAGTTTATAAAGTAAACCTGCATGCCATACTCGGTCGAAGGCTTGTGAGACGTCTAGAAAAACTGCGAGAGTGTATCTTTTATTTTCGAAGGAGTTCGCTATATGGTTTGTTAGTCTGAGAAGTTGGTGGGTTGAGGAATGTTTTTCTTTGAATCCGAATTGAATGTTAGGGATTGCATTAATTTCATTTAGGTATTTAGTTAATCTGTTTAATATGAGTTTTTCAAAAATTTTGCTGATTGAAGGAATTAGGCTGATGGGTCTGTAATTTGAAATTTGTTTATGATCCTTTCCTGGTTTGGGAATTGGAATAATTTCGGCATGCTTCCATTGCTGTGGGAAGTAGCCCAACCTTAAACATGCGTTGAAAATAGCTGTTAAAACACTAATAGCTTGTTGTGGGAGTTCTTTTATAATAAAGTTAGGTATTTGGTCGTGGCCTGAAGATTTCTTTGGGCGTAAGCATTTAATTTGATTATTAATTTCCTTCGGTGAAATAAATTTTGTAGGAAGCTCTGCTGTGAACCAATCTTTGTTGATTTCGTTTTCAACTTTATCTGTAAAAGCCGTGTCGTGAGATATGTTCGGGCTGAATGCCGCGGCGAAGTGCTTTGCAAATGCACGGGTTTTTTCGCTGTCAGTTATAGCTTCACTATTTCCTGATTTTATTGCTGGAATGTTAATTTTTTCTTTAGTTAAATGCCTAATTATTGACCATTGGTCATGTGAAGCTGGGGTAATTTGACTAATAGATTTCTGAAATGTTGTAAATCTAATTTTTTCGAGTTGTTTGTTTATATGATGACCTAGGCTATTTATTTGGTTTTTTAAGTGAGGGAGCCTGAGCCTCTGCCATTTGCGTCTTAGCTGGCGTTTGGTGGCGATCATTTTCAAAAGCCTATTTGGGATAGTAGGGTTCTTGAAACCTGGTCGTGGGACTGTTGTTTGTGATTCTTTAATTGCATTGTGGATGAGCGAGGTAAACTGTTCTATTTCAGTTTCAATTCTGATGTTATTAGTCATGTTTTTTGGTACTGACAGTTGGTGGGACAAGTAATCACGAAATTTTTGCCAATTTATTGTTCCTGTGACGATGCGTGGTCTATGTCTAACGGGTAGTATATTTACGTTGAAAGTTATTATTACCGGTGTGTGGTCAGAGTTTAATTCTGGCTGCGGGCTTTGTATTAACGGAAGGTTGATATTTTTTGTTAACGTTAGATCCAGAATGTCTGGTTTAACATTGATATGTGATGGATAAAAGGTGGGTGATGTAGGTGCATTTACTGTACAGGCCTTTTCTGATGCGATTTGAAAGAGCTTTTTGCCTTGAGGCGAAGTGGTATTGCAACCCCACAGTTTATTTTTAGCGTTAAAATCGCCACTAATTATGATTGGACTATTGAGAGAAAGTAGCTGTTTTAGAAGGTCGGTTGGAAATGGTCTGTTAGGGGGCCTATACGCAGCAATTATGTGCACATCAAGTTGACTTGATTGCGTTAATTTGATTCCTATTGTTTCCAAGTTTTCAGAAGAAGGAGTATTTAAGCTGCAATGCGCAATTCTTTTGTGGATTACAATTGCTACTCCACCGGCAGCTTTATCGCATAGCCGGTCATTTCTGTAAGCTATGTATCCCGGAATTTTTAAATTACACTTTGAGGAGGGGCGGAGGTGAGTTTCGGTTAGGCAAGCAATATCGATCTTTTTTGAACGTAAGAAATGCGAGAAATAGTCGAAACTGTTTTTCAATTCCATTGCAATTCCAATTGAGTAGAGTTAAACCGCTTAATTTATTTTGAGCCATTAGGTAATAATGAAGAAATTATTGTGTTGATTAGAGATTGTAGCTGCGGAACTAATATTGCCATGACTTGGGAGATAATATTATTAACAATTTGAGAGGTGAACTCTATGGGATTGTTAATATTGTTTGATGAAGCCACCTGCGCATAAAGAGAGGTACTTGCTTGAGGCCTTCTTGGATTGTTGATAATTGGCAATGAAGGAAAGTTAGTGTTATCCAGAACTGGCGGAGGCCCGGACCTTGTAGCTTGAGGTACAGGTGGTCGCGGTTGTTGGAAGTTTGCACTGTTCGGGGCCACATGACTTGAGTTTTGTCCTTTGTAGCGTAATTTTGGACATTGTTTGAAGCTGGCTCGGTGCCAACCTTGACAGTTTATACACCTGGGAGGGGCATTTATTGGCAATGGGCAAGATTCGTAATGATGGTTGCCAAGACAACGTACGCAGCGTGATTCGCGTCCACAATTGTTTTTAGAGTGACCGTAGCGTTGACAGTTTTTGCATTGTACTGGGAACGCTGATTTCCTTTTTTCTTCGACTTTAACTATTGCATTAAAAAGGTTGTTTAGTTTATATATGGTTTTTGCTATGTCGTTGTTTAGAAGTTCAACCGCGCACAGAATAGTGGGGGAATGGAATTTGTATATTCTATTGATTTTCTGCACCGGATAGTTCAGACGATGGAGTTCGTCAAGTACTTCACTATCAGAATAGCACGTTGGTATCCCACGTATTATTACTGTTAGCGGCCTGTTGGTTGGGTCTCTGAACGAATGAAAGTCTAGATGTTCTTCTTTACAGAATTTGACAAGATTTCTGAAGTCTTCAATAGTTGTAGGCTGAACTCTAACAGTTGATTCGATAATAATTCTATTATTAATTGGGTCTTTTTTCTTGTTTTGATATTGTTTTGTAGAGAACTTAGATTTCATAAACTTTTTCAAATCACCCACTAATAGAGTATGATTATGCGCATTATGAATGAAAACTGGTGGAGTTTTTTCAATTAAATTTTCTGTGACTATTTCATTTGAATCAACACTATCGTCTAAGTCGCTAAGTGGTGCATATCTATTTTTTGTTGGTAAATCCACAATCAATTTGCCGCTGCCACTAGTTAGCCTGTTGTTTGGTACTGACCTTTTGGAGTTCTCACGGTCCTCTGAGAAGTCGCCTTCACGCTTTTTCCCTGTTGTTGATGCACTTTGATTGGTACTCTGGCCGATTTCCAGTAATTCGTGGCAACTGTTTGGAGACTGTTGTGGCGAGGGCGAAGTTTCTTGTGAGGGTTGTTGCTGTTGAATTCCCTGCTGGTGAAGTTGAGGTTGTGAGCTTTCCAGTTGACCTCGATGATGTTCAAACGCCTGTTGATGGGCTGGTATTTCACTGCTGTAAACAGCTTCCATTGCACCTCGCACTAATTCCCCAGTATGGGAATACTGATTAGAAAACATTTTAGTTTTACTGAAAACTATTGAGCACTTCCTACTTTAAATATAACTGTAAAAATAGTTTAAGTTCTGATCACACTGGAGCGCGGCGGCCCTCGCAGGTCGAGAGCACGCCGCAGACTAGTACGCCTTGAGCTTATCTACACGGAGCGGAGCGCTGCTGGCACGACCGTTCGCGACGGAGGCTCTAAGCGAAGTGTGTCTTAAAGTGAAAGCAACTGATTCCAACTTCGGAGAATCTCAGCCCCTGAACTGATCTGAGTCTTTCTCATCTCTGAAACAATCCCAGATTGTCATTTGTCGCTCCTTTTGCTGAGCGTGTCGAAGTGATGCGGTCTCTTCTCCTGCGTTAATCAATGTGGCACAGAGAATTTGCTAATCTGTCTTTAAAATGGACCTGGTCATTTCCTCTTTCTGACAGCAAGTTTCACTGCAAGGATTCTGCTGGTTATTCGTCTATCACTGGCAACAATTGTTTTTAAAAATATTTTCATCCCTCCGAACAGATACAGGACGCTCGACACGTGGTTCGTTTTCTAGGGATTCTCTTCGTCTCTTAAATGCTACAATGCAGCGAAATATTTGTGCGCGACTAAACAATAATCTCCGTCATCTTTGTATTTCTGATGGCTTTTTTCCTAATGCACAGTTACATTTTCTCACTGCTCTTTGATCCATGATGCTGCGTTTGACCGCCGCTATTTGCTATTCTTCACGGCTGCTGAGTCATCGACAAGATCATTGCGTCTGCGCGTTCAGCACAATTTATTTTCTTATTTATTTATTTACGTCAAAAAACAGTTAAAACTGTGTGTGACGAGCTATGGGGAGAAGTGAAATTTGTGCAAGTTTTCATAATTCTGTGATCTCTGTCCTAAACCATATTCTAGTCGAATTTTGAATACAGAAAAAGAGCGTTTTTTTCGAGTTTTGTTGACAAAATATTCGCTCCTTTATAATAAAATATATTTTCAAAGGTAAATTTGCTATAAATTTGTGCCCTTAACCCTCATCATGTTCTACATGAAAGAATAATACTTTTTGCTACGATAATATGGAAAACGATAATTTGAATAACTATATTTCCCACTGAAATTCAGAAGACGTGCGCAAGAAATGAAGTTACATTTATGTCCAGAAGCAAAACAAGGAACCATCTCAGCATTTGGTCAAAGGATCAGGGAAACTGGACGAAAAACGTGATCGAGATGGGGGCCATCAACCCAGAAACTGTGGTACAATACTTGTTACAGGTTCTTTAGAATTATACACTCCAAATGATAAATAATTATATTAACTATCATTTTTAAAATTAATGTTACTTCCCTTTTGATGCTCGGTATAGTCTCGTATTGTATAGAAACAGTTATGCAGCAGAAAAGATTTTACTTGGGACTTAAACTTTTCTTTCGAATTTAATAGTTTAATGTCATCTGGAAAAGTGTTGTGGAGTAATGTACATCAATCTGGGGTGTGAAATGGTAATCACCTTCGGAACGTTTCTTCAAAGTGTCCCCCAAAATAAATCAGTCTCTTTACTTATTTGGTGTACTACGTACTCACCGCTAGACTGTTTGCTTCGGCGGTGACGCCACCCGCAGCGCCATTTGGCTCTGCAAAACGTATAGGCCGCCTCAGGCCACGCGTACATGCATACTGCCTTTACCAGGGCTCATAAACATTATGTCGGTGTCCGGACATGAAATATCATTAGGTGGGGATAAGCATTTTAGCTGAAATCCCATTTTAATCTCCCAGGGTTGTTAGCCCTGGGAGTATGGAAGATGAAATGATGATAGTGAGGAGTGAAAGGAGTTGTCCCTTCACCCTACATCATCATCCTATCATCTCATAATTCACACTTCAGGGCGTAACAACCTTGTCGTACCGAGGGATACAGTTGAAGAGCTGAAATTCTTAAAATTACACACGTTAATCCTGTAGCGTGGTCACAAATGGCCGATAATAATAATAATAATAATAATAATAATAATAATAATAATAATAATAATAATAATGACTAGGTGCAGATTAATAAAGATCAATCATTTATGTGGCTTAAAAGGGGAAGAATGAAGCCAGAATCGGAAGCACTTGTAACAGCTGCCCCAGATCAGGCCTTGAGAACACGACATTATGATAAAGCGGTTCTCAAAATTTCCCAAGATGATAAATGCGGCATTTGTCAGGAACACGTAGAAACCATTGATCATATTGTCTCAGTTTGTCCAATCCTAGCAAAGACCGAATACTTGAAAAGACACGATAGGGTATGTAGCTACCTCCACTGGCAGATCTGTAACGCCTTCGAAGTTCCGAACACATGCCCCAAGTGATACGAACACTCACCGAAACCGGTGACGTCTGTTGGATTGTGTACGATATTGTACGACCAACAAATTCAAACGGATCGCACGATAGCGGCAAACAAACCGGATATAGTTATCCGGGATTTGGCGAAAAAATCGTGTTTACTTGTCGATGTTGCTGTACCTTGCGATCAAAACGTCGTTACCAAGGAGGCAGAGAAACGTCTTAAATACAAGAGTTTGGAAATCGAGATCAGCCGAATGTGGGGCGTCAAAGCACAGGTCGTCCCGATAGTTATCGGAGCTCTGGGATTTGTTCCGCAAAATTTGTGTAAGAACTTGTCTAAACTCCCAGGTAATTCAAAAGACTGGGAAGTGCAAGAAATCGCTGTATTTGGAACAGCTCACATTTTGCGCAAAGTATTGTAGAGGCACCGACAGTCCCTAGATCTACTCCTTAGGTAGCTGGTTGCAACCTAGATTTTATATTCAGCCGACACGTAACATCTTTAGTCGTGATTTAGAGGAATAATAATAATAATAATAATAATAATAATAATAATAATAATGATAAGACATGTCGTACAAGTGGCTCACTGTGGGGTATCTGTTTCCTGAGACCGAGGGCCTCATTATTGCAATACAGGACCAGGTGATACCAACCAAAAACTATCTCAAGCACATAGTTAAAGACCCTTCAGTAGTAGATGATAATTGCAGAATGTGTTTCCAAAGATCTGAAACAATCCAGCATATATTAACTGGTTGTAGTGTACTGGCTCCCTCTGAATATAAAATCAGGCATGACAACATTGGACGTATTATCCATGCCAAACTTGCTGAGAAATACGGTCTTCTGCACGAGATAACACCATATTATAAGTATCATCCCCAAACGGTCCTAGAGAATACCGCCTACAAATTGTATTGGGACAGAAGCATCCTGACAGACAAAACCATCCATCACAACAGACCTGATATCACTATCTGGGACAGGGTATCCAAGAAAGTCTTCTTTGTGGACTTCGCGGTGGTTGACAACAACAACATCATGACCACCTACCAGACAAAGCTGGGAAAATACAGAGAATTGGTCCAAGTCGTGAAGGAGGAATGGTCCTTAGAAAATGCGAAGACAATCCCTATTGTAATCTCAGCAACTGGTATCGTACCAAAGGTCACTGTAAAGTCAGTGGAAGAACTGGATATAAACAAAATATTTTGATAAACATGCAGAAAGCGGTAATAATTAATACATGTTCTTTGGTTAGAAGAATTATGGGTTCAGATTTATAAAACATTTGTTGAAAATTTTTATATACAATTCAAAGGTCTTAATTTTTATAAATGTTGTGTAAATACTGTGTCCTATGTACTGTGTTGTTTAAATGCTGTGTAAATACTGTAAGCGCTATTTATTAACTTGTAAGTAATAAGTGATCATGCTTTGATATGTATCTGTGTGATTACTGTAATTCCAGAAAGCTGTGAATAAAGAGATAATAATAATAATGATAATAATAATAATACTGTACTAATGCTAACAATAAATAAATAAATAATGAACTCGTGCACACGTATGTAGCATTTTCCATGAGGACTCACGTACTACTTGTTTGCACGTGCCCGGATGTTCTCTGGGCAGCCGCGCTCTCCGCGTCGCCTGCGAGGGGGTGGGGGTGAGGGGCAAGAGGAAAACGCGTCGCGTTGCAGCGTTGGCTCTTCCGCCGCCGCGGCGCGCCGAGGCGAGGCGAAGCGACGCGACGCGACGCGACGACGTCGGAAGAGCGAGCGCATCCTTGGCGCGCGCGGCGCTCGGCGCGTGACTGCCTCTGCCCGCCACCAAGACGAAGGAAATCGCTCCGATTTCGCGCACGCCGCCCACCTGTTGCGCCGCCTCGCCACTCGCAGCCTGAGATTCTCAGGCAGCCTCGGTCGGCAGCGGGAGATTTGCCTACCAGCCAAATAACCAGTTGAACAAGAGCGTCGTAGGCTAGATCTGGGTTGTCCGGGTGACGCCGCGTGCCAGGCTGTGTAGCCGACGTTTCGACCATCATTTCGCAGTCTTCTTCCAGCCCTAAAGAAGAAGACCAGCCCTGAAGAAGACCGCGAAATGATGGTCGAAACGTCGGCTACACAGCCTGGGACGCAGCGTCACCCGGACAACCGAGATCTAAACTCTGGCCGCGGAAGCCTAAGACTTCATACAGCGTCGTAGGCTGAATACCTATCTGATGAGCAGTGGCGTAGCGTCAGGGGACGCTAAGATGCTGAGCATCCCCACGTAAAATATTAATCGAACAACCATAAATATTGTATTGATGATCTTCCAAGTGAGTGAAACACATTGAGCGAAACATTTTTTGTATTAATTTTTAAGTGATTTCTTATGATTGAATTCGGCGCGTTTTACAAGCTGGCCTCTGATTGCTTGGACGTTAAAATGGTTCTAGCACCTGCCACGAGATTGCGCATGCGTCATTGCCCTTCGCAGTCGGCGAGGTTCCCCCCATACCCACCTCACGTCTCTCCGAAAGATTCACGAGTTTCTTACGCTAGCGTACGACTGAGAAAAGGCTTTTGAGCAGTTGCTCGTTTGTGCACGAGAGCGCAGCACACTTGAGGTTGTCAGTGAAATATTTTTCTTTCTCACACGAGATTCTCTGCTTGGTTATGGGCACGAACAGAAGAAATAATGCTTGCCTATTAATTCTTAATTAATATCTAAGAAGATGAATTCTTCATAAAATATATTAAATATTATTTTGGTCTGAAATGTATAAATTCACAAGTGATATCATTGCCAATCGCGCATGAGAATTAAAGCAGAGCCATTTCATAATTTGCTTTCAAGAAGTCTCCTGACATAAATCTGTTGAAGTATTGTAACATTTGTTTTGATAAAGATAGATTCTAGAGAACATTAAAGACCATGATGTGTTCATTTAGCGTTATTGTTGAGCATCCCCAAACGCGCGAGTCACGCTACGCCGCTGCTGATGAGGCCGACAGGACGAAACGCTGATTGTTGCTGATTACTCTCTGAGGACCCTTTCGGGTATTACACTGGACCTTAACAGTTCGGCCAGGATGGACACAAAGGTAAAGATCGCTTGAATGAAATAGAAGTAAAGCAACACGGGAATCATTTGCTCTTTTCAGAGCGTCGCCACATACAAGTTGGCGATGTGGCTGGATAGCCCCAGTTTCGCCTTGTTTTCCGCGGACAGACCGCATGACTGGTGTTTTGCGCACTAAATGAGTGCACGCAGTTGAGTAGGACGCGCCCCGAAAGAAAAAACTGTTACATTTTGTGAAAAAGTTACGTAATGTACACAAATACACTTAAACTAATGATACGAAACCGATACCAAACGTGATTGTATATGTCATACGTATTTCTATATGACAGTGGTATTCTCTAATATTAAATACAATCAAAACACGTATTACGAAATATTCGTATTTGGAAATAGAATTATTTTATTGGCATCATTTTACTTAAGAAGAAACGAAGAAAGAAACATTTTTAATCGTTATAAATGCTTAATTACAGTTCACCTCATTATGCGGCCACATGAGGTCTCGATCAAGCAGTGTTTGATACGGTCGCGATCATGCGACATCTAGCGGCATGACCGAGAAAGATGCGAAATGCAGTGACATATTCCAACGTGGAGGCGGGCCTTGTGAGGCTATGAAAAATTCGCAGTAAATAGAGTGGATTTCTATGATTTTGTATATTTCTGTCCGTTGCTTCAGGGCTTAGCTAAGTGAAATTTCTTGACATGTGATTTAGAATATGATGCTATATTGATTAATATGTTAGTACATACTTAGCTGATTATTCCTGTTCGTGCATATTCGTATAATTATTGGAGCATATTTTGCAGATTTCGTTAAAATAGAGACTTATCTCTAAAATATTTCATGTTTACATAAAAACTATTTATTTGTGAGCGTTTGTTGATTAGAACGAGCTGGACACAATTTGCATTTTTCTTCTTTTTTATAAATGATTAAATACTTGTGCAAATGTAGATTTTTTGATATCATAATTTCTAAACGAAGCAGAAAAAATTAAAGATGACACACATTGTACTTCACTAAGGTGCATATTTACTTCAGTTATTTGTCCTGAGAAGTAAGCTAGGGTATATTATGTTTGCAAAAGAATGTCTTTTCACTCCAAGCATGCTTCTCAATTTGATCAAGAAAGGTTTATACAGAACATGAAATTGTTAATTTTAATTTAATATTAAAGTGCATTTTTAAGAATTTTTAAGTCATAAATACATATTTTAAAAAGCATAATTAAGATTTTTTAAGCATAAAAATCCTGTCTCTAAAGTCAGAAGCTACTACAACTGTTATACGCTGACGTTTTTTGTGCTCCGGAATACCTATCCCCACCTTTGCCAACATTAGTTGAATTAAGAATAAGCGTCGGCAACGAATGTTGTAGACAAAATCTGATAAGCAGAAATGTTCGCTCCCGTGTAATAGAAACTATTTTGCACCACAAAATTCATTTTGTCAAAATAATCAAATTCTCCACTCCTCACGAAACTTGCGAATCGAGGGCTCAAGAAAACGCGCGCGGATAATACATAAATGAGAGGAGAGTGCAGTGGTGTCAAGGTCCTCTACTGGTGGCAGTGGCAATTCTTCGTGGCACCGTAGCATGCCGCGAGCTTCTCTGCGCAACTATCGCCGAGAAAGGGAACTATTAATAGTAACCCCGTCGTTTAACAATAGGGAGGGATGGCGTTGTCTCTGGTGGCGAGGTGATGAACTGCGTGGAGGGGCGATTTCGTCGTGGCACTCGCGCCACGGACTCGACCTTGACACCGTTGGTGTAGCGCTTCCTCCCCTCTAGGCAGGCACCGTTTGGCGGAGCGTCTCGGTGCTCGAGAGGTGCACGGGCGGACGTGCTCCACCCCGGGCGCCATAAACGGCAATCCGCGTGCGTGCGTGCGTGCTTGCGTGCGCGCGGGGCAGTAAACGCGTCGAGACGCTGCCTCCCCCCCCCCTCGGGCGCAGCCGAATTTCTCGGCGAGGGACTTGTCGAACGATTGCCTCCACGGTGAGAAGCTCAGCCGTGGACGCGGAGCAGCCAAGTGGCCCTCTCTACTGAAATCAAAATGAAACTAACGATGCTTTGATGTTTGACATATACAGTTGGTAACACTCTTGTTTGTACAGTCCATAATTTGCTCGAAAATCGTTAATTTTAAGTGGAAAATTAATGCTAATTAAAAATATATTACAAGATAATTGAATAATTCCAGTTACACCTTCCTTGCGGCTAGTTCTCCAGCGAGTAACTGTGCTTCAAATTCAAGGCCATTTCGTCTAGGTGTACAATGTAACATTTTATGTAACTAGAATTATTCAATGATCTTGTAATATATTTATCATTAGAATTAATTTTCCACTTAAAATTAACGATTTTCGAGCAAATTATGGACTGTACAAACAAGACTCTTACCAACTGTATATGTCGTTTGTGAAATCAGATAGGATCGACTTTGGGCTTTAGCCTTTCCTGCAATGAAAGAATGGACTTTATTAAAGCACACATTAGGGAGTTTTAGCGCCAGATGTAAGGAGACATCCTTAAACTATATTGATCAAGACTTTATACGGTCGTAATGAACAACATTAAGAAGAGGTTTAGCAATAGCGTGATTGCGTTACGACAAAAGAAGCATTTTGAGCGTTGAATAGGGAAGTTACATAATGTATCAAAGAGTATAGGGTAGTGGTGAGACATTTTAATCACGAAACGAGTCAAGTGTATAACAAATCTACATTGTGCACGGAGTTTTAGATTTTATGACCCTCGGTGACGAGTATTCAGTCTGGAATTTTGAATCAGCTTTTTTGAGAATGTAGGAAGTATTTTAAAACAACGTTCGTTATGCTCGTAAGACATAATCTAACCGGAAGATATGATTTCAGCTTCTTTTTCGCGAATTTCTTTTACTGCCACTTCTCCAATATTTCCCATTATTTCTTGTCAGCGTTGTGGAGTTGGTAAGAAATAATATTAACTGCCTCACATTCGATAATAGGTTTATCAGAGTTGGAGAAATGTAACCTTGCGTGTTTTTAGGCGGCCATTTTGCCGCTTGTAAGGTGACCGTGTAAGGTGTCTAGTTTTTCAAATAATGTTGCTAATTTCGCGCTATTTTTCAAAATCTGGACGTTAAGAAAATTCGCTCAGATAATCTCCTCCCCCATACGTCATATACAGTTTTTACTGTTTTTTGACTAAATAAATATCAATATCAATACTGTAGAGACTCCTATACGCGTTCATTATTTAAAGGTACGTGGTGGGACCTTAGGCTTAAGATAGGACGTTATGACTTCTAGGCCGGTCTCATGATTGTTAGTGCATAACGCGGCCACCTTACGCATGGCGCTAAAACTCTCTATTGGCAGACCCGCACGGGCCCCAAGGGCCCGGGGCCAGGCCCTCCAATGTTCATGGGCCCCCGATATTAAAACATATTTAATACTAAATGTTTCAAAAAATAAAGTAAAAACCGTATTAAAAAGCGGTGTTTGATTAAACCATACGCAAAAATTCGAATATCGGAGTGACGTGTCGCGCATTATTGGATAATATTTATAATATGGAATGTTGTTGATTGCTACGAAAATGTCAGTCAGCGTTGAGAAGTTAATTTTTTAACTAAACTTATCTTTAAATTGGGGGGGGGGGAGAGATCGGTGAAAGTAAGAATTAGGGCCCGGAAATTAGCGTAGGCCCAAGGGCCCCCAAAGCTATTAAAACGGCCCTACACATTGGCCATGTGAACTGAAAATCACCAAAAATTAGCATAGGCCCTTCTTGCAGTAAGCTATAAATAATTATGTATATGAAATCATACGTAGAATATGTTTTTAGTTTCTTAAGGTACATTATTTAATGTCACTGTAGCTAAGTATACACGTAGTTTAAATATATTTCACACACTGCACGCAATGAATCAATGCTCAAAAGTTGAATTTGGGATTACGCTTAAAGAATTCACTTTAAAATAATTAATTTTTGTACACTCGTTTCTAGTATATTCCAGAAATAAATACTTAAATGATAAAAGACGACCGATAGATTCATAATGTAATTTTTGTGCATTCTGAAGACAATATTGAAGTATACGATAGATATCAGAGGTATTATCGTATCTATAGACTGTAAATAACTCCTCTCCTGCGATATTTAAAAGCTGGACAAATATGTGAACAAATAAATGTCAATATGGTTGAAAGCAATCATTCATCACAGTCAAATAATGACGCTAATGCAAATATTGAAACTTCTGGATTGGTACTGTGACAGATCTCAATGTGTGATAATGATCAGAAGATATTTTATTTAATGAAAAGGTGTGAAAGCATGAAGAATGCATATAGACATGATGGTAGGATTGGTTGCGGGGCAACGACATCGAGCAGATTACAATGATGTATATATATACTCATAGATGGATGACCGTCGCCTTGGCGGTGAGGCCACCCAAGGCGCCATTTTGCACGGCAAAAACCTTGTTCGTATTGCCGAAAGCGGTGTGTTGTAGTGCGTTTTCTCTTGAGTGATGAGTGAAACATTTTTTGTTTTGATTTTTTAAATGTTTTCATTTTGATATTGACTTAATGTAATTGTTATTTTCAAAATTGGCCCAGTAAATCAATTATTTTTTGCCTTTGTTTTATCCATGTTTTACGACTATAAGGTGGGTTTCACAACAATATCGTGAAGTGGAATCTCAGTCTTAAGAGTTCATGTTTTGAACATGTATTTTAATCTATTTATTTATTCTCTAAATGTACGTTTTGTTCTATTTCCAGTTATGTAACATTAAAAGAAACATTATTTATTATTTGAATGTTTTCTTGCAATGGCGAAAGGTATCATTTGAATGTTTGTTCCTGCAAAAAGTGTTGTATTCATATGTTAATAAAAATGTCTGCCCATAAAAAGTACATATATACTATATTTCTCTATGTGTTTTCATTTTAAATCTCTCTGCAACCTCCCAAATACAGCAGTTATTTACAACCATCCATTAAGAGAGAAAAAAAGGGTTATTTAGAGTGAAACGCAGTTTTTCTAATCACATGAACAATAAGTACGTCTTATTCTTATGTTTAAAAACCGAATATTGAAGCAGAGGAAGAATCCTTAATAATAAAGCTGCCGTAGTAATAATAATTTACAGTCACGTGCAGTATTAACATATAAATTGATCTCTTCTGAAGAAGTATAAGACTTTTGTACCTGTAAGTCATCATAAAAAACAAGTCCTCATTTTTGCAAGTCTCCGATAACATTGTGTCAATGCTGTTCGTAGTTTATGTAAATTATAAAATATATTTCGAAAATTTGTTGTTGCCTACAGCTTTATTTTCTTACGATGGAACATAACCATGTTAATAAATACGATGTATACGTGCTACACTCGTAAAAATCTACCGAACTGTCAGGGGCTGCATTTGACATTCGAAGCTTTTGCCGTGCAACATGGCTCCCTGTACGGCCTCACCTCCACCTATGGGGAAAGCACGGAGTCAACCATCTAGTGGTATTTATATACATCATTGGCAGATTATCCCTCGCCCGAGGTAAACCTGATGCTCTGATGTTTCCTTCGTCTTTCCTCGTATTTCACCCAATGACACGCGTCTTCTGTTTTCAGTTAAATTTTAATTATAAATTAAAATACACGACCACTGTCAATATTTTACCAATCACACATTTAATGTTGGAGTTTACTAAAAGAGCTTTAAACATCGATGGTTTTTGGTCAATGTATTTTGACAACAACGTTTTAATTTTGAACACAGATGTTCAAGTATGTTTAACAACATTTTTTATTTGATGGCGAAGTTATATCAGTAGTTAGCGATGTTAAAACGAGGATCATAAACTGAAATTGCGATTATTTAACCTTTTAAAATTGTTGGGAGTGTACATCAAGAAAGAAGAGTTCCCTAGAAACGGAAGTATTTGATGTCAAGACCTCGGAACTATCGGCACAGATGAAGATTATCAAATCATCATCCAGTAAGACTTGCGGCAACGAAAAATAAATTTTGTTTAAAAAAAACTTAATATTTAGTGGGAATTTTTGAAAGGTATTATTCAAAGATATCTTATTCAATGATATAGATGACATGAATGAAACGTTTAAGACATGAATGAAACTCTTCATGAAGAACTCTGAAATTTAAACTGTTTTAAAATTATGACAAAATTTTGACAAAAATCACGAAAATTATAATAAGGTTATATCGCTTACATGTTTAAATTGTGAACTCTAAAATGAAACAAACGAACAGCATTTGTATTTTGTTCGATAAAATCTAAACGTTTCCACGTCGTGTCTGCAGGGCCACCAATCTCTACTTTGCAATCTGTACGACATTCATTCTCTGCATGCGACAAACTTATCTTTCGCGTTTTCTAGGTTGCCCTCATTGACACGTGGGTACCGTAGCGTCGATTGTCATTAGAGGTTACAAACTGCGCTACACATCTTAATCCGAGGCACTCGCACTCGCACTCGCAAGAACTCTAGCCACGAAAGCCTGCGACTTCAGCTTTACGAACTGCGTCATCAAACCATACTCAAAAAGAAGTCATGGTCAACATTTCACAACATGTCTGTGGAACTAATAAAACAATGCTCCATTCACCGTTTGATTTGGTTGTGCATGTAGTATCTAACTGTTGTTATCAAATCGTTTTTAATGATCCTACATTCAATTGAATAATATTAGGAAAACAGTTCTCGATCGAAACAGCATTATATCCAAAGTTAAAATACTTCCATTTTTAAAATGAAGTTTTATTTTTGTTATTTAAGGTCACATCAACATCTAGGTCATTAGCGACCAGTATTGGGTTTAACGTTACGGTAACTGTGAAGATGAGACGATATGGTGATGATAGGGGGAGAACACAAATACAACCATGCCCGAGGGGGGACTCCAACTCGCGACCCGTCGGTCCGAGATCGCTACGACACTACTGCTTTAGCGATTTCGGCCACCGGGGATCGGCAAGAAATGAATCTTCTCGGAACACATTTTTACACAGAAGAGAAGTTATTGCCAACCAGCTAACGACATTATTTACCTGGAGGTGTTGATGGTACGAATAAATATATATATTTGACCATATAGGATCAATCAAAATTGATTTCAGTAATTAAACTTTAAAAAACATTTATTTATGGCTCAACGTTTCGCACGTTCTGTACGTGCCTTGTCAAGAGCAATTATGGCAACGGTTAACAATGTTATTAATGTCGACATTATTTACCAGAAACTGCGTCTCAGAGGGACCTTTAACTCAGAATAAGTAAAATTAACTTGAAAGAAAGAATTGTAGAAAAAGAATTTGAAATAACAAATAATGTTTATTGCATCCGTCGGCACAAAGTTTAAACATACATACAACAGCGATATGCACTCAAACGTTTAAAAATTAAATTATTTTAAATGTGTTAACAAGGAAATACCTATTCTTCAGGATGTTTTCTGGATTGTTTCAAAAGCACTTATTGGGGATTAGTAGGAAAGGAGAGTCCCTCCTCTTCAACTGTTTCCTAACGGCCGTCCGCAGCGCCACATCCGGATACTTTGCTGGGACTGATAAAATGCCGAAGGTGAACTTAAACCCTGACCCGGGCTCTCTACGAAAGGGAATTTCTTCGTACGTGCGCTAGGGCCTCAAAATCACAGCGCGTAGTTTTCTTCTCCTTGCCAGTGATCATGAGCTCTTGGCCCGCTGAGACTTGATAATTTATAGAGACTTCATTTATTTCACGTTTTTTCTATGTACCACAAATAACATAAGCATTAATAAAACAACACAAACTGCATACAAGCCCAGAACTCGCGATTCAAACGTATCCATGCCCCTTGTGAAACATATTTACTCAAGACAGAATTTAAAAAGAATATATACATGAAATAAAGTAATTAGTAAAGTACACAAATATAATTCCAAACTCGGTTGTGTGATAGAAAACCTAAGGAAAAAACTTTCGAATAAATTAACTTTCATGGTATTTCGAGCGCGCTTTGTACTTGAATTCGCTATCGAAGGTAACCATTCAATACATTATTACAATATTTTTTTATTCTGTTACAGAGCACACGTGTACCGAAAAATATTTCGGAATCATTTCAATCTTATCGTGATCGTAGCGTTAAAGCCCAAATCTGACAATGCCGGCTAAGAGAAAAGTTGTTCGCGATGGGGTTCTCAGGGGGCTTGGAAGTGCTCGACTCCCTTGCACCGACCTCGCCCGCGCCTCCGCCTTACGTAAACGCCGCTCATTGTTACCTCCCCCCTTACATAAGGCTGCGAAGGCCCCGGCCGCCTCCGCCTCACCGCCTCCGCCGACTCCATCCCCGCCTCCGTCCCCGCCTCCGCCACCGCCACCGCCTCCGCCTTCGCCCCCGCCGACCCCGCCGCCGACCCCGCCTCCGCCCCCGCCCCCGCTCCCGCCTCCGCCTCCATCGACGCCCCCGCCTGCGCTTCCGACCCCGCCTTCGCCCCCGCCGCCGCCCCCGCCCCCGTCCCCACCTCCGTCCCCGCATCCGCCCCCGCATCCGCCGCCGCCCCCGCCCCGCCTCCGCCTCCATCGCCGCCCCCGCCTGCGCCCCCGCCCTCACCTCTGCCCCCGCCCCCGCTGACACTCTGCTTACGGGCCCATCGTTGACACTTCCGGAATCACCGACGCTGCTCTGGCCGCGGACACGTCCAAAGGCGCTGTTAGTAGGAAGTTCGTGCACGCCATAGCGGACAGCACTATCGATCTTCTGCGCATGCGCAGATGCAATAAAGTGATTCGAAACTTGAACTGCGCAGACGCCGAAGAGCGATAGTGCTTTAATGTTCGAGGTGGCACAAACTCTCTAATAGGAAGTTTGTGCACGCCATAGCAGACATCACTATCGATCTTCTGCTCATGCGCAGATGCATTAAGGAGATGCGAAATTTGAACTGCTCACGCACAAAAGAGCAATAGTGCTTTAACGTTCAAGGGCGCACAAACTACATAATATAGCGTTTTTAGACGGTAAGGCGTTACAGCAATCTCAGCACTATCAATAAGTTGAGTTTTGCAACTGCGTATGCGCACAAGATCGAGATTGCAGTCGATTGCTATGAGCCTCGCCTCTATAGATTTGGCTTCTTATTCTTCATCATGTCCTTCGTGAAAGAAAATACTCCTGTGACGATAACAGGAGAACGATAATTAGAATAATATATTTCCTACTGAACTCTAGACGACGTACACAGATAATGAAGTTACATTTATGTCCAGAAGCAAAACAAGGGGCCATTCCAGCATTTGCTCAAGGGATCAGGGAAACTGGACGAAAAACCTGATCGAGATGCGGTGTCATTGACGCAGAGGCTGCAGTGCAATAATTATTGCAGGTGTTTTAGAATTACGCAGTCCAAATGGTAACTAATGCATTAAATATCATTATTAAAATTAATATTAATTTCCTTTTTGATGCTCGGTATAGTCTAAATTGTATAGAGAGTTATGCAGCAGAAAAGATTTTACTTGGGTATTTAAGTTTTGTATCGATTTTAATCGATTAATGTCATATGGCAAAGTGTAAAATAATGCACATGTATGTTAAGTTAAAGTTGTTCAAAGACGCATTGTTACTTAGTAACAAGGTCACAATTTGGATTCTATACGACTGCGGAACATATTCTCCGAGCGTAATACCTTTCCAACAAGGTGACGGGAAAAGTGACAATTATATACATGTATGTTAAGTTTTTGTAGCGAGCTGTTGATACTGTCACCTGTAGAATATGATTACTCTGTCAAGTGGTATAGTTATGGACATTGGCGTTGGCTGAAAATATATTCCCGCCCTTGAGTAAGTTATTTTTGACCAAAACCACTGCTTCGTAAATCATGAGAAAAGGTAATAGTAAAATTCCTATATTAATAGAGATTTCCAAGAATCACGTGGATGAGACGTGCTTACTACTCGCTCAATCCTATCGTAAAGGGCATAAATAATACAGCATTTAGGTTCTTTGTGTCAGCTTTTTCTTTTCCTTCTTCAATTTTACCCTCTCCGGTTGCCCTGGAGAGACGGGAATTTATTCAGTTGAGTGGATACATTTTAGGCTTCTGTCGGTTAGGCTTAAGCGGGTTTTAGGGCATATCTTAAACATACTAACTTAATAATAATTTAAAACTAATGGCATGGCCTCATTGGGCTTTGCTTGTTTTAATTGTACAGAATTTTGTTTTATCTTCTTTGAGTTCTTAATATTGCTCTTCTTATTTTTCACTTTCTTCTTTCACGCTCTCATTCATTCTTAATCTATAAATACAACGCATTCACACACTCAAGCGTACACACTACACTTCACTATATACAATATTTACACTGTCACTCTTTTTTATTGTTTTTTTTTTCTGGTGAAGTAGATTGACCACTTTACAGAACAGTTACTTCACAGGATTTCACACGTAGTGTATATATTTTTACATACATCACACATAGTATATATATATATAGTATATATATATATACATACTATGTTTAAATTATTATTTTAATTATTTGGAAACCATTCAATATATATGAGTTACAGTAGGAATGTAGGAGTTGTAGGATAGGTTTAAGGTGGGCGAAATTTGTCCTTGGGAAGTCTGGAGCAGGTTCTTATTTGTAGAGGGTGGGAAGTTTTGCCTAGATGAAAAATGTTCTGGGCTGGAAAATTAGATCAAATGAGAAGAATCTATTTGAGATTTTTTAAACATGTTGACAGCATATAGTGCGATTTTTATAACTTTGCCCCTCAAGCCCCTATGGCCACGATGGAACATCACACGCCATTTCGCGTCTTTCTCCGTCGTACCGCTAGAAGTCGCATGATCTCAAGCACAGCTTCATACAATCTCTATCATGCGACATCTAGCGGCAAGACTGAGAAAGCCGCGAAATACCGTAAAATATTCCATCGTGAAGACGGGCCCTGAGGGGCAGAGTTAGAAAAATGGCTCTATAGTCACATGATTCGCCACGGACGTCTTCGTTTCGTGTCGCGCGCCTTTTCGGCGAGCGCGGTCCGGCGGGGCGGGCCGGGCCGCCTCGCACCGGTTGCGCCCGGGGGCGATCGGTGCCAAGGGCAGGGAGCGGGAGCGGGAGCGGGAGCGGAGGCTGTTGCGGGCGCCGGGCGCGAGATGGCGCCGCCCGCGCCGCGTGCCGCCTCCGGTGGGTGGGCGTGGCCCCGAGCACGTGAGGCGCCGCCGCCACGCCCGCCTCCTCGCCGCGCCGCACCGCGCGCCGGGGCGGATCCAGCTATACTGCGATTTTTCTATCTTTGCCCCTCGAGGCCCGTCTTCACGATGGAATATAGCGGTATTACGCGTCTTTCTCAGTCGTGCCGCTAGATATCACATGATCGCGCGACCGTATCAAGCAGTGCTTGCAATCATGCGACTTCTAGCGGATCGCGACCGTATCAAGCAGTGCTTGCAATCATGCGACTTCTTGCGGCACGAGGGAGAAAGGCGCAAAATGCCGTGTGATATTCCATGGTGGCCATGGGGGCTTGAGGGGCAGAGTTAGAAAAATCGCACCATGGAGTTCCTAGATCAGGGGATTTCAAACTTTTTTCGTCCACTCCTCCCTTGGCCTAAACGAAACTTCCCGCGGCCCCCTGCTAACATGAACCCTTTGCACTCGTAAGCAACGAGCATAATACACCTCCTACAGCTCGTACGACATGTCAGAGATACCACTAGAATAATGGCTACTAGCTCGTGTCAGTATGTAATGAGGCAAGTCTGTCAACTCGCAGGGCGTGTCTCAGATGCCACACCAAAATCCCTAATTAATCCTTTGGGCATGTCACAGATGCCCACGTATTTTCCTGGTATGTAAAATAAAGTTTTCATGTCACACATGCCCTACGAGTGCAAAGGGCTAAGTTTCAAATATAAGGGTTAAAATAGGCGTACTTAAGATTCTACATAAATGAGTTAGTAATATAAAAAAGCTATTTTATTTCTTCATTCTAATTAGGCATTAAAATAACTTATAACCCATTCTATTCAACTTTTAATTTTATGAGAAAATTCTTGGGAAGAATGAGCTTGCTTCTTCATCAACAGTTGTGCTAATCTAGGTACAATATTTGAAACGGCGACTTGCAATTCTTTTTCGACTTTCAATTTCGATCTGAACCACAGGTTGGACCAACAGCTTGGACACAGCTCGCGTGGGCACGGAAACCCTTTATTTTCTTTTTTTTCTTTTGTTATTTGAATGAAAAGTACATGGTTCAGAATTAAGTACTTTTTCACATGTAATTGTTGTAACTTACAATTAACCTAACCTGAAAATAATTCTAATCCAACTACATAGTTGGCTAAGGATACTCATGGAGCATCTACGCTTAGCGTACATCTGAAAAGATATTGAGGAAGGTGTGCAAATTATCTGAAAGCTTATTGTCATAAACTTTATATTTTGAATGGAATAACTGAGTAACAGCACGAGAGAAATGATGAGATGAATGCGAGTGCGGCAGGAGCCGAGCCTCTAATCATTAGATCCTAAGAGTCTTGTCCATTACGTCATACGGCCTGCTACGGGAACTCTTTTTTTTTAAATATACATTTATTAATGAATGGATATACATAGTTCAGTGTTATATATACTACATCATATGTATTTTTCCGACTTATATTTAACTTAAATGCTAATCTTAAAATTATATCTAACTACACATGAATAGGAAACTCACAGAGCACCTATGGGATTACTGCTATATGAATTTTTACTGCTATATGATTTTTCTAATTGACTCTGGGGTCCAATTAAGATTCAGCCCTAGGTATTTGACTGATTGTGTGGTGTCCATGGAATTGGGTGATTGTCTGTTTGGAGTGAAGTTGGTGTTGAAAATGTTCTTAATGAGAATATTTTGGCGGATGATTTTGCAGGATTGAGTTTGATTTTCCACTTGACTGACCAGTCATCAATTTTATTTAGATGTGTTTGAATTTCTTTACAAATTAAATCATTTGAACGGTTGTACAAGAAAATGGCGGTGTCGTCTGCGAATTGGGCGATGTGATGTTATGGGAATGTCGGCCGTGTATATATTGAAAAGCGTGGGGGACAGTGGTGAACCTTGAGGCAATCCAGCTGTAGTTCCGCGAGGTTGGATGTTTGTCAACTGTGACTGAAAATGTTCTGTCTTGGAGGAAGCTATTAATGATACTGATTAAATAGTTGGGAGTACCTATTTCTTTAAGTTTGAATGTTAACGGGAACTCTTGTTCTTCGTGAACGATTAAATATCCCGGGGAGCGACGCGCGCTAGGGATTACGTCAATACCAAAGCAACGACAGAAGTTGTTGCGGAAGGACTTTCCAGGTTCAATAATTATTCCACGATTAATTATCAAATATATCGTATGTATTAAAACTAACACACGGTATGATGTACAAAATTATTTTGTGAACACGGATTAAAGCAAATCAACTCTAAAGATCATTTCTAATAAATCACCGCGGCACCCCTGGGTGCCGCGACGCACAGTTCGAAATCTCCTGCCCTACACGGAGTAGCGCGTTCCACCGATCCCGCCACTTTATGTCCAGTTGACAGGAGTGTTGGAACTGTGTGGCATTCTGTTTGTTGAGAACCATGATTCTATCCAAAACCAATATTGATAATCTTAAACATCTCCATAACGTCACCAATTGTTATCAGTTTCCTTCAGCTTCTGAATGCTGCCTGTCGGTGCTTCCGGGTGAGGGGATGTTAAATGGCGGCGGTTCTGTTATTCCCAGTATCTGGGTCTCTAGATCCAACCGGTCATTTCGGAGGGGGCATCATAGTTTTTTTGTTAAAAAATAAACATTTGTTTATTGTATATTATTTTTGTACTGTATATATGATAGTATAAAATATTATTTTTTTTAACAATTACAGAAGACTAACATACACATTTAAACCAATTTTGCCAAACAAAAGAAACGGCAACTTTAGGCCATTGTAGGAGGTATGAAAAGGAAGAAAACGGGAATTTTGCGATAAATAATCTCGTATTGTGGGGACCTGGTATCGAAAAAGTGGATAAATCTTGTTTCTAAATGTAGTAAATTACTTCCTCTAACATGTTGTGTAGTCAGAAACCAAGTTTTGTTGGGCCCTGAAAACGAAACATTGATTTCTGTCTGTCCGTCTGTTATTAACGCATTTACATATTTATTACATATTCTTACCGTTTTCATAACATTTATGTACAAATTTTGCCATTTCATATTACGTATTTTTCAGGACTTTGATGATTGTATTGTTCCAGTGTATGTAAATCTCCCTTATTTTATCTTCGAGACATAAAACTGAACGACACGAAACAATGTTTTTTGAGTTTTCAATTTTCCATATGCTCAATATAATAGAATTTTTCTAATCTTTGAACAGACACATGCGGCATATATCTAATTTTCGGCGTGCATCATTTCAGCTCGAAATTTTAAGATAACGTCCCAATTTGTCTATTCATTTTTCAACATTATTGATCCTTGTAGCGTGAATATTTTCTGCCCAAATTTATTCTAATGTTGATCTTAAATGATGTAATGGACGTTTTGTTTAGATATCTGAGTAATTATTGAGAGGTAACATTAAGAAGAGGAAAAGTTCCGGGGTGCAACGCATTCTCTCTGATTTACATTTTGTTGTTGTTGCTGTTTTATTCTCGTGATCCTATGTTTCATTAATTTTTCAGTGAGAAAGGGATAGATTTCTATTATTTTAATGAGAGCTGTAATATAATTTGTATAATTTTTAGCTATTGAAGCTTGGTCACTGGAGCCGAGTGTGTTTTCTAAGAAGCGTTTGTATTGTTCATAATTGAACACATACTTTTCTGTTGTTTTTTTTTCAATGAGTTTTTTTAACACGTTTAGTGAGAGCAAATGCTTTTTGAGCATTTTGATCCTGTGTAGAAAAGTCAGCCTACATTACTTATTTTTTCTAGGTTTCTTAATGTTCTGGCCGTTTTCTGGAGGTCTTTAATTTCACTTGAGCTGGCTGGAAGAGAGCAAAACAGCATAGACGGAGGCAACCTTCTGGCAGCTGGAGGCTCTTTGAAAGTGGAATTATGTTGTTTTCATGAGCTGGTTGTGTTTTCTCGGTTTTATCATTGTTTTAATCTAGCTGTAATTTAAACTGTTCTTCGCGTCCATTTGTAATGGGAGTGAAGGGCAGTGTCTAGCCACGTGACCTTATTTACATAGAAAGCAAGACTTGTTTTAAGTTGGCAAACATATTCTTCAAGTTGTCTCTTCCTGATAGATCAACAGGAAGTTTATCGATTGAAACTGGATTAATATATACTTGCTTCGGAATGTTCATAATATGTTAAAAAACAAGTTCAGATATTCCAGCTTTTAAGAAATATATTTCGGTACTCATATGATCATCACGCTTTTACAACTGTTCTGCAACATTTAATTGGGGAATACATTCGATTATAACACTAACGTGTTTGTTAATAAGTCTAATACAAAGTTTGTGTTCATTAATTTTAAATATTCTGTACTTATAAGAATATTTTTGAGCATCTTCTTTAGATGAGACAAAGAAGCACATTTTGTAGTTCGATAAGCAAATATAATATTTTTAGAATTAATAAATCCTACGAAAACATGGAAATTCTTTCACGAAGATTCCTTGGCTTCTGTTATAATTGCTTGCAGGCTTGTAACAATCAGGACAATTAGCGTGAGAATGAATGACCATTAATATGTAATATGTTAACAACCCTGAAAGGCAGTAATCGCGAACAGGAGGTAATAAATTTAAAAAAAAAGTTAAATAAACTCGCAAAGTGTGGTTCTGATCAGCGTCAGAACCGCACACAACTTACACCAAAATGACTCTATTCTTAAAAGGTGGGGCACTGTCCTCGCACTGATAAGAGAGCAGAAGAGGCGCCTGCTGGCCACGACGGCAACGAGGGAATTGACAAAAGGTTCTGTACCATAAAGTCATCGATGAATTTAACGAAAATTTAATTTTGGGTTAATATTTACGAAAAAAAAATCATTACTATTTCCATAACCACGTACAAGTTGCAAAATCTATTATCGGAGGAAACAGTCCGCAACTGTCTGTATCTCGTTATTTCGCTTTCCTGAAAAAAAAATTACATGATTTATCCCCTGCTATCGTCGTATGTCCCAATTGATATCAGTAAACACAGTGCAAGCAAGCGTAACTGATCCAGATCGGTTACGGTCAAAGGTCACGAGTAAGTACCTCATACGGAAAAAGACATTCCTTCACGTTCTTCCAGTTGAAATTAAGTTTTATGGAAATATGCAATTTTAAATTATTTGTGGCCATTTTTGACCATTCGAAGTGTGTAGTATAATCTTAAAACTTTTCCTACACCATTCGAAACATCAAGGTCGGTATCAATAAACCACATTGATAAGAAAACTTTCAACAGCTTCATTAATTATTATTATTATTATTATTATTATTATTATTATTATTATTATTATTGACGTATTTAAAACCCTAAGAATTTTTGTTAGAAAGTCGTTTGAGCTGTCCACTCAACAAACTTCGTGATTAAAAAAATAGTGTACCACTTGCTTTTTTAATAAAATTAATTTATTTTTAATTCTGCAATTAAATGTGGCAGAATATCTTAACTTAACATGCATTAAGCTTACTTTGAGTAACAATAAACTACAATAGATTAGTTAATTATAAACATTAGTAATAATAAATAGTACATAATTTCATCGAGTGAGCGTTACTCCACTTCATTTCAGTGCACTGCACAACACTTCACTTCACTACATTGCACTGCATATTTACCGGTGATACGAGTACATTTCTTCCGCATTTCTTTCTCTCTCCTTTATACACAACACTGCACTGCATAAATAATTATAAAATAATAATAACATAGTATTATAACTGCTACTAATAATAACAATTTAACAACTTACTTAATTGGAAACTACTAGTTTAACTATAGAAACTTATCAGTAATAAATTTATATAAAATAAATAGCAAGAAAATTAATTTATTTTTAAATTTGCTCAAGCTTTGATGAAAGGGTTCAAAGATTGTCGCAGGTAAACTGTTCCAGTCTCTAATAGTTCGATTTGTGAATGAAGTTTTCCCAATGTCCGTGTTCTTTATTGTCTTAATTTTGTGCTCGTGATCCGCTCTACCAAAGTATGTAGGTTTTCCTAAACGACGGTGAATGTCATTCCAAGCAGGATGTGTATACTTTGTACATATCACAGAGTCGCAACTTAATCCTCATTTTTTCGAGTGACTCCCATACATTCGAGTGACTTCCATTTTTTGTATCCCTGAGAGTAAATTTTAATGCTCTTCGCTAGACCTTTTCTACATTATCTTGTTGCGATATTCGCACGGGTCCCAATATATTGCTTCATATTCTTACACAGGTCGCACTTGTGACATTTAAGCTAATTCTTTACCTGTTACTGTACTCTTCTTGAGGATTCGCATAACGAAATGCAAAAAACTCCAGGTTTTCCCCACAACGCAATTTACTTGATTTTCCCAGCTCAATTTACTGTCTAATCGTATTCCTAAGTATTTGCAAGACGTGACTGTAGAGACGATATTGTTGTTCAATTTGTAGGCTGTTTCTCGATAACGTTGACCCCTCCCAAACGTGATGTCTTTGCTCTTTGAACTGTTTATTTTCATGCAATTTATTTCTGCCCAAAATGGAATTTGTCTGTCTTGTAGTAAAATATGTTCGCCTTCCTCTGATTTGATAACCCGATGGATGACAAATCATCGGCAAAGAGTCTTAAATTTGAAGCTAAATTTTTGGCAATTCGTTCACGAAGGCGAGAAACATGAGAGGACCAATGATATTTCCTGGTGGAATCCTTGACGTAATCATAATTTGTTTTCGGTTTTAATAGTCGGTTTTATAGTATAACGTTAAACATTAATATCTTGAAATTAATACGATGAACATTCATCTCCCACTATTTCTTCATTACTTCCTTTTGTTGTTCGAGTTGCAATCGATAATTCGTCGTCTGGCGCGAGTAAGCGTGTGTGTGTGTGTGTGTGTGTGTGTGCGCGCGCGCGTGCGCGTGTGCGTGTGTGTGCGCGCGCGCGCGTGTGTGTGCGTTTTATGCCTTGTGAACCGATGTTAGCGTGAGTTTTTTAGGTCCGAATATCAAGGAGTGTTGTTAAAAGTGAAGTCAGTGAGTGTATATAAATGGTCAAATTTTGGCGGGTTCACACCCGGACGCTGAAATGAGAATGTTTAGATCGCGAACAGATTTTTCATTAGCAAAATACAAGAAGACTTAGAACATTAATAAGTATTATATTTCTTTAAAAAGACGAAAGAAGATTATATACAAATATATATTTAAAATATGCAGAAGTTGGCTCGTTGTGCTAATTTTAATTGTAAATTAGGAGATACATACAAGTATTCTAATTAAACATGCCGTTCATTTCATAACTATCGACTTTAAAATATATACTTTCTTTGTGGGCGACACAATTCTATTATCACTGATGGGTTTGTGAAGTACTTTGTGGCCAAAACACTAAATGCCTGATAAAATGGAATGATGTAAATTGTAGACCATTAAATCCTGTTAATGTTCCTAAACATCGATATCTTGTGCATTATATAATGCATTACAATATGCACTCTGCCAAGAGAAATTAATTCCTTTCTATAATCTTCGAAGAATTATGTCTTTCAGATACATAGAAAAACTTGCTCGATCTGGATTTCCGTTTATCCAAGTTATCCAACATTTTCTACACCTCAACACCCAAGTTATTCAACACCTCATTCCATTTCATAAGGCTTTCGGCGACGCCTATCTCAAGTTATGTGTTGTTTTAGGGTATGGGTCGGGTATGGATTTGGATATTTATCTCTACCTGACAGAGCTCCCTGTTTTAGTGGAATCAGAGAAATCGGAGATCGAGAAAATCCCACGTGTTATCAATTTAGAGTAAATCCTGAGATTACAGCACTATCTGTGTCATAAGATCTTAAGCTTACGCTATTTAAGTTCAACGCAGATATGACGACAGCTTAGATCTCAGTTTAGTTGCTGACAAGGTCAACGGCTTCTGCCATTCGCGTGATCGATTAGATGTGGAATGGAACAGCTCCTCTCTGTCTATATATATACACCGACAAACGCTGTGGTTCAGTGGTCCATATTAGATTGAAATCCTTGGCATGTAGGCATTCATCTGCAATTGGAGGAGTTGAAATAGGAGATATTGTTCTGCATGGAATTCATTTTCGTTTTTATTATTTTTTTCATTTCTTAGGTTATCGACAAGGTTACAGATTTTTTTGTGTAGATCACTTTAGGGTGGCTAAACTTTAAAAAATCTAACTGAGAAATAACTTCCACGTTTGAATAAATGCCTTTACAGCATTTTTAGTAACATATCATTTTGTGTATTTAATAAAGTTTTCGTCGATTTGGGTAGATCATGGGTGTAAACATTCAATTCTAGATTGTAATCCAGCTGAGGTCGACGTGAATATTTACTAGAATTATCAAGAAAAACCAGATATTTAAATCACTAGCGAAAGCAGCGAAGAGAAAGTAATATTGAAAACTGGCAATTTGAATATTTTTTCTTGTTTCTTGTATTCGCATCATCTCATTAGGTTCTCAGCGAATTGATGTCAATTTAGATTAATATTTATTTTACATAAGTTTGTGAGTTACATTGTAAAGTGCCTAAATGTTACAAAAGGGTATAAAATCATTAGAAAAAATAGAATTGTTTTACTTTTGCAGGTCATTATAAAAAAGGAGAATAAGCGTTTCAGGACAAAGGGGATTGAATGAGGTCCGCCTGGGGTAAATCGAGTCGGTTCATTGTCAACCTTCCGTCTAAAGGAGTTAACAGTGTTGAACATGGATCAGAATTGGAATAATTCAAATTTCCGAGCCCTCTTATTTGAATTTGTCTTCACCCACAATAAAGGTAACGTGAACATGACGATGATGAATAAATGACCTTACGTGAGAAGGATGGGGTTCTTCTGGTGTAAGGCGAGAGGGAATTTGGAGTCCCCGGGCTTCCGTTCTCAGATGACGTGCCGGAGCTACTCTCTGCCCATCGGCCAGCACTGCTGAACGCGCCACCCCCGCATGAACCGTCCCGGAACGCCCCGCCACGCCCCGCCACGCCCCGCCACGCCCCGCCACGCCCCGCCACGCCACACCCCGCCACCCCCGCCACGCCCCGCCACGCCACGCCCCTCCACTCCACGCCACGCCACGCCACGCCACGCCCCTCCACGCCCCGCCCCGCCACGCCACGCCACACCCCGCCACGCCCCGCCACGCCCCGCCACGCCCCGCCACGCCCCGCCACGCCACGCCCCGAACCGCCCGGAACCGCCACGAACCACCCCGAACTATCCACGTTCTAAACTATCTTTTTCTTCGTCTGTATTAAAAGTGTTTTAAGTATTTCTTTTTTTAAATACTCCTACTTTATGTATTTAAATAAATCTCTAAAAAACTCAAAATACAGATTTTCAAATACAAGTATTTAAATACTCTCTCTGCCCAACTCCCTCTGCAGACATATCTCATTCCAGGAGAAACGTTGTACTCTATGTATACTGTAAATTTTTAAACTTTGCCCCTCAAGGCCTGTCTTCACGATGGAATATGTCACGGTATTTCGCGTCTTTCTCAGTCGTGCCGCTAGACATCGCATGATCGCGACCTTATCAATCAGTGCTTGCGATCATGCGACATTAGTGGCAGGACGGAGAGAGACGCGAAATGCCGAGTGATATTGCTTCGTGGCCATAGGGGCTTGAGACGCAGAGTTGGAAAAATCGCATTGTAGTACATTGGAAGAGCCGTAAGCCTTGGTGCCGTGGGACCGCCTGGCGGGGCGCGGGCGGGGACTGGGGCGGAGAGGGTCCCGTAATCGCAGTTGCGCTAGCGGCAACTCCCGGAGGTTCTGCCGGAAGCCGGCTCGCCCCCCCCCCCCCGCCTGCCAACTGCTCCCTGCCCCTCGGCCAGCGCCTCCCCCCCGCCGCTGCCCGCCCGCGCCCGCCCGCCCGCGCCCGCCCGCCCGCGCCCGCCCGCCCGCCCGCGCCCGCCCCCGCCCGCGCCCGCCCCCGCCCGCCCGCCCCGCGCCCGCCCCCCGCCCGCGCCCGCCCGCCGGCCACACTCGCGTTCCGCAAGCCTGGCGTCCACCCCCCCTTCCAACGCTGGACGCTTTGGTGCACCTGCCGCAGCGCAGCGAGTGGCCCGTTGAACTAACTGCCAACAAATTGGACCATGATGCAGTCTTTGGCATGTCGAACTGCAGTCCCTCTGACCGGGAAGTCTTAGGTTGGAGTCCCGATGGCGGGAGGATTTTCGACACTAGCTTGTCAGCTAGGCCGAATTCAGTCGCTGTCTGAAGGAGAATTCTAGCGGCCGGCGCTCTGATCGGTAGTTTTCCGTGGTTTCTCCCATCAACACCAGGCGAATGCCGGAGCAGTACCCTAACAAACGGGACACGGAGCGCGCGTGACATTTAGTCGCGCCGAGAATCACTAATTAATCAATCAATCAAAAAATCGAATAGAATTCTGGCGGCGGACGTGGACGGTAGAATTCTTTAAATTTTTAGCTCCTTTTTATTTCGGGCACACCAGTCGAAATATCCTTCCTCCAAACGCTCTAAAATTGGAGAGAAATATAATTTCAGAATCCTGCTGCATCTTTTCTTCTTGGGTTCGGTATTGCGAATTGATCGTAACCTGACCACTCGGTTTATTTTGTACACAAAAATTATTTTCGATGGCTGTTGCCCAGTTTGTTCTCGTTAGAGTTCGTCAAACTATTACATACAACACTCGGTGCTCAAAGGCGCTCTGCAGGTAGGCTCCGCGCACGCGCAGTGCGTGATGAGAAGAAACGGAATGTCCTGCCAGACACTCATTACGTACACGCCAAAACAAATACATACACAAGAAGACAAACACATCCTTCAGTTGACCATTCCCCAACACCACATTTTTCTTTGTCAAACGTGTTTGCTGTTGTAGAAGTTTCTAGCACGTATGGAACACCCAAGGCCTCTGGCCTGTTTAAAGATGTCTCATCGGCTACTACTTTGACAATAAGATTTAGTTTTTTAGTCGTTTAATGTAAACTACCTTTGGAAAATAGATCTGATAACTACTATAATACACTACTTGACAAATAGAAAATATGCTATACTTATGTGAATAGACAAATAATATTTTACACCTTTATAAATAAAATATTCAACTGTTAACCAGATATGTTTCCAGGAATATTTCTTCGTCTACAAGGTGTTGTATACGACTTTAAAGTGAACCGATATCAATTAAAATGTAATACAACTTTGAATTTACAGAGTTATGACTCTTATTCAAATAATGCAGTATGGAATGTAGAAATAAATAATGTACAGAAAATTAAGTCAAATGCCATGCATTTTAAAAAGCACATAGAAACATAAAATATATAAACATAGAGAACTACTTGCCCAATTAGGGTAGAGCAAATTTCATGGAAATATTTAAAAGTAACTATCTCCCAAAATCTTTTAAATTTACCCCTACAAACTTTTTAAATATTCCTGAAATACGGGAAAGTAACAAACAACTCACGTATCACTAGAGTTATCCAAAAAAAGAACTTCATAAATTATATTCTCCTTTCTTCTGATGAATTGAAGTTAATTCCCGTGAGTGGTGTCCTTGATGTGATCCATTTCATTTTATTACCAGAATTTCGTTTTGATTCACAGAAGTTAGCTGCCCATTACACGAAAAATAATTTCCAAAACTTATGAAGCTGTAGTATTGAAGTAATAAATGGGCAATGCTATTTTGGATGAAAATGTAAATATGAATTCACCGACATTATTAATTTTAGGTTGTAAAAAGTCTTCAAGCTCTTACAAATTTCAACGAAACATATTTGAATTCCAGTCGAATTTGTAATAAATCTCACTACATCAGTGAAAACACCATTTGGTTGTTCAGAATGTTCATAGTTCTTTCAAAATCTGTGGATGTGTTCAGTAATAGTTTATAACTTGCGTACCCGTGCAAAAAATCTCGCTTAAAATGCCCCTCACTCTTCCTTATTTTTCCCTTTCCAAATTAAACCAGTAATATATATTTTTCTTCAACACCCTCTTATCCTCTTAGAGTACTTGTTCTATATGCCACCTTGTAATTTGATAACAATATAATACACCCTTGTCAACACAAACTATCCTTATTTAACTTTATTATCCTGCAAAGAGGTACACTCCTGTAATTCAATGACTTAGAATATCAAGAAATTAGTAATGTCACATACAGTTGCAAATTCTACAGGTTGGTGGAATCGAGGAGCGTCAAACCAGCAAAAATGTAATAGAATGATCAAGAAGATTTCTTCCTGTATGTCACGGCATGAGGAACGTTTCATTGAGGCCTTCGGCTTCAATATTTTAGTTTTTAAGGCTCTAGAAAGCGTTGCTTAGGAGTTATTTAACGATATAGAGTGCAAAACCCTGACATGCGTTGCGGGTTGCATTTACATGCATATTAAATCCTTTTTTAAACAAATCCTTCATATGTTTGAAGTTAAAGTGCAATTCGTCACGTCCCCGTGAAATTCTCTTTCTTTAGAGACGTCATTTACAAAGATTGGTGGCATGTGTGAGCCGCAAAGGGACGGTATACTACTGAAACAATATAGGAGACGATGGCGTGGCAGGAAGCAAGGAAGTCGAGAACGAGCAGCAACTCGCCTTCTTCGCGAAGTCGTATCCTACGCTCCGCCGCGGCGCCTCCTTCGACTGCTCGCCCCGAGGATCAGCGGTGGCGTGGAGAAAGGATCGCCGCCGCCGCCGGGGCATCTGCGCGCGTTCGCCCTCCTTCCACGCCGAGTGTGAAATTGCATCGCAGAGCGACACGGCGGCGGTCGCGGCCACTTGCGATGCTCTGCGCGTCGTCTGTCCCTTTCACTCGGTCGCGACTCACTGCGGCGCCCCCACCGCCATCGCCTCAGCCCTACCCTGCCTCCCGCCTCCGCCTCCGCCACCGACTCCGAATCCAGCTGCAACCTGCCTTCACCTTCACGGGAGAGGTGGCTCAGGGCATCGACTGATGTCACTGCAGTGCCTCTGATCGGGAGGTCCTAGGTTCCAGTCCAGACGACGGCAGGGTTTTCGACACTAGTACAGGTCAGCTAGGTCTGATTCAGTCGCGGTCTGGAAGAGAATTCTAGCGGCCTGCTAGAATTCTAGTTTTCCGTGGTTTCTCCGATCAGTACCTGGCACATGTAGCCAGAATCCATGTTTTGCGGGTCCTTGATACCGAAAAATCGATTGACGGCAAAACGTCTGTCTGTCTGTATACAACTCTTAAACACTTCAGCTAATTTTCCCAAAAATTGATACTCTCCGATCGATCTGAAATAAACTTTGCGAGTTTCAAATTGCTATTTTGCTTCTTGAAGATGCTTTACATGAAGTCTCAAAACTTTATCAAAATTTTCTCAAAAATGGCTTCAAATATTTAGATTAAACTTTGTCATCGGATAGCGTATACGACGCTTAAAAGAATGGTGCAGTTCTCATATTCGCTGACACCCCTGATTTTTTTGAAAATTGTAAATGTGCAATATTTTGGGGGCCTGCGATACTGAAGATAGAGCTTTTTTTTCTTAATGAAATCTGCTCTTTAAAGACGACTCTTGAAATAATGTCATGCTCAATTTTTCGACAATGTGAGTAGTTTTAGAGTGATTTTGTGCGAAATATAGGCAATTTTAACTTTTTAAAAACATTATTTCTCACAAACAGCTGCAATTTTTTCTTTAAATTTGCTCCTCATATGTAATGAAGGGTGGTAAAAAATATGGTGTTGGTCTCATTTCCGGCGTATTTTCGAAAATTGCAAAAAACTGTTTGATGGAAATATTGGGGAGAAAATTCCACATTTGCTATTTTCAAACAAATAAGGGCTTTCAGCGAATATGAGTCCTGCACCATTCTCTTAAGCGTCCTTCACGCTATCCAATCACAAAGTTTAATCAAAATATCTGAAGCCATTTTTGAGAAAATTTCGAAAATGTTTTGAGACTTCATGTAAAGTATCTTCAAAAAGCAAAGTAGCAATTTGAAACTCCCAAAGTGTTGCATTCGTTCAGATCGATCGGGGAATATCAATTTTGGGGACAACTACATTTTTAACCGTCGGCCCGAGTTCGGAAGTCACGGCGTTTCAATGGCGTAGAGTTAAGGCTCACGCTGAGTTGACTCGGAGGACCTGAGTTCGATTTACGGCGCGGAAAAACATTTGCTGGTTGTAAACACTTTTGCTTGTTTATGTAGTAGTTGTTCAATATAGCGGATCAGTTAGAAATAATTGGATAAAGTATGTGCTCTTATAGCACAACTGTTTGTCATTTAAATTCCCGTACTCTCGAGGGGTATCAGGATATTCAGAGGTCTATGTTTTTTTGTGTTGTTACTTGTCGGAGAAGGAGTACACGAAAACCGGCTTACACATTATCTAGTGATGGAGAAAGAAACATTTCATTTCATTTAGGTAGTGTAATACTATGGAAGTTTGCCAAGGTATTAGTTATTAAGGAACAATTGTGTTCCAAAAATTCCGCAATGACTCTGAATACTCCCTGCGAACAACTCTGTAACTTGTTGCTAATTTGTTATGACAGATTCTGACGCTCGGTAGCTCTATGAGTACACTCTCTCTACACATAGACTAGTTTTTCTCATGGAATGGCGGTGGAGAACAATTTCTTCAGAGTTCTGAAACCGTGGAGATTTTCAGAAGAGCAGAGTAAAGTTCGCATTGAGTTGAAAATGCGATGGTAACCAACACGAACTTCAAATTGATTAGTGAATCCGGGCACGTCAGCTGCTAAGATCATTATTCCCGTAAATGTACTGAATGTTTTTGCCGCGAGAGTGGGTTGTGATCCTCCGCTGCATGGCGAGATCCGGCACCAACTTTCACGTCGACTTGCTAGTTTTTCCCAACCGGAACTAGCTTTGAGTTCTGGACTGATCTCCCGGCATGTGTGTGGTGTAGTGCCTGTAGGAGTAGGTAAGAGGTGAGGATAGGACAAGAAAAAGGAAGGAAAGATCGCGCGCAGTCCGTGGCCCGTCTCTTATGGTGCTACTCCGGCATTCGCCAGGTGTTGATCGTAGAAACCACAGAAAACCACTGATCAGAGCAATCAGTCGCTAGAATTTTCCTCCAGACTGCGGCAAAATCTCGACCCAGCTATGTGGAGGTCCTAAGTTAAGTCCGATGATTTTCAGCGCTAGTTAAAGCTGGTACTCGACATAATGCCAGTTTTAGATAGCACCAAAAATCGTCGGGACTCGAACTGTAGGACCTCCCGGTTAAAGGGACTGCGGAGACATCAATTGCTGCCCTGAGGCATCTAAGTTGTACTAACTTCAGAATTTTATCTGTCGCAGCAGATGTTCACATAAAAACCGAATTCATCGACTCTCAGTATACATCATTATCATTCGGATCGCGAAAACAATGTAACATCACAAAGTTACAAATTCTGGTAGAGTAGAAACAGTTCATACGAGTATATCCCAACCGATGTCAAGTCTATACATATTCTGCGTCTACTTTTTGGCATAGATATATTTTCTTCACGATTTTCTATTAGGGACATAATTAGATTATGGAAAAACTTTCTTTCAAAAACTCTGATGGTAATAGTGGCCATGTCAGGCATATCATTACCGGTGTCTTATTCTGTAGTGGTGCTCATTTCTTTTAGCCTAAAACTTACTTTACGAAACATTTATGAACTTATCTCGTGCTCTATTTTCTATTCTTACCTAAAATTTCCTCTTTTGATTTATTGTTTATTTTAGATCATACTCTGGAACATGACAGAACATCTTGTTGGTAAATAGTGTATTATGTGAAAATTTTGTATTGTGCTGAACTTACTGTCTCTTCTCTTTCCTCTAGTTTCCGTCATATTTTGGATATATACGACAGGTATACAAGTACCCCGAGCGAATAAACGCATTCTTACTGATTCCGCGAGTAACAGAATTAATCATTTAACAATGCAAATAATTCTGTGGTCACAGGGTAAAAGTTCTTAAGTCAATTTTTGGCAAAAGTGGGTTAAATACTGAAACTACAAGTTCAGAATCTATATTTTGTTTTAGTAAAACGATCGAATTAAAATGTTGCCTACTTAACGAGAAAAAAACATTAAGAAATAACGTTTAGCGTAGGAACAAGCGGAGGCTCAAAAATCTAAACCTTTTTTTCTCCAAACTAAGGTTTTTGACTTCAGAACTTTTACCCCGTGACCACAGAATTCATTCGTCATAGTCGTTTTGAAACAAAATGTGAAATTCGAGGGCGCCGCTAGGTAAATGGGCAGGAGAGAGGTTTCTCCCGTTTCAGCCAGAGGGCACAAGAGTTGCTGCTTTTCATCGCGCTCCAGGGTCTGAAAGAATTGTCAGGAAACTAATACAGAAAACCCTCGATAGCACAAACTCGCTTAACTCGAAATTCGTCTTGAGACGAACAAAATTTGGGTCCCGCCAAAGAAACGTAGTAATGAGGATGTACAAGGGTTGTACCAAAAGTAAGATTCCCAATGAGCTACAGCCTCGAGGGAAGATGCTAGGCTAAATCCGACAACAGTGCCGTGCGCAGTGGTTCCCCGACTTCTGAGCTCGCCCGTCCGCGATTCGCTACGTCGCTCAGTGTTTGCGTGGCAGCCGTCAGAAATGGAAGTGTCGATTGCCGCTCCCGCCAAGTGCGAGGTACGAGCAGTAATCCGGTTTCTCCACGCAAGGAAGTTAACGCAATCCAGAAGGAGCAATCCAGAATCGCCGGAGAGGACGACTGACGGAGGGAGCAGTGCTTCATGACAACGCTCCACCCTATGTCGCTCGTCCAACACGGCAGCTTTTGAAGAAATTTGGGTGGACCGTTATGCTCCATCCCCCGTACAGGCCGGACTTAGACCCCAGCAACTATCACCTCGTCCCCAAGCTAAAGGAACACTTAGGTGGCGAACGCTTCAAGAGCGACGGTGAAGTCCGAGCAGAGGTCACACGCTTCCTCAACGGATTGGCGGGAGACTTCTTCGACTTATGAATACAAAAGCTGGAGAACCATCTTCAAAAGTGTGTCGAAAAAATGTAGACTATGTTGGAAAAATAGACAACAGTGTAAGCCTTTCAACGATGTATAAATTAATAACAATAAATAATGTTTTCTATTTGTAAAAAATATGGGAACCTTACTTTTGGTACATCCCTCGTATATAACAATCGAATAACACGAATTTTTATAACAAGAACATCAATTCCCTCAGTCTCTCCCTCAGTTCCCCCCATCCCCCAGACCCTTGGAATTCGTGTTAAGAAGGGTTTACTGTATTAAAAACATATAAATCGGTAAGACAACTTTTTGTGTGTTAGAACACCTAGTGATTGGGCTATAGTTGTAATGTGTCAGAGCGCTATTCAGCCGAGTCATTGTGAGTTTCGCAGTGAAACGGTAAAACACTATTTTTGTTTCTTCTTTTTCTTTAAGCGTTACGTAAATCGTTGTGGTAAGTTCCAGTCCCAAGAGGGACAAAGTAAAAGGATGTCCAAACTGGGATCGGGAGATCCTAGGTTCGAATCAGAGCGGTATGGATTTTTCCCACCAGCTGCGTGTCTGCCTCTGATGATGTCGAAGTCTGGATGTGGATTCTGAGCTATCAATTCCAATGGATGCTGAAGCAACAGCTTCATTTGGAGGCCAGGGTATTCGCGCAGTTCCTCCTGCGCCATACTGTCCCCATTCAGAACGTAGGGTGCGTTCGTAATAGATGTATTCGACCGAAGAAGAGTTCGTTAACATTAACCGTTAACATTAACAGTACTTTTAAAAATGTACATGAACTTACACACATTCCTACATACACCATACTTACATACATACATACATACATACATACATACATACACATACATACATACGAACATACACCTATATAAGTACAAACATATATTAGTCTTCAATTACATACGTACATCAGTACATAAATCATTGAATAGATACACAGTTTCACTCTGAAACTTTGATATATTCCTCACAGTCAATGTGGTACAATTTACAGAAAACTCGTCATATTAAAAACATACCGCACTTTCATCCGCATTAATATTATAATTCTACTTGAATCCGAAAAAAAATTCTTGCGAATTCTACCGAACCCCTTGGATTTTTAAACAAAATTGGTCAAATTTCAGGTAACAAATTAAGAAAACGTTCGAGCAGATTTGAGACAATATCATTAAAGTTATTTTTTTAATTTTTATTATTTCATTGAGAATTACTCAAAATCTACTGATATTTTAAAAATATTTTACAGTGGTGCTAAAAAAGTCGCATTAATTTGTTTCCTGCTTGGTCTCTCAGACCCAACCCATATGTTCGTGTTACTGTAATCGAATAGGTACGTATTGGTATTTTTAGAATTCTTTGTTATTGCGATATACATAACTGTTACTTTAATCTAGTATTACGTATAACAAAAATCAAATTCAACTGTAGTTTCAGTAATGGGTGACACTTTTGATTGGAATGACGAGGATGCTATTAGGGAGGCCTCATTGTGCTCCTTTCTAATTTACCTAATATTTGTTGATAATAAAAAGTGCATAATATAATAACAAAAATGTTTTCTTTTATATCAAAGTAACGTAATGAAGTCCTCTAACAATGATACAAAAAATATTAGCTGTGTAATTCTTGTTGTTCAACTGGTTGGGTCTCTCAGACCCAGCCTATCGTTTGTGTTACATTTCTTCACTCATCCGTCGCGTATGGAACCCCTGAATCGGAGTCTTTTGCTCTCGTTCTTTGGCGTCTCGGGCGGCGGCGACGGAGAGGAAGAAAATCGGACAAATTCAATTAAAAACTGAGAAATAGTTGGGGGGTGTTTTGAGAAAATATCGTTACAATTATATTTTTTAAATTGTGATTATTTCATTGACAATTACTCCAAATCTACTCATGTTTTAAAAATATTTTACATGACTTGTGTTTTCCCTCCACAGTACTTCCTGAGCGGAATTTATTTGCTTAACTGGTGTACTGCAGCCTTGCGGCTTAAGCAGCTGAGAGGGAGGGAGTTTATTAATAATTCACTAAATTTGACCAAAACTAACATAACGTTAACTTACGTCTAATTTATTAGTTATTAACGTTAAGCACTTCGGCATACCTAACTTTAACAATATTTTTAATATTTTTTTTCTTAATTCTAAGTAATGTTAGTTTTTGCTCCGTTTTTGCAAATTTTTGTTAATGACCTTGTTTTGACCACGGTTCAATCCTGGTTGTTTAATCTATGGAATCCCTGAAACGAAGCGTTTTGCCCTCGCTCTTTGGCATCTGGGACGGCGGCGGAGTGGAAGAAAATCGGACAAATTCAGAAATAGAGCAGATTTGAGAAAATATCGTTTTTTTTTAAAAAATGTGATTATTTCACTGATAATTACTCGAAATCTTTACATGGCTTCACCATGGTTCAGTCGTGGTTGTTTAAAGTACGGAACCCCTGCAACGCAGCCCGCGCTCTCTGGTGTCTGGGCGGTGGCGGCGGCGGCGGCGGCGGCGGCGGCGGCGGCGGCGGCGGCGGAGCGGTCCGCGGCGCTCTGCGTCGGCGCAACGAGGTCACGGGGGAGGGGGAACGGGGCGGAGCGGATGGGGGCGGCTGCTCTTTGCACCGGCGGCCATGGTACAGTTAGCGCCGCCCAGCGCCCGCTCTGCTCGCCCGCTCGCCTCGTACCCGCCCGGCCCCCGCAGCCATCTCCTCGCGCACCGGGCCCTCCTCGCTCGCCACGCCAGCAACGCACCGGGCCTAGGGTTCCAGGCCCCTAACACTAACGGCTAGGTCGAGTTCAGTCGCTGTCTGGAGGAGAATTCTAGCGGCCGGCTGCTCTGATCGGGAGTTTTCTGTGGGTTCTCCCATCAACACCAGGCGAATGCCCGAGAAGTACCCTAACAAACGGGCCACGGACTGCGCGCGATCTTCCCTTCCTCTTCCTTGTGCTATCCACACCCCTTACACACACACTTACATTAATATACACTACACTACTACACATGCCGGGAGACCGGTCGGGAGCTTACAGCTTGTTCCGGCTGGGACGGTGCCCCGCTGGTAGGAGATACCTGGCTAGGGAAATCCCCGCTAGCCAACGATGGGTCGGCGCTGGATCTCACCATCCAGCGGGGAAGATCGCCGCCATGATCCTACGTCAAAACGAGCACTACACTTCCGGGACTGATGACCTTAGCAGTTGTCTGTCCTGGAATAATCTTTCAATCGATCAATCACGAAGTAGAGGATTCCGCAGCGTCCACGCACATGGCCCCGACCCACAGATCGCAGACATGTGCAGCCGATTAGAAAAGGCACCAAACTACATTTCTTGGCCGCCTTTCCCGTTAATAAATTAAAGTGAAATTAATAAAACCTACAAGAAAAATGAAATTATAGCTTTTATTATTCAATTAATAAATGCAATAGATTTTATGTTGTACAATGTACACGGTTATCACTTAGCTTGGAGAGCCTAAGGTACAACCGTTTCCCATATCGCAAGTCAAAAGGGGAAAATCAAGGATTGAACGTTTTTAAGGAAAATAAATGAATTTCGTACGGCAGCGAGGTCCCTTTCAGAATGTTTAGGTAGTCCAAACCCCCTTCCCCCTGCGCAAACGCATACGCTTATGCTTTATTATTGTCCAGATGTGGGGGAGGGGCTCGATTCTTCCAACATTTTCTTGGTGGCCGAAGGGGCCCATACAGTAGGCGTTGTTCTCCCAGCATGGACGCAAAAAACACCCCAGGATGGAGGCATTATCTAAAGGTTGTCCAACTGGCGACCCGCGGGCCACATGTGGGGCCATTTATTGTGGCCCCCGAAAAGGTTATTAGTGAAAAATGAAGCCCGTGCATCCACGACGAGCCAGAGCATTGCACGCCCAGCTCATGCGTCCGGTTGGGGCCAACACCTCCTTGATGTAAAAATATGTTGTACAGATTTAAAATTGTTTTTCTAGTAAATTCAGATATTCAAAATCATCCCAATACATTACACTGCGTTATGCATGGTACCATCCCCTCGCACGTTTCAGAGCAGCCGGGCAGGCTCCCGAGATCAACAATAATGGGAAGTCAGGTGTTGATCGCCCGAGTAATAAAAATATGGCCAGCAAACATATTAAAGATTTTAGTTGTGGCCCTTGAGGCTTTGCATGTTGGACCCGCCTGCATGAACTAGTGAAATCCATAAATCGACGAACTAGTGAAAGGAAGTTTAAGTAGTTCTCCTTCCACAAAGAACATGTGGTAGCCTAAAGCCTATAACATTGTGTAGTGTACCACGAGCGCCAGAGATGTATAATGCTAAGAGCGCCCGAACGAACCGAACGTGTTATTCACATTCCGCTAACGCGCGCAAATAGGGCGTCTACACTCTTCTTTTCAGCTGCAAATCACGGAAATTCATTTTGCCCTAGGTGATGATACAAGTTCCACACAGGCAGTATGCTCACAAAACATGACGTTCATACCACTCAAGAGTCATTCTGACGTAATAATCGGGTGACGATTCGAATGTAGGTTAAATTTGCATTCCCTAGCATCTATTTGAAAATTTCGTCTTGACATATAAAAGAAGCTAAATTTAAAATGCTGCGAGTAATGTGTTACCGAACATCAACGGTTTAATGATGTTAGCTATGAGACTGTTTTCTTATCCTGATTTCCGTGTTGTAGCTAATTCACAGATTTGCCTTCCTATGATTATTTAATAATAAGTTCATAACTCCGTGCAGACATACGCGTTTGTAGCTCGTTGAAGAATTTGTCCACCGTCACTTGCTTTCTCGCTTTTTCACAAATTTCACTGAGGTGATAAAAGTCATGGGATACCTCCTAATATCATGTTGTACCTCATTTTGCCGGCGAAACGGAGCAACTCGGCGTGCCATAAACTCAAAAACTTGTTGGAAGTCCTCCGCAGAAATATTGAGCCACGCGGCCTCTAAAAGCAGTCCACAATTGCGAAAGTGTTGCCAGTGCAGGATTTTGTGCACGAACCGACCTCTCGATTATGTCCCATAAATGTTCGATGGACTTCATGTTGGACGGCCAGGGTAGCCAAATCATTCCCTTGAATTGTCCAAAACTTTCTTCAAACCAAACGCGAACGATTGTGGCCCGGTGACATGCCGCATTTTCATCCATGAAATCCCATCGTTGTTTGGGAACGTCAAGTCCACCAATGGTTGAGATTGGTCTCCAAGCAGCTGATAATAATCATTCCCAGTCAAACATCGGTACGGATGGATCAGAGGACCCAATCCATTCCATGTAAAAACAGCCCACTCCATTATGCACAGTTTGCACAGTGCCTCCAGTTTGCCTCCAGTTTGCACAGTGCCTTGCTGACAACTTGGGCCCATGGCTTCGTGGGATCTGCGCCACTCTCGAACCCTACCATCAGCTCTTACCAACTGAACTCGGGACTCATCTGAGGACACCTCGTTTTTCCAGTCGTCTATGTGGGGTCGGCTAGGTCGGGTCGGAGCAGGTCGGGTCTGATCAGATCGGTATGGTCACAAGTCTAGGAGAGACGCTGCAGGCAATGTCGTGCAATGGCACTCGAGTCGGTTTTCTGCTGCCATGTTTAAACAGCAACCTTATAAAATTCCTAATCACAAAACAGTTTACAAGTACAATTGTTTTTAACAATACAAACAGTCCAATTCGACAAGAAGTAATAACGAGCCCATAATGAATGCAATAGTTATCTTACTGAGGTTCGCATATGTTTTTATATTTTGCTTACTAATCATGATTTGTTATATTGTATATAATTATTATTGTTTTTATAATAATAATAATAATAATAATTATTATTATTATTTGCTAATTATGTGCAGAATAAATTTAACTATTTAATTTTTTTAAAAATTACCTTTCACCAAAGGTGTTTTGGGGTTCTTTTGCATGCAATGAATGTACGAGGATTGTTCTTTCAAACGTAGGCCTACTTAGACAAATCGATACTGCATAAAATCCACCGGTTTCAGTTGAGAATGAGAGCGTCAACATAGGTATAGGTAGAAGAATACTCGAATCATTGCATTACAGAAACCAGCCATTAATGAAGTCACCGCTCGCATCCCCAAACATGTGCTTTTGGATTAGTTAGGGTGAATGGAAAGTTTCCCATTCTCAAACGCTATTCGACGAGCTCATCCTTTCGCCCACTCCAGCCGGACTGTCTTCGCTATCACCGGACAAGTGTCATTGCTTGTAGCTGATAAGCGAAATACGCATTCCTCCTCTTTGCGTAGGAGACGACGGCACGTGTGCACAAGGTTCGTGCCGGAGGGGATCTCCTATCTATTGTGAATGGAGAATTGATGGGCCTCGCGCTTTGTCATCACGCATTATTAACAGCATTGCCGTTATTGCTCGTAAAATCGTCATTTTATCTTAAGGAGCGACAGAAGGAGGGAAGACTTTTTACTATGGGCTTTGAGTATTCTCCATCTTCCTTTTGAGTGGAGCCAGGGGAGTATAACATGCTACCAGAAGTTACAATTCTATTACTCTACGCGTAGAAATGCAACGAGCGGATGCACTTCTTCTAATGGTTAAAAGCTTCATAATGCAGACCGACTTTTTTTCCTTAATGGAGCGATAATAATATTCATAAAATGATTATGAAGATATTTAATTTTATTTTAAATGTGATATGTAAGGAGCAGTTAATTTTAATTTTCGATACTTAAAGATGACATCCTTGTTGTTCAAACACATGAAACGCTCAAATGTGTAAAAACAAATAAATAATATTAGTTTGACGTTGTTATTTAAAAAAACAACCAAAAAAACTGAATAATACTTTGGCACAAAGCAACTGTGCACACAATTTAATCTTTGCCTATGAAGCCAAGGAAAATGCTCAACATAGTACAACAAAAATTTGTTTGTGGGGAGCGAATTACTTGTTTGTGTGAGCGAAGTATGACCTTGAAGTGACTCTAAAACTTCAAGTAGGATTCTGGGAAATTAACTAGGTTAAAAAAGTGCTGTTTGTTTAACACGATAATTGTCCACTTTTGCTCCTGTTGCGGCGCAATACGAGATAAAATTTCGGAGTCAGTTATATTCTCATCATTCTATGAAAAAAGTGGGTTGCGTTTTTATTGAGAGCGCTAAGGTCGTTCCATAAAAAAAAACCAAAATACACCAATACACCAAAAATACCTACACCACTCCTAAATATCATTACCCTATAAGATTAAATGGAACAGAATTTGCCTAAGGTGTTCCGACACAGAAATTGATTTTAAAACAATATCCTCCATTCAAGAAGATTTGGAACAGCTAATTTGGTGTATCTCCACAAATCTACTATTACACTACTATTACACAGCGTGAGTTTCAATGTAACGAGTATTTTTTTCGCTTTTCCTCAAAAATTGTTTGCATGTCAACGCTCGTCAGCTCACGACAAGCCTGGCCATATATCTGACTCACTCCTACGTGTAGGAAGTTTTGTTACGGTCTTCATTCCTTCAAGGACAAACCCTTCCCGCATTTGCATTCTGCTTCTAGAGAAGGGGATTCACCTGTCCCTGTCTTTCCCCTGAGTACGGAAATGCATAGAGCAAGGGTGTCTAACTCGATTTTCTATTGGGCAATTAACAAATTTAAGAGTACGGTAACGGGCCAGACTCAAAATAAATTCACCCAAAAGCAAATGAGAATAGAAACCTTTATTTATGAATTTCAAGACTATTTAATTTATATACTTAATGTTAAGATTCTAATGAAATAGTTTGTGTAGAATTGTCGTGAGGATCCGGACACTTTCACATCTCATCGAATTTACGCGTCATATTCGTGGACGTTACTTTAAGGATAGACTGCAGATGTTAATCACTAAACCTTGGCCAATGTTTGTTTTTATTAATTTTCAAAATGGAAATGTGTACGCCTAAATACGAAGTACGGAACATACATAGAATTAACGCTGTATGCTTATGTATATTAGAATATTTGTTCAAGTTCTTGAGGCACTATTTATAAGAAGATATAACATTAATTAATTAAATTTATTCTTTAAAAACTCTCACATTTGAGATACTGTATCATTTACTTTTGACTTGGTACCTACGAAACTTTAAAATTAAATGGATTGTTGAAAAAGGAGAATTTCTGTCTTGTTCATTTGGCGAAAATCTTCAAAACATGCGTGAAACTCCGAGGTCAGGTTCAACAAAAGTTAAGACAGCCTATTCACTTCAATTGCAAGGTAAATATTCTTCTGTTGTGTATCATGAAAACGAGAATCCATTGAATAAGATTTTTTTGAAATTTGTCGACAGAATTGTTAAAAGTCGCATTGGCAGGTAAAATGGTTTATCTATGAACCAAGTAGAAAGGAAAATTTAGCATTATCCATCAGGCTATCTCTTAACACGCGTGAACTACATACTAAAGCATGTTGACCTAAGTGAAAAATAATTTTGAAAGTGGTCAGAGTATGTATTCAATTTTACTCTCGTAATTGCAATGCTCAGTTAAAATTAAGACTCAGTATTTCAAATACGTCCTTCTATGAGAAATGTTTATTTCACGGGATTTATCGAAATGTTCTTCACTGTTCCATTCACATCAAGAATTGAGCGACTTCCGTTGCTCGTATTTTGGGCTGCATTTTTCTTTCGAATTTTCTCTTTTTTCAGTACTCTATTGTATTTGTTTCACTTTCTCGCCCTTATTTCGACAAAAAATTGATTTGTGTGAGATCCGTTGCAATAATCTAATAAGCAAGTTGGAAAAATATTTAAAACCTGAAAATTCGAAAATCATAGACAGACATTTCAGATCTATTTATCTGTATTGATGACTTTACACCATTATCTAATGTTACAATGAGTCAATGTTTTTACTTTCTTTCTTTCTTTCTTTCTTTACTGTATGCAGGAAATAGAAAGTTTTGAATTGTTGCGGCGGAGCTTGTATTGTGGGGTCCTGGTATCGAAAAAGGCCATCATTCTAGCTTCTACTATATGTAGTAAATTATTTCCTCTAACACTGTGGAATCAGAATCCACGTTTTGCGGGTCCTTGACTCCGAAAAATTTATTGGCGACAAAACGTCTGTCTATCTCTGTGTGTCTGTGATCCACACTGTCTAAATGTTGAGATGATTGTTTCCAAAAATTGATGGTTCCCGATCCAACTGGACGAATATCGAGTCCTTGCGAGTTGAAAGCGTGTATTTGGATTTTGGAAGGTTCTTCACTTACTAAAACTTTTTTCTATACTGCAATTTTTCTAACTTTGCCTCTCAAGGCCCGTCTTCACGATGGAATATGACACGGTATTTCGCGTCTTTTTATGGCGTGCCGCTAGATATTGCAGGATCGCGACCGCATTAAGCAGTTCTTGCGATCATGCGACTCTTAGCGGCACCACCCAGAAAGACGCGAAATACCGTGTGATATTCCATCGTGGACATAACTGCTTGAGAGGCAGAATTAGAAAAATGGCACAATAAAACATTAATAATACTTCCAAAATTTTGTCAAAAATGACTCCAAATTTTTTTTTTAATTTTACCTTGTATAGCGCAAAGGACGATTAAAACAACGGCGCTGACATTGCCGCGTGAAGCTGATTTCGTGACTCGATGCACTAGGTTCCACTGGCGCTCATTTAGTGATTGCGCAGCCAGTGGCCTTATCACTTAATTCGCTTTTGTCAACAGCTGAGCTGCCACTCGCGCCAAATCACAGCCCGCAGATTGCGCGCGCCGCAGATAACGCCCGGCCGGAAGAACCGGACTAGGGATTCACGCGCACTGTTCCCCGCTTAGCGAGTCCCGTCGCGTCGCTTCCGGCCGAAGCAGTGGCTGAACCCAAAGGCATTGTAATAGTCACAGATATATAGAACTAGATTGGCAGTGCTGCCAGTGGCGTATCTACGGTATGGCAGACATGGCACGTGCCATGGGCGCCACTCACAAGGGGCGCTATTTACCGTACACCCGTTAAAACAAATAACAAAAACCTTAATTTCAAGCATTCCCACAGGGGCGCAAATTCTATACTTGCCATGGGCGCCTGAATACCTAGATACGCCTCTGAGTGCTGCCCCTGCAAGTGAAGCCAAGCGGGAGAAGGTACGATGGCGGCGCGCGCAACTCTTGACTTCATTTATACGGGTAGCAATGGTAATATAGTCTTAAAGAACTTATCTTTTGCTTGATCTTAATTTGTTTGCCAACCGCAATGCTTTAATTCTGCATTATGAAAATATCAATAAATGATAATTTATTACTGTAATAATTACTGTAAATTACTCCTTTCAGCTAGGAAATGATCCAGTTTAAACACATAACAACCGACCTTTAGTACTTACTAATTTTTTTGTTCACCGCACTAAGATGAGAAAATTAAATTTTTAATTCCACATTTTTGTCAATCTTACTCCTGCTAAGTAATTCGCTTTACTGGTGATTTTTAGAAATTGTAAACTGTTAAGACAGACCTTACATCTAATTTTGATCATTCAAGTATTTAATGCTTGAACTAATTAAGTTAGCACCAATGAAATCATGTCTGCAATGCTCAATAAAGTGTAATTTTTCAGGTATTATATAGAAAGTAATTGAGGTTATAGAGCTTACGAATACAGATAAATATTTCGAAAGGACTTTTGAAATATTTAAAATTAAACTCACGAATCAGACAGTAATTCACTTTGTTAATATTATTACTCGTAACATTAAAACAAGTATGAACATACAACTCATCTGCTTTGCACATATGTATAACGCCTCAGATCGGGGTGATAGTAAGATGGCGTCACGCGCAGTTTCTTGGCTTCAGTGCTACCCTAGCGTTCAGCATACTCATTGCCAATGTATTTACTTTATATCTGTGGTAATAGTATACTAGACCCACGCACAGCGCTAGTGTAGCGTTGCAAATTGAATGCAGCCATGTTGGGGGCAAGTATGTGGACACCAAGTCGTATTGGTGCCGTATATCATTATTTGTGTACCTTTTGCGGAAGGGGAAGATTCTATAAGAGGAAAAAGTAAAATGGTGAAGTGTACTAATCGTGCGACGAAAGCCTGCGTGGTGTAATTTCCAGAGTTGGGCAGTATCGAAAATACTTGTATTTAAAATACGTATTTTCGATACTTTTGTAATTTGTATTTTGTATCGAAAATACATTTTTAAACATGTATTTTGTATTTGTATCGAAAATACTTTCTGGTAGTATTTTGTATTTTCAAAATACAAAAATACCTTTTGATTAATCCGTCACAAATATTCATTATTTATTATTATTATTATTATTATTATTATTATTATTATTATTATCATTCAGTAAATGGAGAGGGTCCCGCCACATGGACGAGTGGAGCCGGACCTCCGGTTTCTCCGATTACGTTTTCCCCTCGTCGTCGGTTCAACCGGAGATAACCGGAGGATCGCTGTAATCACGGTGTATGATATATTTCTTACACCGTGGTTGTAATCGCGAGCTCCGATTCAATTTTTCGGAGAGCAGGCTCCACGTGCCAGAACGAGTGCTGCCCATGTGTGTGCCTGGTGCCCTGTGGTTGTATGCAGTGATTAAAAACTTGTGCTTGCGGTGTTTTTAAGAGCTGATATTTCGTTGTGGTTTATTTAGGTAAAAATCTATTTTTCCTGGGTACCTTGTACTAAATGAAGCTTTGTATGTACATTTTAGGTTTATTTGAACTAAAACCGTCAATTTTGTAGCGCCTAAAAGAGCCTATTCTAATATTAATGCCTATTTGTTCCTATTCTACATTTAAGAACCTAAAATGAGACTCATTTGCCTAACTTTTTTTGTCTATGGCTCCTTTTACCTTTTTCTTCTTTGTCGGCACAACAGACAGGATGATATTAATTATAAGTCATTTTTAACAACCTAAATTGCATTCGTCCTCTTTTACCTTTTTATTCCCTTGTCTCATTTTGTCACCTGTAAGAGAGCGAGAAATGAATATTACCAGACAAGGATCTAGCGATAAAAGTCTCCATGCCACTACTTTTTGACTTCGTGGAGAAGCTGCCTCCGTTTCTAAGATAAAGCGATTGAATTTCCCCCGAAAGCAAAGTGATATTGACCGATAAGAAACATTCGTTTTCTCTTGAAAACTTGGAGAATGTATTAATAATTTATTGTGAGGCAAGATACGGTTGGAATAATTCTACTACCAAACGTGTTAAATAGTATTATCGCAAAATGGTCAATACTGATTCTACGTAATATTGATTTATATGTTATCTTGAGAATATAATAATGGTCAAAAAGTGAATTTTCTTGTATGTTACGAGTTTTATTAGTGCCTATTCTAGGCCATTTAAAAAGCCTAACAGATGCTGAAAGAACCTATTTAGGCACCTAAAATGCATATTTTAAAACATGAAAATCCGCGGTATTTATTAGGTATCCATATCATTTGTAATGTATGTTCATACTTTAAGTCTGAAAGGCATCTTAGTTAATTGTCTATATCCTGCAATATTTATCCCAAACTATCACCTCCCAAGAGCTCATGGTGATATCTTTGTACTCCTTCGCTTCTTACACGCAACACTCACTCAAATGCTGGATACTCGATTGACTTGAGATTTTACCACGTTGTTGAGCACTTTTCAAACCCCTACATACAAATTTTTACGTGCTATGAAGCATTGCAAGTAGTGTTTTTGCTATAATTAGTATTGGGACCTTTCTTGACCTTACCGACCGTAGAAGGGGCGGAAAACGCTGCTCGCCGCTGGTTCTGCGGACGTTACTCATACACCGCGCTTGCACTATCAGCCCTGGCGGCATGGTCTCAGTTACTTGGAGGGCAGGCGGGGTGGACAAAACGGGTGTTTACTTTGCAGGTTCAGATGGAACGAACGCGCTTGGAAATCTGACACCGGCTGATAGACGCCGCGTAACGTTCCTAGCGCTGCCGAAGCAACGGCTCGCCCGCTGCGGGAAGCGCGAGGGTCCACGAAAGGTCCTGATACAAAATGCCTATAAAACGCTATTTATAATATTCCATAGCACTTCAAAATTTGTGTATATAGGTTTTGCATGGTGTTCTACCAGCTGGTGAAATTTCATGTCAATCCGAGTATCCAGCACGGTGAGTGTTGCGTGTTAGCATGGAAAAGATGCCTTTCAGACTCTTAAAATATGATCATACATCACAAATGATAGGGCCGTCTAAATTACGTAACGCAAATTTCGAGTATTTTCAATACCCTCTCCCCCCCTTGTAACGCACTTCCCTATCTCTATGTATATAAAGCACCGTAAAACTGCCTCAGACCCCCCTCTCTGACCCCCTCCCTCCCCATTTAGCTTTACCGTAATTTATGGATGACCCCATACTGATACCTGAAATGAGTTGAAAATTTAATTTGAAACATTTTTGTATAAAGAATGTTATATATTTTAATAATAAAATTTTAAATGTAATGTGGTTTTTAAATGTGAATTTTGAACGTGAATGATTGTTTAAAGAGAAAAAAATAGGATATAAGTTATGTGTAAGACATCGTTGGTTGTATTTTGTATTTTCAAAAGTATTTTAAAATACTATTTTGTATTTTGTATCTAAAATACTTTTATGAAAGTATTTTGTATTTGGTATCTAAAATACTTTTGGGGAAGTATTTTGTATTTTGTATCTGAAATACATTTTTCAAGTATTTTGCCCAACCCTGGTAATTTCACAAGTGCATCGTTTTAATTATGAGATGTAACCTATTGAACGTGCTGGTTACTTTTACTAATTAATACGGTGTTCGTGAATAACAAAAAAAATCGATCAATTTGTTATTGCACTTAAAGAAACATTAGTTTAACTCTGAAAGTAACCCCTTTTTGTAGATAACTTGCCATTTCTCCAGGGTAGATATTCCCTAAATTCGAACCTAATACATTAATATCGAGATTTGTATAGAGGTTGATGAAATCATCAAGAACGCCTATATTTTAATACCAATTCATATGACCATTTAATCCAGGTATTTGCGTGCTCTGTACGGAACTTTCTTATGTATCGAAAGTGTACAAAAATTACTTAAGTTTATAATTTAGTAAAGAATTCTAAAAATGTAGCGTAATTTACCCTTTTACTAAAAAAAAAGATGCTGAATTAGTAAAGATATACAATTTTGAATAGAGTTTGGATTAAAGGAGTACACTTTAAAAATGACAACGAAAGTTTCCAAAAGCAATGTCCCGACATCTACTACAATATGATGTTTTGTGAGGGACAATATCCTCAAACTATCAAAACTAAATACTTTCATGATAACCCCTTTAGTGTGTTCAATATAATATGAACTTATCACTGACTGAACAACCTCATGGAGTAAATACAAACGCATTTTTAGAGTAAAAGATTATATACTTATTTTTTGCTTTTAAAAGTGCTGTTACAAGTTCCAGAAACTTCGTGGGCGACGTGCTTTAAACAACAGTGTTTTTGTGCTTTATAAAGCTCTAAGGTGATAAAGACGTGTGATATTAGGTCAGATATACAGAAAACGTTTCGACTTTTTAATGTTAGTTTTGCATATATTGCTTTAAACAATGAGTTAGTATTTCAATAAGTCTTCCATTATATCTATTTAAAGCCTTGAAAATGCGAAAAAGTCTGAAAAATTTCGACGTATTTGAATTATTGCGCGTAAATTTGTCCCCAACATGGCAAACAGCGCAAGCTTCAATTTGCAACGGAAGAGGATGGCCATTGCCATAGGATTGTGGGGCCTTGGCTGAACCACTTCGCGGTCATAAGTGGAATTCTTTTTCGCTGTCACTAGTGAAAACCTTTTATATATAAATTATATAAAACTTTGATACGTTGTAGCTTGTTATTCCATTCGATACGGAGTTCCATATATGCTGCCTAACTTACCTGGATCGAAAGGATCGTGGTTACGAGAGAAAGACCAAAACAGCTGAATGATACTACATGTTCCCCTACGGAGGGAATTATGGGAAAGAAATATGAAAAGAGAACAGAGTTCAAGTTAACATGTAGTTAATTAGTAAATAAGTCAATCTGAATCGGTAAAATTACATAAAAATAAAGGCATGTGTGTACCACAGGCGTTAACTGCTTCTAATGATCGAGTGGCCACAAAACTCCCGAGTGCCTTTGGTCCGAGGGCGTTTTGTCGCCGCCCTATACCGGGAGAGATGGCTCAGTGCATCAACCTGGTGTCACTGCAATCCCACTGACCGGGAGGTCCTAGGTTCCAGTTCCGTCGGCGGCAAGGATTTTCCACAGTAGCGTGACAGCTAGGTCGAACTCGGCCATGGTCTGGAGGAGAATTCTAGAGGCTGCTCTGATCGGTAGTTATCCGTGTTTTCCCCGATCAACACCAAGCGAATGCCGGAGCAGTACTCCAACAAACGGGCCACGGACCGCGCGCGATCTTTCCTTCCTCTTCCTTGTCCTATCCTCTGCTCTTGCACACACACTTACACTAACATGCACTACACTACCACACATGCCGGGAGCCCGGTCGGGAGCTTAGAGCTTGTCTCGTCTGGAGCGGTGCCCCGCTGGTGGGAGATACCTGGTTGTGGCAAACCCCGCTAGTCGACGGTAGGTCGGCGCCAGATCTCGCCATCCAGCGGGGAAAAGATCACCGCCACCTCCCGAGAAGAAGACGCACTACATTTACGGGAATAACGACCTAAGTAGTTGACGCGCCCGGAAACACGAATCAATCAATCGCTGCTCGATCATTAGAACCCTTATAATGTTCTTGGTGCATAAGTAACTGTTATATCTACAATACAGATTTCCATTGTCTGTAGAAATTCAAAGAAAATTACGCAACGCTTGGTCATGTGAGTAGTGGTTTCGGCGAACTCCGGAAGAATTAACAGACATCTACTATACTACTAATTTCCAATGCGCGCAAAATTCAAAGAAAACTACGCGGCCTCTGGCCTTGTGACAAGTATTTATGGTTTCTTTAAATATCGAGGACCTCGGGAAAGAAACAAAACAATCTACTATACTTCAGTTTTTCTTTCTTGGCGCACGGGGATCTATCAATAAAATGGAATATCTCACGGTATTTCGCGTCGTTTTTCGTTGTGTCGGCAGAAATCGCATGATCGCCAGCACTACTCGATCGAGTCGCGATGATGCGACTCCTAGCGGCACAATCGAGAACGACACGAAATATCATGACATATGCAATTTATTGACACCCCCCGTGCACCAAGAAAGAAAAACCCAAAACCGAAGTATACATTGCTAATTTCCAATGCACGCAGAAATTGAAAGGAAAGTATGCAGCCTTCCACAAAGTGAAAGGTGTCTATGATTTCGTTACGAATTGTATAACCAGGAACTCGGAAAAATACAAAATCAATGACGCAGTTTTGATTTAAAAATTAAACTAATAAAAAATCAAAAAATTATAATAAATGATTCATTACATAGCAATTTCTCATCCACTGAGAGACTACATTTTCATAGACATTGTGACACTTGCCACCACCGAGCTCATGTGACGCGACGGGGAAGAAAGAAAACCTCAGTTTCCATGAGTGCCGTGTCAGAATAGTGAATTTTTTGCTGTTGCTGACCCCATTTTCCACATACTCGACCGGCTTGGGTGGCTCAGGACATTAACTGGCGTCACTGCAGTGCCTCTGACCGGGGAGGTCCTAGCTGCGAGTCCCGACGGTGGCATGATTTTCGACGGTAGCTAGATACCTAGGTGGAATTCAGCCGCTGTCTGGAGGAGAATTCTAGCGGCCGGCTGTTCTGATCGGTAGTTTTCCGTGGTTTCTCCGATCAACTCCAGATGGATGCCAGAGCAGAACCCTAGCAAACAACCGCGCGCGATCTTTCTTCATGTTCCTTCTCCTATTCTTTCCCCTTATTTGCACACAGTACGCTACCACACATATCGAAAAATGAGTTGGGAGCTAGTCCAGACTAGGGGCGATCCCCCCTGGTGGGAGATACTTGAGTGGGGAAGAAGCCACAAGCCAACGGGTAGGACAGCGCCGGAAATCGTCAGCCAGCAGGGAAGGTCACTGCTACCTCCCGCGGTAAAACATGCACTACACCTTACAGGACTATTAATCTTAGGAGTTTTACGCACCTGAAATTGCACACTCGACAGCAGCATATGTGCTAGTGGAGGCTTCTATGTTTGGGTTTATATTTCTTGGCGCGTGAGGGCCTGCCTGTGGTCGTGAGTATTGGGCAATTTGGCGATCACGCGACATCTAGCGGCACGACGAGAAAGACGCGAAATGCCGTGAGCTATTTCATCGTGAAGACAGGCCCTCACGCGCCAAGAAATAAAAACTCAAGTATAGTTATTTAATAATTTATTAATTTATGGTAGGAAATGGTGTGGAGTTTAGGATGTTTTCATCATAGAAATACATGTGAGGCATTGGTTTTACATCGAAGTTTTTATTTCAGCATAAAGCCTTTTCGGCCGCAATCTTGAGTGCAATCTGAGGCGGCTGCGGTCTTCCGTCCAAACAAGACTTTAATGTCAAAAACAGTATGAGAGCTTCTGGCGTCCGCGAGGATCCTGCAACCCACCGCCTGCGACGTGAGGTTCGGAATCGCAGCCGTGTCGTGTGACGCGCGTGTTGGGCCTCAAGGACCTCCACGCCCCCGCCTGCACCTCTCGGCCCCCGCCCCCACCCCCGCCCGCTGCCCTCGCCGCCCCGCGCGTGTGCCGCCCGGAAAGCGAATGTTGCGTAACGCAATTTGAGCCGCGGGGCTGGCTGGTACGGGCTGCCGGCGGCGGCTCTTACGCCACGCGCGAATTTCGGCAAACAGCACCGGGGGGCAGAGTCCGCGTCGGCTTCAAGTGGAACGATAGACAGTTCGAAGGCGACCGACTGGGGGAGGCGGCTCAGTGCATCTACTGATGTCACCGCTGTGCCTCTGACCGGGATTTCGTGGGCCCCAGTCCCGACGGCGGCAGGATTTTCGATACTAGCTTCGTCAGCTAGGTCGAATTCAAGCGTTGTCTGGAGACTTCTAGCGGCCCTCTGTTCTGATCGGTGGTTTCTCCGATCAACACCAGGCGAATGCCAGAGCAGTACCCTAACAAACGGGCCACGAACCGCGCGTGATCTTTCCTTCCTCTTCCTTGTCCTCTCCTCTCCTCTTACACACACTCACTTACACTAACATGCACTACACTACCACACATGTCGGGAGACCGGTGGGAGCTTAGAGGTTGTCCCGGCTGGGGCGGTGCCCCGCTAGTGGGAGATACCTGGTTGTAGAAAACCCCGCCAGTCGACGGGAGATCGTTGCCGGATCTCGCCATCCAGCGGGGGAAGATCACCGCCTCCTCCCGTACCTTGCGACCTAGATGACAGTTGACACCGCAGTACAAACGTTTAATTAAGGCAGTCTATAAATCTCGATACATAAGTTTGTCGCATGCAGAGAGTGAACGACGTTGAAATAGAAGAGCAAAGATTTGCGGTCCTTTCTGCGGTTAGTTGACGTTAAGATTTCCAGGAATTTGCAACCCATTTGTGTTATCCACAGCAGAGTTCAGTAAACATTAAATCGTTTTATTAACCCTTCGACTACCGACGAATTTACACACGTCGAATACCAACGGGGGGGTAACGATGTTACCCCAGGGGAAATTCAATGTAATTTTAATATTTTTGCCGTAAATGTCGTAATATTGTTTTGGTTATACAGATTAAACATTATTTTGATTATATTAATAAATATTTAGCGATTTTAACAATATATTTTACATGCAGGGCTTCGTCAACGACGAAGAGGTCTCGAGCCCATGCCCTTTTAGAACACATTGTAGTCCTTCTATTCGTATGTCTCTTTCACTTGATACTATTCAACAGTTTCTGAACTGATGTATACGACATCATTCACGTTTTCCTCATTTTCAGCACAAATAATATCGTCAACTTTATCTATAACCTCTCCATTATCTTCATCACTTTTCACAAAACAATCTGAACACTTCACGATCTTATTCACACAAATCGTGTGGTTTGTGAATACTTAATACTTTTCACAACCTTCAAGACTGTAATTCTTCGACATGTTCACATACTAACGCACCAGTACTATAATAATACTTCGTATAAATGTCCACAACACCATCTCCCTCTCCCGCTGATAACATAACCTCACACCACGTTATTAAATCCCAAACGTTCAATACCAACGGGGCTAAGGTAAAATTCGAGCCGTGAAATCTGTGGTCACGGGGTAAAAGTTCTTAAGGTCAAAATCTTAGTTTGGAGAAAACAACGGTTAGATTTTTCAGCCACCACTTGTTCCTACGATAATCGCTATTTCTTAATGTTTTTTTCTCGTTAAGGAGCAACATTTGAATTCGGGCGTTTTACTAAAATAAAATATAGATATTTAACTTGTAGTTTCAGTACTTAACCCAATTTTGCCAAAAATTGACTTAAGAACTTTGACCCCATGACCACAGAAATGACTACAGGCCAAAAAACACAACAGGTTTTTCAACAAGATATTTTTTTAAACAAATATGTAAAAAACAACTACACAAGATATCAACCAATGTAAAAAATATATGATGATAAGAAAAATGCGTTGGAATAAGTCAGTTACCCCTCTCGGTAGCAGAAGAGTCCAACGGTGGCAGGATTTTGAACACTAGCTAGAAAGCTCGGTAGAATTCAGTCGCAGTCGGGAGGAGAATTGAGTGATGGTCGGACAGACGAACTGAGGGTCGGACGGAATGACGCACGGTTTGCCGCTATTTCTGGGTTTCAAGGAATGACTACACAATGTGCTGAGGAAGTAATTTA